>JARBWK010000007.1:60169416-60197998 GCA_030556195.1 Anolis apletophallus | reverse complement strand
CATTTGGTCCCCATGACGGTCTTTGGACATACCTAAACGTGCTCTGTTTCCATCATTGGTCAAGAATGTTGCAACTTATCCTACTTGTTTACATGGGTTTTTACCATCATAGTATATTAACTATACTGGCAGGGGGGATATTGAAGAGGTAGGTTCACAACATAGGTACAACAACAGAATGGATTCCTCACATACAGTGTGATCCTCTTATCAACAGATGCAGCATCCATGATTTCATTTACCCACACTCCAAAAGAACATTCCTCTCCCAGAAGTATTTTTGGACTTCTCTTAAGTCTTTAGTGTGATTCTATAATATGCTTCCAGTCTAAGTACATTCAAAATATAGGGTTCACTATTATTCATTTCGAATATACACTGACAGTCTTGGAAAGTATTTCCCCCCAGGACATGAGGGTTGCATTGTATTTATAGTTTGGACATTTGGGACATTCCTTTCATGTTTGGATCTTAGAGGAAGCCATTTAAAATGCCATCTATTTCTGTCAATTTTTTTTCGTGTCAGGAGTGACTTGAGAAATTCCAAGTTCCTTCTGGTGTGAGAGAATTGGCCATCTGCAAGGACGTTGCCCAGGGGACACCCAGATGTTTTTTTTTAAAAAAAATTACCATCCTTGTGGGAGGCTTCTTGCATGTTCCCGCATGGGGAGCCAAAGCTGACAGAGGGAGCTCATCTGTGCTCTCACCGGATTCGAACCTGTGACCTGTCTGTCTTCAGTCCTGCAAGCACAAGGGTTTAACCCACTGCACCACCGAGGGCTCCTGTCCATGAATGTGGCATACCTGCTCTGTTTATTAATTTCAGCATTGAATAATGACTGATAAAGTTCCCTCTCAAGGAAGATATGTGAGCTCCCAGGAGATTTGCATGATGCGCTATTTCAGGCGTCACCAAAAAGGTGCAGAAATGGAATGTGGCTCAGTAGCACTTCCAATGGAACATGAAAAATGTATGATCCAATATCATTGCAGGCAATGGAGGCCAGCGTCACTGAGATGGCGAATCCACTCTAGGCTTCATCTGCATTCCTTCAGGTCACCTGTTGCCTTATGGTGTCCCCACAAATTTCATGCAGTTATCTTGCAGTTCTTTGCCTTTGACTTGACCTAAATTGATGCTATCATGGTGTGACCTTGTTATTCTCTGAATCCGTCAGAATGTGGCTTCCCTAAGTTCATCCAATAGGTTTCCAAAGCTGAGCAACAATTCATACTGTGATCTCCAGCATTGTACTCCAGCACTCATACCATGGTGCCACATTGGATTCTCTGAAGTAAGGAATATTCAGAAATGGTTTGCAATTGCTTTCCTCCAAACGAAAGCCTAGTGCACCTGGTATTCCTTGGTGGTCTCTAATTCATGTCAAGTTAGGGTTGACCCTGATTAGCTTCCAAGATCAGATAGAATGTAGTGCCTTTTGGGTATTTAGGAGTTATTCCACCCAAAAATGTTCAATTTCTACAGTAAGACTTAAGAGTGGAGTCATTATCTTATTGAAATAATAGCCCGATATCTCATTACAGGCACATGGTCAATGTTACAGAATGAAGCCAAGAGTAGAAATAAATCATCCGTTCCCATTTCTTCCTGCTGTGCTGCCTTCATTTACTCTTAGCCTTTGGGTCACATTCCATCCTCCCAAGAAAGCAGAAAAAATGCAGCCCTTGTTTGCCTCATACAGAGATTTTCACATCTCTTTAACTTCCAGTTTTGCAATTTTCCTCTGCTGACAGAACAACCCATATAATTTTGATTCCACAAGCTGCTGAGAGTTAAATTTGGTCCTGTCATGCTCCATTGTGAAGGACAATGCTTATATAATCTCTCTAAGATATCATTTTTGTTCATGTCAATAGAAAGCTGATAGTCATAATCTAAGCAGTAATTATCTTTTATATATGGCCTTGCTTCTGGCTGCCATTCTCATTAGAACATATTTTAATGCATTCTCTTCAGGCTATAGACAAAGGTAGCCATTTTCTCTGATGGAAGGGAGAGGAAAAAGAGAATTTATACCATTTGAAAGAAACGAAAGTGAAAAGCATTTATACAATGCTGTTATACAATTTGAATAAATACTGCTGCGCTGAAAACCTCCCATACGTCTTGGTTTGTCTGGTGGATTGGGACACAAAAGCACTTGATGTAAAATTATGAATATGCTGTGTGTCATGTCATTAAGGTGACAGGCCAGTCTTGCCATTCAGCATGATGAGGTTGGAAAGAACTTGTAACATATAACAATGTATTTAATTACTTATAATGCATTTCTTTTCTCCATCACGAAGGGAAAAAAAACTAGGGCCAGGAGGGTAGGGTGGTTTGACCATTGGCCTACTAATTTGGAGACCAGTGTTCGAATCTCCTCTAAGCTATGAAACTCAGGTATGTCACACCCTTCCAGCTTCAGAGAAAGTCAAAGATAACCAGCACGGAATGAATTTTTTTCAAGAAAACCCTGTAATAGGATCATTTTGAGGACACTATAGATTGGAAACAACTTGAAGGCACACAAGAACAACAACACATAACTACAACTAAATCTATGCTGTAGACATAATGCACTTTAACGGCCATGTTTCAAATGCTATGGAATCATGGGAGTTATAGTTTGGTGAGGCAAGAACACACTATTTGGCAGATAAGATGAAAGATCTCATTATTATTATTATTATTATTATTATTGTATCCTGCCTCCATCTCCCTGAAGGGACTCAGGGCGGCTTACATGGGAACAAGCCTGATCAACATGGTTAAAATATAACACATTAAAAGTCATAAAACAAAATCATGAAACAATATAAAACAAATAACAACATAACACAATATAAAAACAAGCATCGAGCAACATCGGGATCTTATAAAATGACAACTCCCATTATTCTATAGTTTTGAGCAATGGCTATTAAAATAGTATCAAACTGCATTAATTCTACAGTGCAGATGCATCATGCATGACATTATAAAGGTGGCATAACAGGGAACATCTTTCGCAAGGCAAATGTAATACTGTATTTTAAGGCGATTTGACATGATTCAGTGATGAAGGTGAAAAACACATGGTTTAAATGCTGGGTGTTGAGGTCACTCTAAGATGGGGAAAGGAGAGTGTGTTTGAAGCCATAGGCCGTTGACACGTAGCACTCATATTCTGGCAAGGCAATATGGGATCCATACGGAAAACCCTTGAGTGAGCATCATTTGAACAAAGTCTAATGGTCACCTCGAAGCCAAAGGGTAAAACCTCCTCGATTTTGCTTTTTTAAAATACAAACTTGGAAGTTTAAAAGGATTCTATCATTAGGTTTTAAGTTCAGCACTTTGGTTTATTAATTAAAACTTGATTTGAGTGAGGTATCTTATTTTTAACCAACGTATCAAAATAGAACAATATTTGACCACACCTTTTACTGATACATAGCTTAAATAGTGGATTCTTGGTTTCCTTACTTAGGTGATCCCTCATTGTCTGAGTAGAATAGTCTTCCAAGATCAGTGTACTGGTATCCACTGGAGGTTGGTTGAAGGAGCCTCAGTTGATATCAGAATCCATAGATGATCAAGTCTCACTACATACAATGACATAGGAAAATGATGTCCTTACATAAAATGACAAAATAAAGGATGGCTTTTTTATTTTTAAAAAGGACTTTAAAGCAGTGGATGGTTGAATCTCTGAATGCAGAATTTATGGATATGGAGGGCCAACTTAAAGGCACAGACACACATCAATTATTGTCTCCTGTTATGAAAGCCTAACTGTTTACTGAATGTAAACTGTCGCTAGCTGACCTTTTAAAGCAGATTCTCCAATATTCAATATGTCCATGCACATATTGGCACATCCTGACAGGACTGTATATGTTATTGCTTCATTAGGTACTAAAATAAAACTAAAGCAGGGATTTCCCCTTTACTTCTGCAACAGAAGTGACCTAGAGCCCAAGGGCAGGTATGCTGATTTTGTGGAATTAGACATGCACACATCTTGCTCTTCTTCTACACTATGGTAACATGTCTCCAGGGGTGTATACTTTGCTTTGTATTCATGCTCTTGTCATCTGAGAGGACAGTTTTTATTTTGTGTTTCCTGGATATCTTTGGCAGTGACATATATTAGAGCTGTAAGATAGTAGAGCTGTTAAACTCTTACAGAGCTCCCAAGAGAAATTTCAGCCATCTTCTGGTATTATTATTGTTGTTTGTTTTTGTTGTTTGACCCAGACATTCTCAATAAAGTTTCTAATTTAGGGACAAAGCAGGAAACATTAATTTCCCTTATTGCCCCTTACTGGGTAGTAGCCACTGGGAATATACTTAGTTCCCCTATCAATCAGGAAGCAGCTGACTGATGTTCCTACTATTCTTGAGTAAGTGATTTTCTGGATGGGGTTGTGGTGAAATCATGGCAGGGGGGTTGCATCTGCTTGTCACACTATAATTCACTAATGGGAGGGGTTGGGATTGGCAGTCAGTTGCTTCCCAAGTATCAGAGAAGAACAAATCTCTGTCAATCGCAGCAGCTACTTCTTGGTTCAAAGATTGGCAGCCAGGTTAACAAAGGGAGCTGGTTACAGGGAGAGGTCAACCCCGCTGTTTAAACAGCTGCACCGGCTGCCAATAATTTTCTGGTTCCAATTCAAGGTGCAAGTGATCACCTGCAAAGCCCTAAATGGTTCAGGACTTATCTATCTTCAAGACCGCATCTTCCTCTATGAACCAGCATGTACTTTAAGATCATCTGGGGAGGCTCTGCTCTCACTTCCACCTGTGTCTCAAGCACAGCTGGTGGGAGTGAGAGAGAGGGCCTTCTCGGTGGTGGCCCCTTGGCTCTGGAACTCGCTACCCAAAGAGATCAGATTGGCGCATACCCTTTCCATTTTCTGTAAGGAGTTAAAAACCTGGTTGTTTCACTGTGCATTTGATTAGGCAGTTCACAAGAGAATTGGATCGATCTAGCCATAGCCCTTTGCACTTTCTTTGGCCCTCCCATTTGTAATCTTGTTACTGTAAATGTCTAAGGAGATTACCCCCCCCCCCCAAGCTTTGACCCAAATGGAATTATATCATTTTTTACACTTTCCCTGGGCCAGGGCCGTAGCCAGGATTTTGATTCGCATAGGGGCTGAGTTTGGTTGGGGGGGGGGCTGAGACTGGGTGGAAGAGGGTCTACCCTAGCAAACCTTTTGTATTAATGTGGGATATAATGAGCATGGTGATCAGATCATGATAGGAATAAACATAACAGTTTAAATAATGTACCAGTAAGGCCTTCTCGCGGACCACCCTGAGAATTTCGGGGGGGGGGGGCTGAAGCCCCCTTAGCCCCCCCTGGCTACATGCCTGCCCTGGGCCCTATCTAGGAACGATCACATATTTCCTAATCCCTCCGCACTCAGCACCTAATATTTCAGCCATTATACTGTTTTTACAATGTACACTTGTGATTGTAACTGTTTTTCTGATGTTGGTGTTGATTTTAATTTGTTTTCATTTTATTTTATTGTGTATGTTTTACTTTGTATTTTCAGGCTTGTTCCCTTGTAAGCCGCCCCGAGTCCCTTCAGGGAGATGGTTGTGGGGTATAAAAATAAAGTTATTGTTATATTATTATTGGTAAGTGGAGATTGGGTGGGTTGGGCCAGGATCTATTATGTATACCATAACTATATTGCTTTTATGTATATCCCACATTGGATATACATATAGATTTAGTCCTAGTAATTTAGATAAAAGAGCCAACATAATATAGTGGTTTGAGCCTTGGACTCTGTTTCTGGAAACCAGGGTCTGAATCCTCACTTGACTGTGGAAACCCACTGAATGACCCTGGGCAAGTCACAGCTTGTTCTGACCCGCTGTGACTGATGTATGACTGGTTAGGATTGTTTTATAGTGTTTTTATGATGTTTTAATCTTTCATGTGCTTTTATATGTTGGAAACCACCCTGAGCCTCGGGAAGGGCGGTTAAGCAAGTCAAAATAATAAATAAATAAATATTCTAAGATTCAGAAAAAAACTTATGATAAGTTTGCCTTAATGTTTGTCTTAAGGTCACCACAACTCAGAAAAGACTTGAAGGCACACAGCAATTTACATACAGGCTAATTCTAAGTGCTGTTCTTTATGTAGTCTTGAACTGTTATTTATTATATGCTGTGTGTCTGTGGTTATTTACCGTTAATTTTATTGTTCTGTTTGTAAACCGCTCCGAGCCTTCAGGGAGTGGCGGTATATAAATTCGAATAATAAATAAATAAATAAATAAATAAATAAATAAATAAATGTATGCCACCACTTTGAAATGATGCACCTTTCTTTTCTCACTTTCCCCCCATTGGAAGCAGGGATATCTAGATTTACATGGTCAACTTTCTGTACTGTTTTGCAAAGAAATGTCTGAAATTGGAAACAATGTGCTTGCCATGTGGGTCTTACAGGGAAATACCCCACAATAAACTATTACCAGGCAGATGATGTGATTGTTTTTCTCAGTTCTAGAGACTGTGGTTTTGTATACAAAAGGAGCAGAGTACCAAAAGAGAAAGGTTTTAGGCCTCCTTTGTCCTTCACAGCTTGTCCTATATTAGGATACAGTTAAACTCTAGAGACAAGCACAAAATAATCTGTACGCTAGGGGGAAGAAAAGCAATCTTTCTTCAGCAGCACATATAGAATTGCTGGTGCAAAGGGTCACTCATTATAACAGAGAGATCAATCATTCTGCTTTTTTTAAAAAACAAACAAAAAAACCCTCACATGTGGAACAGGATCTCCTGCCCACTTGGTCCTATCGAGTTTACATAGAGGAACTGAGATATTTTTTTTGCCAAAGGTGGTACACATTGCAATCTGTAAGAAGCTTCTTTTTACAACAGATAATGGACACCCTCCTCTTCAATATGCTGCAATTTAGCGAAACTAAAATTAGATGTGGATGGTCCAGGGGAGAAAGCAAGCAAGAAGAAGGAAGCAATCTTTCTGTGCAAAGAAGCATTGAGGGCTGTACTATGATTTGTTGATCTGTGTTTCTTTGTTTGCTGATTATTACTATGTATATTGTATTTTTTGTTGTAAGCTGCCCCGAGTTTCTTTTGGGAGAGGGGGTGGGATACGAATAAAGATGATGATGGTGATGAAGAAGTGGGGATTCAAACCCTGGTCTCCAGAGATAGGGTTCAAGCTTTAAATCACTGCACCATGCAGGCTCTCCCCACAGATACATACCCGCTGGCATTTGCTTTATTTTAATGTTCCCATGTATATCAAAAGGATATATTGAAAAAGAAACCTTCTCCCCGGGTGCAAGGGCACACGTCTTCCCCAGCGATTGATCTTTTGTTCAGTGATTATTTTTAACCAAATGTCAGCTCATACGCTACAAGATAAGGTCTTTTCCTACTTACCATTTATCAGGTTTTCATCCCTGTAGCTTTGGCAAGATCATGGCATGGTTAAAAATAGAATGTGGCATATGCTGTGATGCAGGAAGATGCTAGGGATGAACTTTTGAGGCTCCTAAAGGCCTAAAACAGTGTATGACTCAATGTTCAAGAACAATTCCCAACACGTCTTCAGCAGTAGCATTTTGTGACTTTGTGACCTACTTCTGGTAGTTGCTGTAGTTGTTACACATGTCTTTGCCAGTCTGAATTAATGTAAGAGTGGATTACTGTAAGTGCCACCTGGAAAGTAATTTGGAACACACACACCACCCCGAAGCCTGAAATCTATTATGACATGTTTTTAAATATAATATTATAAAGAAATGCAGCAATAACAAGTAAATGTAATATGCTTCATATTTATCCAATTTTTCCAAATTATGCACTGCTACCAAATTCTTTAAGGGCTTGTAGCATATTTATGTGTTTGTATGCATGCTTGAATAAACATATGAAGATGCCTGATAATAAAGTAGACAATGGGTTCATCCACCCAAGTAGTATAAACTCTGTCTGACAGTGGTTTTGTGGGTTGGAGTGGTTCAGGGAGGATTCCAATAGAGATTCCAATCCAATTTTTAACCAGGCTTCAACCCTACTTGGTTTCTAAAAAGCAGACAAAATTGAGTATATCAAGGTTAACAATATAAGCAGGAATCTGAACCCTGGTCCCTGGAGTTGTAGTTAGTGGCTGTAATTTTAGTGCAGGCATGGGCCAAACCAGGGCTTGGGGGCTAGATGTGGCCCCCTGGGTGCTTACCTCAGGTCCTCCTCATTTTCCCTGTCCTCTTGGCAGAAGGACATGGTGTCCCACCACATAATTATGCCAAAAAGACGAGGGCAGAAGGCAGGTAGCAGCTGAGAATCCTCTGGAGCACTCTCAGCCACCATGTGCCTCGACCTCCTCCCAGCATAAGGACAGTGCAAGCAGCCCCATCTTTATGCTGGGAGGACAGATCATAGAGCACACGTGGCGGCTGAGAGCCCTCTGGAGCACTCTCCACCACTGCCTGTCTCCCCCTCCTCCTGGCATAAGGAGGAGGATGGCGAGGGGGATCGGAGGGGAGAATAATGGCAGTCGCCACATGTTCCGCTCTCCTCCTGGCATAAGGATAGAATGAGCAGCCCCATCCTTCTGCTAGGAGGACAACCTGAAGATGACCCGGGCCCTACCTTGCCCTGTCTTGGCCCCTCCCTGTCCCCCTCCCAGCATATTCCTAGTCCCCTTCCCTCCTGGCCCAGCTGGGCCCGCAATGCGGCCCCAAGATGAAAAAGTTTGGTGTGTCAACATTGTGAAAGCCACACAGTGTTTGGAATGAAAAGGGATTCTTTGCATAAGGGCAGTGGACAAGTATCTGGGAGCAGATTAACAATAAGGAATTATGGTCATTTGTCACATTTCCCCAGATACACTTACAACAGCACATCTCTTCTTAAAAGCTTGTATTCATTGCACAACATACTAAAAAGTGTGTCGATTAAGTAAAGCAAAATGATATAAGTCATTTCCAGAGATTTCTTCTCTTTCAGGATTATATCAGTAGTTGTGTATAGTGGATAAGTGGATATCACGTTCATTCCCAAGATGTCCAAATTCCTACATAATCTGATCTCTCTGCACAACTGATTAACGTGCTTTTGCTCAAATTTTTCTCAGAGAAATGAACTGTGAAGTGGAAGTTTAAAAAAGTATATCAGGAACTGATTTCCTCATGCCATACTTTTAAATAAAATATTTTGCAATATTCAAATGATTTCAGACCAATCCAGCTTCAAGAAGCAAGACCTTAAAATCTATATAAAAAGCTCTTTACATCCAAATTTCTCTTTCCATAGATGATCAAGATGGTGAACTCAATTCAGATACTGATATTAGTGTAATGGGTGTATGCTACTGATGATTTCTATAGGATTGATTTTGGCTGTAAAATGCATACATAAAGTAAAATGAAGAATTTATAAAACTGTTCAGATTCATTTCCTTCAGGAAATTGTGGGTGTAATATAGACTAGATAGTAATTCCCCTCCTCTCCCATTAGACTTTTCATTTATTTGAAGTGCTGTGAGCAAAATTACACTGTGGTTTTCTTTGCAAAGAAATAAAAAGCCATAAAGCATGGAATAGGGAAGCTGGCACTTGCTAGGGCTGTTTTAGTCACAGTGTGTGAGATGTGCTTGATACAAACTTAGACCAGAATCCTGTTTCAAAATAGAGGCAGACACATTATAGTTTTAACATGACAGGATTGGAGAAAGGACCTGGAAAAATCCATCCTCCTCCAGAATCTAAGAGCACCAGGAATGTGGCGCAGCTGGCTGGGTATCAGCTGCATAAGATCTCTACTGACCAGAAGGTCATGAGTTCGAGGCCTGCCCGGGTCGAGATGGGCTCTCGACCTATTGTGTAGCCTGTTGTCGACCTTTGCAACCTGAAAGACAGTTGCATCTGTCAAGTAGGAAATTAAGGTACCACTTACTGGGGAGGCTAAATTTAACTGATTTACGAGGTCATAAAAAAGGTCTCCAGAAAATATGTTGAGGAATGAAGGAGTGTGACAGCTCCCTCTGGTTGACAGAAGTTAAATTGCCTCTGTCTGTCTTGTGTGTTTGTATGTCTAAATGTAATGTGTACAGTGTAATCCCCTGCAGGGTGCGAAGGGCAGAATAGAAATAAAGTAAATAAATAAATAATAAGAGAAAGAGAGAGATGCTTTGAACAACTGTCATTTGCCTTTTTTCTTATCAAGATTGGGATTTAACTTGATTTACTTCTAAACCACGAAATTGATCCTTGGTCTTTACTAAAAAGTATTATGTTTGATAAAAACAAACAGTTCTATTCAGTGTGTTGTTTCCCAATGGCTATAAAGCACTATAGAGATTGTAGGGTTTCTAATATCACTTCTAATATCACCCCCCCCCCTGTGTTGGGCCTGCAGGAGGTAGAAAAATGCATTGCTGTTCTTGTTTTAGGGTGTGCTTATATATATTTATATGTGAAGGGGTGATGAGCTAAAGAGAAGAGGGGGGATCACATGTCAAAAACTACGGGGATGCTGAGGATTTGTCAAATTGTCAACTGCATAGGTATGATTAAGAGAAATGTAGGAGATGTTCAAATCAAAGTCAGGCTTCTTCAAAGTGGCCCAATCTAAAATTCAGATCTGAAAACAAATCTGCAAAAATCAAAACATTTATTCCAAAATTCTTCACATAATGAACATTATAAAATGGGAAGTGGTGGCGTGTGTAGGTGCAATTTTGTGACTGTCGACATTAGCTTCTGAATAATTTCTATAGTATAAAGTTGTATCAGAATTTTCCAACACCAGTGCTTTGGAGCAGTGATGAAGAAGCAAGATCTAACAGGATCATTGCAGCATTCATTTCCCTTTTCTAATTATCTACTAGTTCTCATAATCCTATTGCTCTTTGTTATGTAACAGATTTTATGAAGTTGATGAGAATGGCAGAAATGTGATGTTGTGTGCTTTCTTACAATATGGGCCAGAGAGAGTAGAGTGTATCTGGGTTTACTCACACTTTGTCTTCCTCCATCTGTACTGCATTTATTTCCTTCACTGCCTAATATAAGAACATAAGAACATAAGAAGAGCCATGCTGAATCGGGCCTCAGCCCATCTAGTCCAGCATTCTGTGTCACACAGTGGCCCACCAGTTGTACACAGGGATCTCTAGCAGAAAGGAGGGCAAAACCCTCACCTGCTCCCGACCCCCCACAACCAGTACCCGGGGAAAATCCTGCCTGCCTCCATCAACACAGAGGTGGCACTTGGATGTCCATTTCAGTAACTACTGATTCCCTTGATATCCATGAATCTGTCTAATCCTGCCTTGAAGCTGTCCAGGCTGACAGCTGTCACAACCTCCTCTGGAAGTGAGTTCCATAACCCAATGACCCTCTGGGTGAAGAAATATTTCCCTTTATTAGTCCTAACTTTCCTACCTTGGAGCTTTAGGGAGTGCCCCCTAGTCCTAGTGTTGTGTGACAGAGAAAATATTTTTTCTTTATTCACCTTTTTTATCCCATGCATGATTTTATACACTTCGATCAAGTCACCTCTTAAACGCCGTCTTTCAAGGCTGAAAAGACCAACCTGATTTCATAAGGGAGCTGCTCCATCCCTTGGATCATTTTTGTTGCCCTTCTTTGTACCTTTTCCAGTTCCGTTATATCCTTCTTGAGGTGCGGTGACCAGAATTGTACACAGTACTCCAGATGTGGCCTCACCATAGATTTGTAGAGAGGCAATACAACATTTGCCGACCTATTTTCGATTCCCTTCCTGATCATGCCAAGCATAGAATTTGCTTTTTTCGCTGCTGCAGCGCACTGGGTTGACATCTTCATTGAGCTGTCCACCAAAACCCCAAGATCCCTTTCCTGGTTTGTCTCAGAAAGCTTTGATCCCATCAGTTGATAAGTGTATTTGGGGTTCTTTGCCCCGATGTGCATGACTTTACACTTGTTTAGGTTAAAATGCATTTGCCACTTTGTTGCCCATTCACTCAATTTCGAGAGATCTTTCTGGAGCTCTTTACAGTCAGTTTCATTTTTAACTACCCTGAACAGTTTAGTGTCATCTGCAAACTTTGCTACCTCACAATTTACTTCTACATCCAGATCATTTATGGATAAATTAAAAAGTAACGGTCCAATCATATCTGGTGTCTCTGTGTGTCAGATCATTATTCTGATTGTTGTTGTTGTTGTGTGCCATACATTTCCTAGTTATAGAAACCATAAGATGAACCTTTAATGGGATTTTCTTGTCAATATATATTCAGAAGGGCTTTGGCTTTGCATTTTTCAAAATTGAGAGAGTGTGAATTGCCTAAGGCCACCCAGTGGGTTTCATGGCAAAGTGGTGATTTGAATTCTAATCTCCATAGTAATAATCCAATGCTACACCACACCACACATGGAAAGGCATGTCATCCTGATTTAGATGAAAAGATGGCCATCTTTGGAAAAGCTGTGTTTTTTTATTAAGTCAATTGAAACAAATATATAATTTTTTGAATTACTGTATTTGTATATAAAATATGTCACTGTTTAGGAGGCCATTTGAACCATGAGTGATGGCAGAAACGGAATACATAACTGACTACTCCAATTTATGTGGCAGTGTGCGGGTCTACACTGGCCATTCAAGTGGGGGCTAGTCCAGATAATTATGCTCCAAACTAGCCTTGATGAGACTGCAATGATGGTCATACATACCGAGCTGAACCATGTTGTCTGTATTGACCACACTGGAGCATCACTTCATTTCCATGTCACTGCCACAACTTTTTTCTGGTCATGTAATGCCATGTGAGTGTCCAGCCATCTTCTCTCACATTTATGATATCATAACATGGTGTTCATGTGATCAACAAGGACCAACAAGAACACCCCCCCCCCCCAGTTCTTGCTGGTCACACCGGCAGCTATTTCTGATATCACAGATGTGATTGTGGTAGCCAGACATTTGTAATGATTCCTGTGGTCCATGGGAATGGTGGCAGCAACATGGAAACAAGCAATTTCCTTCCACTGTGCTGTGCTGTGCTGATGTCATGATATCTGTCTGGACAGGGTATTGGGTGAGATTGGACTTAATTCAGCTGATGCATAGTCATGGGAAATTCTGAAGTTTTCAGCAAACTCTGGAGTATTCCCTGGCAAAATCATATTAAGGCAAGAAAACCCAGGGTACTCACCAGAAGTTGACATATGACATGGGGACACCCAGCACTGGATTTGAACAAAATCAGATCACTTTTTCTTGTTTATGTAGAGTCACCTAGTGGCATGCTAATTTTGTACTAGGTAGTCCAAAAAGTAATGTGGAGGAATCCTGGGTTGCTTCTGATTGCCCTTTTAATCCTGTGTGATAATGTCTTTCTGATTGATCAATAGCCCATGGTGTGTCAGCAAATGCCACCTGGGATGACAACCAGGAGTATACTCAAATAATCCTGTGCATTTGGACTCCTTCCCCCAAATAAACCACCTAGGACCAGTCCTTGCACTAGCCTTGGGCAGCTGGTTTGAATTGTGAATTAGCAACAAATTGTTAGCTACTCATTTTTCTTCCAAAAATGTTATTGTATTTTTACTGCCAAAGGTGGGGAAAAGAACTTGTGAGATTTTCTGCCTTTGGAAAAAAATAATATGGATGGTCTTAGTCATTTTGTTTCTTAATTGGTTTGGATGAAGGGATTTTTTGGTTGGTGTTATGTCTTAGGCAGTAATATTTCTTGGACTTACCTCTGTAAACAATACACACACACATTTCCAACAATATTTTCATTTATTATTTTCCTGCTTTTACAACTCCTTGTGCTTGGCGGATTATTCCATATGTGAGAATTCTAGAGTTAAAATTGTGCTTGTTGCTTGTATCTATATGGCTGCTCAGAAATAATTTATTTTAACCTCCACTTCAACAGAAAAATAGCTAGTAATACATTATTTATATCACTTAGATCCACTAACTATAGACGAACAACTAGAAACATATATTTTGCCAGCTCTTTAAGAGTTGCTAAATTGTCGCACAAATAAATTATTTCCAGTATTTCTAATGCATGTTATGTATTTGCTATGCATTTACACTTAAAATAGCTCTTTGCTTCATTTCCTTGAAAGACACTTGAAATTAAGTATTAAATAATAAAGCTAAATCTGTGGAAATTATGTTGCTAAAGCATTTACTCCAGAAAATAGGATTGCTCGTTTCTTTGTCCTTTTGAGGCTTTTAACAATCAGGTTGCTTTAATATGGCTTGGAGGCTC
This sequence comes from Anolis apletophallus, assembly GCA_030556195.1. Classification (NCBI taxonomy): domain Eukaryota; kingdom Metazoa; phylum Chordata; class Lepidosauria; order Squamata; family Anolidae; genus Anolis; species Anolis apletophallus. The sequence goes on along the minus strand of JARBWK010000007.1, from coordinate 60,183,725 downwards.
TAGTTATTGATATATACAAGTGTGTGTGTGTGTGTGTGTGTGTGTAATACTCTCTCACACACATTCATGCACATATATATGGAGAAAGGGGAAGACAGACACTGCTATATAATCCAGATTATCAAATTAGATAATTCACACTATTTGCTTTGAACTGGATTGTCTGAGTCTACACTGCCATATAATCCAGTTCAAAGGAGATAATCTGGATTTATATGGCAGTGTAGAAGGGGCCTGAGTGAGAAAGAGCAGGGAGTTCCAACTGTAAGTAAAAACGGGAGAGAGATACTTCACTCTGAAATTTTCAACATTTGCCTTTGAAGGTGTTGGTATACAAAATGAAAAAGTGACTATAATCATTTTTAATATGGATTTTTGTTTAAAAGAAAAGTTAAACATACCACAGAACAGTTTGGGAAATGGATAATGACAAAATTGGTAATGTTCTTATTATGTTCCTTCAAGACCGAAAACAACTTGAAAATGGCCCTATCACAAAGTGTTTTTGTAAAGCAAAATTTGTTCAGTAGAGGTTTGCCATCACCATCATCTGCAGCTTAAAGAATGTGACTTGCTCAAGCTCATTGGTGGATTTCATGACTGAGTGGGAATTTGAAATATCATCTCCAGAATCCCAAACCAACATTCAAACCACTACACCATACTGTCTCCCTGTTATCTGTGGTACTAAGCACCCATGAAAAATAATTAGAAGTCATGCCTGATTCCTCATGAACATTGGTTTGGGGAGGCCATAAATGGAATTTGGTAACTTTCCTAGCACCATGGCCAAACATAAACTCCTAACTTTTATTTGCTTCTGTGTTATATAACCTGTTGGTTTAAACTGGAAGGTAACTAAACACAATCAACAATGTGCTGTACACAGAATACTGCAAATACACAAAGAGACAAGATAGTATCAAAAATAGTGGATATATATTGACAAAACAACAAGAGGGTGAGGTACGCTGACAGAGGACAGTAACATCAAAAGTCCTACGGCGCTTACATAAACAATCACAACGGTACAAATACCATATGAAGAAAGTGCAAGGCGATTCCGGGCGGTACCTCCAGGAGCGGCGTGTGAATGTTCAGGTGGGCAGGAAGGTAAACAAAACAATGGGGATCCAGTATACAGGCGATGAGGAGAGATAATCCAAGGTATCCAATTCGCAGTGATCCCAAGTCGCTGTGATAAGCGGTAAAGGCTAAATGCCTCCGTTTGTAATCCATGCTCTGAGGGCGTCCGATAGCCAAGAGCAGTGCGGCGCAAATGCAACCAAACAAATCAAGCCGTCTGAAAGGCAGCTGCGGACGGAACCGCAGGGAGGGTCAGCGATACAACCCACTGGAAACGCCGGGCACACCGCAATGGTTGAGCTGCAGGGCCCGATCCGTTTCGCCAGGTATCGGCTTTTTCAAGCGGCCAGGTGCGGAGAAGATCACTGGCGTTTCATAGAACATACAACATCGTGCGATAGCATGGCCCCATCATAGGCAGTTCCATGGACCCTTCCTGCCCACCTGAACATTCACACGCCGCTCCTGGAGGTACCGCCTGAAATCGCCTTGCGCTTTCTTCATATGGTATTTGTACCGTTGTGATTGTTTATGTAAGCGCCATAGGACTTTTGATGTTAGTGTCCTCTGTCAGCGTACCTCACCCTCTTGTTATTTTGTCAATATATATCCACTATTTTGATACTATCTTGTCTCTTTGTGTATTAAACTGGAAGTTATCACCATTCCAGGTTCCCCATTGAAGCAGCCACAGTGAATTGGATAGCTAGACATTGGGTACTCTGAATAGAATCAGCTGTTTAGGGACTCGGTGTACTACTGATTGTGAGGGGATGCCGGACTCTAACAGTAAAAGGGCTGGGCTGTTTTTGTGCATATCATCTGCTGGATCACTTATCACCTATAAAGTTTAAATAACAATAATGAGTGTTAGTTTTTAGCATCCAATATTGGGGATGGCAATTGCTCTGCTCTGGGAGGGATATTGCTCTGGTGTCCTTGACCTATTACTCTGCCTGTCCTGCACCAAATCCTTTTCTTGCCAGATGATGGTAGCAAGCAACTGTGCTTTGGTGGTATTGTACATCTTCAGGCACTAAGTGATACCCCTCTCTCATTGTGATATTTTATTCACCTAAATGTAACTTGAATCATCACAGTGGTTCTTGCTGGGGCCAAGACTGGCTCTGTCCTTGAGGTGAGTGAAGAGACCTGCCTCAGATAGCATTTGTTGGTGGACAATTTCAGACTGCTGGTTCATCCTACAACTCTCGTCTGTTCCCTTTGTGGGAGGAAAGAGGGTTGTGTGTTTAGATAGCCTGATTTGTTGGCATTGGAGGGTTCTATGCAACCTCATCATTGCTCCTGCATTCTTGGATGTGGGTTTGGTGTAACATTTAGTTTTTATATGTCCATTCCTACAAAGAGGATTACATCTAAATAGTTAACAAAAAAAAGACTGGCTGGCTAGTATCCTGCAATTCATGTTGCTGAGTGAAGAGACCTGCCTCAGATAGCATTTGTTGGTGGACAACAGTGACCTGGCTGCTGGTTCATCCTACAACTCTCGTCTGTTCCCTTTGTGGGAGGAAAGAGTGTGTATGCCATCCAATATAGCCTGATCTCAGAAAGTGGTCTGCTGCCTCCAACTGCATTGGAGGAGTTCTATGCAACCTCATCATTGCTCCTGAAAAAAAGACTGAGCTGGCTGGCATTCATGTTAGCTTCTGTATACTTAGAGAATGTGGGTAAGAGGTGTGGAAAATTATTAATAATAATAATAATGATCAACTTGTGATTTTGTGATACGAAATCCAGCATATATATCTTGTTTGCTGTGACATACTGTATTTTTGTGTCAGTAAGCAACAACAACAACATTTTATTCATAGATCACCTTATCTCCCCAAAGGGACTCTGGACAGTTTCCAACATATATGGCAAACATTCAATGCCTTGGGCTGGCTTTGTGTAGAGCCTGAGATTGCTGTCACAAGCTTTTAGGTTGGTGTTCTCACTGAACCAGTCATATTTTTGTGACAGGGACAACTGTTTAACTATATTTCATATACGCTTGTCTGGCAGAAAGTTTGTAAGAAGACATGTATAAAATTGTACTGTCAGTTATGTGAGTTAAAGGCATGCTTTCCCTCCTTTAATGTTCTTAATTTTAGACCTCAACAAAGCCTAGCCTTGCTTCACAGCTGATTTGTAGTCACCACAAGACATTGTGATGAAATATATAAGTAAATCATGGTCTCCATTTACTGATACCAAGCTGTGATCTGGTGCTTGTTAGTTACAGTGCCCAACCTGCTTGCCCTTTTGATTTATTTTTGATCACTCATTTCCACAGAAAGGTGAGAGCAGCTAAACAAAGCTCAAAAGGTAAGATTGAGCTTTCATTGCTTTAAGGTCAGTTGTGCTGATAGTGCATCACATTGTGGCATTCTTTAAAAATACATGCCCCAAAATTCACTTCAGCAAATAATACAGAGTACAATAGATCTTTGAAATGAAAGCCTTCCTAGCTAAACCAAGAGCCTTTAGATATCTAATGTGGCTTCCAATAGTTATCAGAAAATGGAACCTATTAGAAGCAGTTACTGCTGCAGACCTTTTGTGTAGAGTCCATAATACTGTGCTATTTCCCCGTCTGTGGTCTTCCTTGATAAAATAGATTTAATCATTATACTTCTTGGGCTTCCCTCACAGTCTGCTACTTCACTTTTAAATACATTTATTTTACTTCTGAATTTGTTTTCACCCAGTTGTGCAGGCTCACGGATATGACTTCAGAAACAGAACCAGTTAAGACATTACAGGTATATTATATCCATACCGAGACTTTATTTTTAATGACTTTATTAGAGATTCCTGGGATGTTTAATTTAATAAGACAATTACCTGCTAGAGTGTAAAAAGAAAGGCTGATTTTTGAGTTGCCCAATGTGGAGGAAAGCCTTCCTGTGTCAAATCTGTAAGAAGAACTTGTGATTTTAAGCTTTGCCTAACTGACCTTATGAAGCTCCCGTTAAGCCATGGACACTGTTGAAAATTATGAAATTCTCTCTAAAAACAATGCTTTCCCTTTTTGCAGATGTTGGTGTTCCTTTTGATCAAATTAGAATTGGGATGCTTGCCTTGTAGCATGGAGTTCAGCAGCTACCAAGAGATGGGAGGAACCGTTCTTAAGGCAAGGAAAGCACATTCTTAAGATCTGTAAATTACACGCCATAGAAAATCAGTGCAAATTGTTGAAACCCTTGGATGATTATAATGTTGTACTTACAATGCCAAGCACTCTCTAATTGTAATGGTTAACCGCTTCCTCATCCACTCCATCCCAGGCCTTCAACACTTAAAGGGACCAACACTTACAGGGACTACCTAAAGTGGAGCTTCCGTAACATGGGAGTTGTATTACAAAACTGTTCAGGTGTTGAAGGTTGCCTTTCACCTTCACACTAAGCAGAGAAAGCTTCTTCATGTATTTAGTGGTCTGATGGGAATTATATCCAGTTGCTTAAGGGTGAAAAAAGGATGGTGTAGTACAGTGTTTCCCAACCTTTTTTGAGCCGCGGCACACTTTTAACTTTAAAAAAATCTGGGGGCACACCAGCAACCAAATGACACAAAATGACACTCTAACACAGTAAAGAACGTCTGGGAGTTGGTGGCCTGCTGGGAGCAGTTGCTGGGAGTGCCAAAGCTGGGGAGGGGGCGGAGCCAGGCTGTGCCATGCCCCGCCCCCTACCCCCAGCTTCACCTTTCCCAGCAGCTGCTCCAGTCTTGAGGGCGCAGTGCCAAGCCAGCGGTGCCAGAGCCAGCACAATGCTGGCTTGGCACTGTCCCCTCAAGGCTAGAGCAGCTGCTGGGAGTGCTGAAGCCGGGGGAGGGGGCAGAGCCAGGCTGCATCATGCCCCGCCCCCTCCCCCCAGCTTCAGCTCTCCTACAGAGGAGGAGCATGAGCGGTGGACGGGCTTCAGTGGGCGGGGCTCCTCCTCCACGCGGCTTCAGCGAGCGAGGGGCGAGAGTTATGGTGGGAGTCATGGCGGATTGGAGGCTGGCTGGGGAAATGGCCGAAGGAGTCGGCGCCCCGGTCCCTTCTTCTTTTTCTTCGCCACTGCGAGGCCCTTCCTCTTCCCCTAAGCAGCAGGAGTTCGGCAGGAGGGGGGGAGGAAGGGGGGCAGAGAGCTTTTCTCGCGGCACAGCAGGAGGTCCGTCACGGCACACTAGTGTGCCACGGCACATTGGTTGAGAAAGACTGGTGTAGTAAACGTTTGTGAAAGACCACTTGAGCCTCTCATGAGTTTAACCTATATCCTGCTTATTAAATATCTTAATGGGGACCATTTAAGAGGCAGGGGATGATGGCAGAAAAGGCTCTCTCTCTTGATTTTGATACCACTTTAAATGGCAGTCTCTGAGGATGTGACACGAGCATCTGCTTGTCCGGTTTTAATGGATTCGTTTCAATTGGTTCAGCTCGAGGATGTGGACAAGATCCTGGGAGAAGCGAGGCCTACCACATGCGTCCTAGACCCCTGCCCATCCTGGCTGATCAAAGAAGCCAGAGGGGGTTTGGCAGAGTGGGTGAAGGTCGTGGTTAATGCCTTCTCATAGGAGGGCAAAATTCCAGCCAGCTTAAAACAAGCTGTTATAAAACCGCTGTTGAAAAAACCATCACTAGACCCCACTCAATTAGTCAACTATCAGCCAGTTTCCAGTCTCCCCTATTTGGGCAAAGTCATGGAACATGTGGTGGCTTCGCAACTCCAATGGGTTCTTGGTAGACACTGATTATCTAGATCCGGCTCAGTTTGGCTTTAGGCTGGGGCATGGCACTGAAACAGCCTTGGTCGCCTTAGTAGATGATCTACGCCAGGAGCTAGACAGGGGGAGTGTGTCCCTGTTGGTTTTGCTGGACCTCTCAGCAGCTTTCAATACCGTTGACCACGGTATCCTTCTGGGACGCCTCATCATATGACTTGGCAGCAGTGTAAAACTGACTAGTGGAGAGGAACTAAAGTAGCTTCTTGCTTGAAGAGCTATTTATTCTAGAGCTGGCTGGAAACAAAAGTATGTGAATGGCTGTACCCATCTTTCCCATGCAGTAATAATTAGATCTGCCAGCATGTACGACAAAACAGTTGAACAGACCCAGGTCTATGACCCTGCTTTTACCATTTCCAGCCAAGCTATCGCCTTTCCCATGTTCTCCTCACCAATTTACAAATGGATCACAAAGGATTTAACTTGTGCTTATATGACTGTTCCGGAATGCAATGTCATATCGGGTCCAGTTCCCAGAGAAAAAAATATATTCCCCAAGCCCTGGGAGCACCTATTGCCTTTGTTTCTACCTTCTTCTCCAATTTCTGGACTTTGTCTCAGATAAGCAGCAGTGGTGGAAGGAGGAAGGAAGTAAACACATCTCTACTTCAGTCATTCCTGCTTCAAATGGGGCTGAGGTTGTTTCAGACTTGGCTTGCATGCACTCAAGGAGGAATACATTAACATCATGCTGAAAGATCCATGACCAGAACTTGGAAAAGTTACGAATTTGACCACAACCAACATGGCAAGTAGCCATGTTGACTGAGGAACTGTATGAAGCTTTGTTTGTGACAATGTTTCTGCTGGTCCATAAGGCAAAATCATTACTGTAGAAAGTTCCAACAATTCCAAAGAGAACAGCAGGAGTCCAATCATTAACCATAGAAATGAATAGGGTAGGATGACCTTATAGGATAGTATTAATAGCATGGCAGAGTGAATATTGGATAAATTACTGTTGAGTTGACACTGTGTTGTCTTCCCACGTTAAAAAAACCCCCAAGAATCCTTCCAAGCTTCCCATCTGTTAACCAGAACCATACCCATTCATTTACATCATACAAACGTTCTAGTGCAAAATACATAGACACATGTTGCAAACTTGGTAATAAAGGTTCCTTATTATGTTTTCCTTTAAATCGGTTTCCAAATGCATCATATGATACAAGTGACTTCCCTTTTTCCCCCTCTTTGTTTTTGGAAACCACCCTGGGTTGTATCCAATAACACATGTTTCTCCAAAAAGGCTGCCAAACCATCATGAAGCACCCGCTCCATAACATTCTCTGTGTAAAACATTAAAGCTGTAGGCTTAAATGAATCAGGAAAGTTTCCTAGGCTTTCCCTTTGGGATCATTACAGCATGTTTCCATTCCATTTGGCAGCTGACCAGTATGAACTTTATTCTTCTGCTATACTGTACAGTATATGTACTTGCTGCAATGTTTTGATTGGCTACTGGGCCAGTCATTTTTCTATCCCAGTCTCTGCTTGTATGGGATAATGTGAGGTGTGTGTTAAAGTCCAATAGTAATCTTTTCTGTGTCTAATGCCCTCCATGTATGACCAGTAATCCTGATTTTGGGATGGTGGAAAGAAACCTGATTAAACTAGCCACATGCCTATCCACTTTCCCTATTCCTCACCAATGAGAAATATCTTCCCCAATGAAATGCTTTCCCATTCTTGAATTCAAACCCCTACTTTGCCTGGGAAATCCAGTGAGTGACCTTGGGCCAAGCCACACTCTCTAATCCTATTAAGTAGGCAATGGCAAAACTCCTTTGAATAAATATGGCCAAGACAACTCTATGAAAGAGCTACCCTCAGTTGGAGTTGACTCAAAGGCATGTAACAACAGGGCCATTTGCTGGACATTAAAATTCCAACATTAATTATATAAAATAGACCTTACCTTATTGATTCACTTCATGGAATGAAATTATATCTGGATTTAGAATCTAGATATTGTAGAAAAATTAACCCAAGCACACATAATACACACAGAGAGAATTGATTTTGGATAAGATATTTACTCCAGATTGCTATAATTAATCAAGTTTAGGACAGAAATAATTAACCTACTTTGGAAGCAGGTTAATTTTGCAGATCAAAGTTTGACTGGCTAAGATTAGATGCGAACAGAATACAAGTCCTTGGTGATACCACTGTAGAAGAGTTAAGCTTGGAATAAAAAGACAGTCAAAAACATTACAAATCATGACTTATAATTAGAGGTAAACCTAAGTCATGCTTGCATTTAGGTCTTAAGAGAATGAAAGTTATTATTTTCAAGATAGTTTGTCCATTTCTTTCACTCCGCCTTCACGATCTTGAAGGCAAGAGCAGATATGGGGATGAGTATGGCACTTCACTACTAATATTAAACAATAGTTGTTGGAGACTTCACTTGTTTCCTGATACAGATTCCATGCCTGAAGAGAGGTTAGGTACACCTCACTGTGTGCTTATATAGCTCCACTTTCTAAATTTCCATTGTCAAAGAGAGAAGAGGTAGAACCAATAAAAAAGAAATTGTAATGTTATACATGTATGAAAGGTTGATACTCATGCTATATTCAAAACTGATTTGTTGATTAATATTTTAAGTTTTGGCTGGAAAAGTTCATCTGATATTGCATCCTGAAGTTGTTACCTCATAGACAGTAGGGATTAAATTGTAGAAATGTGTAAGCATCAAGTACATGTTAAGAGGAATGCATACATTTTGTGGAATTACCATATTTTTGTGCGCATAATGGAGTTTAGCAACGAGATCTACAAATTAAACATAAGTTTACCAATAATGGCTCCCGGTGGTGCAATGGGTTAAACCACTGAGCTGCTGAACTTTCTGACCAAAAAGTTGGTGGTTCGAATCTGGGAGCAAGGTGAGCTCCTGCTGTTAGGCCCAGCTTCTGCCAACTTAGCAGTTTGAAAAATGTGAGAAGATCAATAGGTACCGCTTCTGCAGGAAGGTAACAGCGCTCCATGCAGTCGTGCTGGTCACATGACCTTGGAGGTGTCTACAGACAACGCTGGCTCCTCGGCCTAGAAATGGAGATGAGCACCACGTCCCGGAATTGGACACAGCTAGACTTAATGTCAAGGGAAACCTTTACCTTTACCTTTTACCAACCATAAAACAAAGCATACTATATGCAACACACATGATTGAGGATAATATTGCACTGTTTTTCATTTCTTGGTCTTACTACTATCCCAGGTTTGTGTGGTGAGGACATGGGAGGAAACCTTTCTGGTGGCTGCTTGGAGACTATGGGATTTCCTTTCATGGAAGGCTAGGTTGCCCTCCCCACTCCCTTTTGCTGGCAGGCAAAGGTGTTTAAATTTAAGATGCATTAAATGCACAATTGGTTGTGGTGAAATCATTTTTTGAAGTGAGTCTGCTCTATTGTTTAATCTTTATTGCAATGTTTTTAAAATGATTTTATGATGATTTGCTTAATTACACTGTAACTTCTTTAGCATAAGGACTTTTCAAAATATATCTTATTTTAAACTTTTTAGAAGCTACCTTGTAATTAGTAAGGTGGGATATATGTAGAATAGAATCTATGGAAGTACTCTGGGTGGGACCATCAATTGGATTTAGGCCAAAGCGTGTGCCATTTGGTGAATCGGTTTCCATATAACTTCATAAGTTGAGGGTGAACCCGGCGAAGACGGAGATCTTGTGGCTGGGCCGCCCGGGGGGGGGGGGGGGGTAGAGACCCAGTTGCCGATGTTTGATGGCGTGGTACTTCGCCCGCAGCCACTAGTTAAGAGCTTGGGGGTCCGGCTGGACCCCCAGCTGTCTATGGAGGCGCAGATTGCCTGCGCCTGCAAGACAGCGTTTTACCCTCTGCGGCAGGCAAGACGTCTGGCTCCTTACCTCTCCTGCTGCGACCTGGCCACGGTGATCCAAGCCACGGTCATCTCAAGGCTCGACTACTGTAATGCGCTGTACATTGGCCTTCCCTTGTTGGCGATCCGGAAACTCAAGTTGGTGCAGAACGCAGCAGCACGTCTGCTCACAGGAGCCCCAAGATCTGCTCACGTCACCCCACTCCTGCGCAAACTGCACTGGCTCCCTATTGAATTCTGGGTCTCCTTCAAGGTGTTAGTCTTGACTTTTAAGGCCTTACATGGTTTGGGGCCAGTGTACCTGAAGGAGCAGCTTACCCCATACGTGCCCAGTAGATCACTGCGTTCAGAGGGGCTTAACTTACTGGAGGTGCCTAATATTAAGACCTACTGGTTGTCGAGTAAGCGGCAGAGGGCGTTCACAGTGGCTGCGCCGTGCCTCTGGAATTCGTTGCCTGCAGAGACACGAGCTCTACGGGGCTTGATGGCGTTTCACAAGTCTGTAAAGACTTGGCTGTTTAGGCAGGCATTTGGCTCCGACTGATGCCTGCCATAACCTGCCACCCTGCCGCATCTTGCCATCTGTATTATTGTTGTTCTGCTGGGATTTTAATGCTGGGAGCGGGGCTTGAACTTGGTTTTTATAATGCTGTTTTATGTGTTTTTATGTGCTTTTATCTGGTTTTATCTTGTAAACCGCTCTGGGCTCCGGAGAGAGCGGTATACCAAATCGAATAAATAAATAAATAAATAAATAAAATTGTATTGGTCTGCCAATTGCAAATGCTTTAGATATGATGACAGTAGCAATTCCATTAGATGGAAACAACCACAACAACCACTTTTTATCTTGCCCAGAGTTGAGCCTATAAAAACTGAAGACTGTGCATTCTTGTTTTATGCCTGTAAATAATCCATGAAAACTAGTGACTCAAGCCCAGGCTCTGAGATTGGGCAAGCCTGTTTATTTATTTACTTTATTTATATTCTGCTCTTCTCACTCTGAAGGGGACTCAGAGCGGATTACAGGTACACATACTTAGCAGACAATCCCTGCCGTTTCCACATACACACATATAGACGAAAAGAGGAAAACTCTAGCCATCAGGTGGAGCTGATGGACTCATCTCTCAGCATTCCCAGCGTCCCTTGTTGTTCCTTCCGCATTCCTCAGCATTCCTGGAGTTCTTTAATGGCCTCATAATTCAGTCAAAATTTGCCTCCCCACTTAACGTGGTACCTTTATCTCCTACTTGACAAATGCAACTGTCTTTCAAGCTGCAAAGGTCGACAGCAGGCTACACTTATAGGTCGAGCACCCACCTTGACCTGGGCAGGCCTCGAACTATGATCTACTGGTCAGAGAGATCTTGTGCAGCTGACACTTAGCCAGCTGCGCCACATTCCTGGTGTTGATGGAGGTAACTTCTCAACAATGACATCAGATATTGTGGATGCTAAATCTGTGCTGGACAGAGGATACTTCTGTGGTGAGTGAGAAGTAGCACCAACATCTAGAAACCAAATGATCTTACACAAAATGATCTCACACATTCAGGTTGCATCAGGATTCAATATGAAACCTGAACCGTTTGGGCCCCAATGTGTCTAAAAGGTTACTGATAGACAGGCCCTAGTCACAGAAGCCAATACTCAACCACCACATTCTGACTTTGTAAAAGCACTGCATGTTATCATGTTTGCAAGACAGATAAGGCATCAGTCAGGGAACATAAGATTATTCAACTGATGTTTGCCTTCAAACTTCATAAGACTCAGCAAACTGTATCTTAGTTGTCAAAAATGATGGGACAAGAGCCTAGCAAACCTGGAGGGCTATACATAACTCAATTCTTACCAAAATTATTTGTGTTTTATTTAGTACAGGTGCACTTATCTCCTGGGTTAAGCAGTTGTATACAAGAGGGACCTAAACAGAATAGAAAGAAAGCAGAGGGCTTCAGATATAGACCTCTCCTTAGGAAAGGTCCCTTTTAATAAAATAAAATAAAATGTCAAAGTCATATTTATGGTGACATGTTTATTGAACAAGCTGCATATAAATCACAATCTCAAACATGCATGAGTTGAACATTCCTTCAACACAGTAAAGTCTACTGCTGTTGGCTTTAAAGATTATATAGAATTTGATATATAACTCTGGACAGTTCCCAAGATACAGTTGATAGGTATGAAATGTTTAACACCCCCAAGTGTCTGATAGTGTATCTGTTGTTTCACCCCCTCCTTTCTCCTTTTCCAAGCAAAGGCAACTTGTCATGTCTTGGAGTATATGCTGGAAGCAACCTTTCACTGCTGTGCCTCCCCCAATCTTGCTGAATAAAATATTTTCATTTTATTGCAATGTATGAGCAAATGCAGTTACTTCTTTCAGCTGAGGAAGATCAAGTGATTAAAGATTTCATTAATAAAGTGTGATTTGGAAGACAAATTGAAGGCGAGAGTAAGGGTTGGTGTGTTGCATAGATCATCTTGGTGGAATTCCAGGCACTGAGGGAAGATTACTGCCGAAGTCAGCTGTTCAAAAATTGTAGCCACTCACAAAATCTGTCTGTCCAGATCATAGAAAAGTTACTGTTTCACACTATAGTTGGCCATGCTGGCTGGGGGATTTGGAGAGCCTTAGTCTCAAAAACATAATGTTTCCAAGGTTTGGCCTTTCCATCTTTGATTTTTTCTTTGTGGAAGAAGAAATTCTGAAGGTCAATAGTAGCAATACTCATCTCAACATGGTTACTGTATTTTCCAGGATCAGAAAGCTTCCATGATGAGTATGCTTTGTCTTAGGTATGGAGGAAGATGCAATTTCCTTTCTTACAGTGTAGTTACAATCTCACTCAAGACTTTCTTGCTGAACATGCAGAGGTTGGGAGCAGAGGAGACAGGACCAACAAATAAACCCTTGTATCCATTTGCCATCAGTGATGTTTATGAACACCTGAATAGGGGTTGCATTATTCCATGAGCTAGAATATACTTTGCTGATTATCATATTTATCGTTATTGTTGTTCTTGTAGAATTACAACTGAGAAGTAGTATCCTGAAGGAAGTGTGGCTGGCACCACCTCTGCAATAGTTTCAGCACCAACTGAATCCTTTTAATAATAATAATAATAATAATAATAATAATAATAATAATAAATCTTTATTCATACCCCGCCACCATTTCTCCAAAGGGGACTTGGAGCGGCTTACATGAGGCCAAGCCTGGGGAGACATTATAGCAAAATAAATGGAGAATATCAAAAATAGTACAGAAAACATTGTTTTTTCTACAAGGAAACTAGATGGCTTTCTGGAAGTAAGGTTCTTCTAGCAAAAATATGTGCTCACATGAAAAGTAAGCATTTGCACTAAAAACTCTCACTAGATAACCACAGGCTATTGAGCTATGTGCAATGCTGGTCACCACACTGACAAAAGGACATTATATTGCTGGGAAAGGTTCAAAGAGAAGAAAGGAAAATGATTAAAGGACTGGTGCAATTCACTTATGAGCAAAGATTGCAATACTGGATACTTTTAGTTTAGAAAAAAAGCTAAGCAAAGGGAGACATGATGAAATTCATAGTGGGGAGAAAGCAGACAAGGAAGCTGGGTTCCATGTGCCAAAGGTGAATATTGAGAGATTCATGATAGTTAAACTCTGGATTAACTGTCATGAGATGTAGTGATGTCAGCCAAATTTGGTGTCTTACAAAAGATTATTAGATGAATTCACTGCAATTAGGATCATCAATGGCTGCTCATAAGGATCAATGTCAATCTAGCATTATTGACTAAGGAATAGGCATGTGTGACTTGGCAAACAAAGGGCTATTTTCCATCTCATTTATTGCTCCCGGTTCTGTTTCTCAGGAAATTCCTGAAATCAGGAGGCAGGTGCCAATTTCAGTCTGGTAAGATTCGACCGATTGGCACCAATGGAGAAACTTTAGAGGCTCGTTTCCCTGTGATTTGTAGGCCCACCAGGATAAAACTTGCCTTGTGATTGCAAGTTTGCCATGTTTCAGAATGTTTCACCAAGCCACTGATTTTTTGGGAAATCTTTTTTAAAAAACCCAGAAGAGGGGGTTCTGTGAGTTGAAATCAGAAACAGCGGCGCTGCAAAGGGGAGGAGAATGGACACAGTCAATCAGGCCCCTGATTGGCTAAGAAAGAAACATAAGAAACAGCAAGAGAGAAAAACCTCAACTCACATCATGCCCCAGGAGGGGGCACTAAAGCTCCTTCAATGCCTGTGCTGAGCAAAGTGCTGCTGTGAAAGCGAATTCCTGGTGGGGTCCTCTCTGGAGGAGAGGCCTAGGAAAGGCTTTTCCACCCTTTTCTGTCTTTCTCTTTCTCTCTCTTTCTGGTTTTATTTGCCTCAAATGGGGGCTGGGAAGGGATGAAGGAGGCTGCCGGAGAAGAAAGAAGAGATAGAGTTGCCACTACCAGGCGCTTGCCACAGCCTCTGTCTTAGATAGAGTGCCGCTCAGCCCCATCACACCCATTAGCTGAAAGATCTGGCTGCTCGTGATATGTTCCGGTTAAACCTTAAAGTTGGGTCCTGCCA
>JARBWK010000007.1:60145687-60162581 GCA_030556195.1 Anolis apletophallus | reverse complement strand
AACAATACTCACCTGTTGGATGCTCAGAGTAGCAAGCAGTGCCTTTGAAAAGGTAAATTCTGAGCTCTGTTATCATGCTGAAACCTGCAAATAATGTAACAGCAACATTAACAATGATGAACTAAAACATTAAAAATATAGTTGGCTTTTCACTGAAATAAGCAGGGATCGCAAATATGCTCCATCACAGGCATCCTTTGACAGCACTGTGTCTGCTTGGATTTCAGAAACTGCAAATATATATGTAGAGCAAAAGTTGAATGGACAACATTTCTTTCTGGTTGGGGCTGGTAAAAGAGGGAAGGCATTAGAACAACTAGAAAGCAAGGATTTTGCTCAAAGCCATAGGTTTTTCTTTGGATAGCATTCAAGAAGATTTATTGCAACAACACTTATGAGGAATCTGGTTCTGCAAAGCATTTATTACAAGCTTCAAACTAGCTTGCAATATGAGCACCCAAAGCTTATAATACAATTGTGATCTCCCCCCACCCTCCAATGGAAAAGCACTATGTAAGGTCAGGGCTTTATTTAAAAAGAAGACGTGGTGCCTGCCATTTATTTTGTGTTCTTGATCTGTTTCTCTATTACATTTCTCCTAGGAGACAACACTGTTCATTTATAGGAACCATGCAGGGCAGAGAATTTTTGCTTTGCAAGAGACTATCCTAACTGGTTTCAGAAATGATGGATGAAACAGTTCACAAAATCCAACCCAGAATGGTATCCAGCCAACACTAATATATAATATTTTATTTCTTAGCATCTCTTAAATTTGTTAGCCATCTGGTTGTTATACAAATAAGTTGAAGAAAAGTTGATTGTCTATAACCCAGTGACATGAATGGTCAAAGCATAAGGGTCTCATTTGGTCACTGCCACTGAAAAAAAATCCCTTTTCTGGGTGTGTATTTTTTTTTACAATGATAAAATAACCCCATGCACATCTTTGTTTTTGTTGTGCGCCTGACTGAGCTCTGGTCTCTAGAGATGTAGTCCAATGCTGAAACAACCCTGGTTGATCGTATGGATCATCAATTCAGCAGATAGTCTCATGAGCTTCAAAAAATACATTATAGACTCAGTGTAACAGAATTTGGATTATAGTCTAAATGTGAAATAATATGGATGGGGCTACAGAGGATATCTGTTTTCTCCCTTTCTTAGTTGAATTGAGATGCAGAATGAGAAGTTGATTGTGACACTGTACGCATTTGCAAGCACACATGCATATTCACGGGCTCTTATTTGTACGATGTGTTGGTCTGTAAAATACACTACAAATGAGCACAAATGGTTTGTTTGGTTCCCTGATTGTTTGGTTCCTTGATTGGTTTGTTTGGTTCCCTGATTGGAGTTTCTGTATAAAAAAACTGGGAGTTCAATAAGAAGATTAATCTGATCAAGATTTATCATCTCTGTTCTAAATCCTGCGTATGACCTATTTAGATTATACTTATAGAAATGGATGGGACTTGTTAGCTACAAATAATGGTAGGTTACTACATACCTGTGACCATCTTTCTTCGAGTGGAGCTCTGTGAATCCACACTTATGAAGTTTGAGCGCCAGCACGGGCTTCCAACGGAAACGTTCCCAGTTTGAAAAGTTTTGGCGGTAGCTCCGCCCAGCCGGCCCGGAGGGCATAAAAGGCGCCTCCATGCGCGCCCACCCCATTCCTACGCCACAATTGCAACTAGGAAACGGTGGTTTGAGATAGAGGGGACGGGGCGGGTTCGTGTGTGGATTCACAGAGCTCCACTCGAAGAAAGATGGTCACAGGTATGTAACCTACCATTCTTCTTCGAGGGCTCTGTGAATGCACACTTATGAAGACTTACCGAGCTAAGGTAAAGGAGGTGGGAACAAACCAGCCAATTTTGAAAAACCGAACAGGTTTATTGCAACCAGCAATAAGTATAAATAACATTATCAACACTGTAATAAATAAGAGTGGAAGACATGCTCCCAACTTGTAAACATAGTGCAACAAGCACCATTCATGTCAGGCACACAGGCCTCACAGTATAAAGTGCAACAAGCACCATTCATGCCAGGCACCCAGGCCTCACAACAGTAAGTGCAACAAGCACCATTCATGTCAGGCACACAGGCCTCATAGTATCAGTGCACAACCGGTGCAACATAGAACCATAGAATTCTAGGTAAAGCGCGCTATAACAGGTAGACTGTGCCCCGGGGTCCGGGGCACGGTAAACACTTAGCCTCTCTACAATGGTGGAGAGGTCTGATCGACCCAAGAACTGTCGATCTAAACACTAGAGGGAGCAACACAACAGGGTTGTCTGTTAGACACTATCCCTGTAGGCCTTTGGGAGTGAGGATCGCTCGACCAAACGCCGCCTCCTTTCCAAATAGGGTGTCTACCCGGTAATGGGATGTGAAGGTGGAGGGGTTGGCCCAGATGGCCGCCCTGCATATTGAATCCAGAGGAATCCCCTGGAGGAAGGCCGTCGACGTGGCCACTGCTCTAGTCGAGCGGCCCTTAACTCTAGGGGGACATGGTTGACGGGCTATCTGATAGCACAACTCAACCAGGGAAGCCACCCAATTAGACAGCCTCTGAGACGACACCGGCAAGCCCAGCTTGTCGGTGGCGTAAGAGACAAAGAGTCTAGTCGACCGTCGGTAGTCTGCAGACCTGCTCTTGTAGACCCAGAGGGCTCTCCTGACATCGAGGGCTCTGAGGGTTGACTCGTTCTCCCCGGAAAGAGAGGACACCAGGTCTGGAAGTACAATGTCAGTGTTTAAATGAAACGGGGACACCACCTTAGGAAGGAAGGTGATGTCCGTCTGCAAGATGGCCCTGTCCACCAGGAACAGCAGGTAGGGCTCGTCCACACGCAGTGCCGCCAGCTCGGAGGGTCGACGCGCCGAAGCAATGGCGACCAGGAACGCCACCTTCCAGGAAAGGAGGCGTCGGTCGATGGACGACAACGGCTCGAACGGTGGGGCCGCAAGGCAGGACAGCACCAGGTCAAGGTTCCAGCCGGGTGTCGGTGGATGCACGGGAGGGCGGGTATTGTTTACCCCTCTCAGGAATCTCTTGACCATCGGGTACTGGAACAGCGAAGGACCACCCCTCTGCTGATTGTGCCAGGTGAGCGCCGCCAGGTGGGTTTTCACCGAAGACGTGGACAGCCCTCTGTCGACCAGTCCGGCCAGGAAATCAAGGACCGCCGGAATCGAGAGTGGGAAGACGGCGCTGGAACGGGCGGTCTGGAACTTGGCGAAGCGGGCGATGCAAGCCGAGTACGCCTTCGATGTCGCCGGTTTGTGGGCTGCAGCCAGGATCGCTGCTACGGCCGGTGAGACGTCCGGCGCCGGGAGATCCTCCATGCCGTCAAGTGCAGGGATGGAAGGTCCGGTGTAGACGCCACCCCTTCTCCCGAGTCAGAAGATCTGGTGGGAGAGGGAGATGGATGTAATTCCCCTCGGCCAGGTGTAGCAGGGTCGGGAACCAGACCTGCCTCGGCCAGTAGGGAGCGATGAGGATGCAGTCGGTCCCCGATAGCTGGATCTTCTCGATGATGCGGAGAAGAAGCAGGAACGGCGGGAAGAGGTAGAAGAAACCCGTTGTCCAATCGAGCAGGAGTGCATCCCCGAGGCATCCCGGTGAGCATCCGGGCAAGCCGGGCACCAAAAACTGGCAGTTGGCTGTTTTCCGGCGATGCGAATAGATCTGCGTCTGGGAATCCCCATCGCTGGAAGACACGGTGGAGTTCCTCCGGAAGCAGCATCCATTCGTGGGACGACCAGCTGGTTCTGCTGAGAGAGTCCACCTCCAAGTTCTCGACTCCCGGGAGATGGACGGCCTTGGGGGTCACTTGGTGACGAACACACCACTCCCACAAGTTCTGGGCTAGGGCCAGGAGCCTTCTCGAGCCTGTTCCGCCTTGCTTGTTGACGTAGTACATGGCCACTATGTTGTCTGTCCTGACCAGTACTACGCGTCCCCTGACGAGGGGGGCGAAGGCCCGAAGAGTCTTGGCTATAGCCAGGAGCTTGAGGTAATTGATGTGGTGGAGCCTCTCCACCGCCGACCATTGGCCGTTGATCGACAGGCTCTCTGTGTGGCCTCCCCAGGCAAGCAGCGACGCATCGGTCGTTAGCGTGATGGATGGGGTCACCATGTGGAATGGTACCCCTAGGCAAACATTGGCGCTGGAAGTCCACCACCGGAGGGAGTCCTTGACCTTTTCCAGGGGGGAGAGCCTCTCTGAGTGGTGCTCCCTGACTGGGTCAAAGTGGTCGAGAAACCAACGTTGCAGCGGTCTGAAGCGTAGTCTCGCCAGTGGGGTGACGGCTACCGTGGAAGCCATGTGGCCCAGTGTGACTTGGACCTGCTTTGCCGTGATGTAGGGCCGGGTGCAGCTGTTGACCTCGTGCCAAAGCGCCTGAAATCTGACCTCTGGCAGATAGGCGAGCTAATCGACGGAGTCGAACATTGTCCCGATGAACTTTATGGTCGTGCATGGGACCAGCTGCGACTTCTCCTCATTGAGGCATAGGCCTAACGATGAGAGTAGCTGAAGTGTCGTTGTGACCTGTTGTTGCAGCAGTTCCGGGGACTGAGCCGCCAGCAGCCAGTCGTCTAGGTAAGGGAAAATCCGGATTTTCTCCCTTCTCAAGTGCGCAGCCACGACCAACATGCACTGGGAGAATGTTCGAGGAGCCGTCCCGAGGCCGAAGGGAAGGACGTTGAAATGGTACGCCCTTCCGGCCACCTTGAAGCTCAGGAACCGTCGATGGGCAGGTCTGATCGAGACGTGGAAGTACGCGTCCCGGAGGTCGATCGAGGCGAAGTGGTCGCCTGACCAGAGAAGAGGGAGGATGGACGACACTGACACCATCCTGAATTTCCTCGGCGAAACGTACGCGTTTAAGTCTCTGAGGTCCAGGATGGGTCGCAGGGAACCGTCTGGCTTCGGTACGGTGAAGTATCGTGAGAAGAACGCCTCTCTTTCCTTGCTCTGCGGGAGCGGTGACACTGCTCCCTTTTTGAAGCAAGCTGTCGACCTCCTTCAAGATCACCTCGGATGGCTCCGTCTCGACGATGAACCCCGTTGGTGGGAGCTCGTCGAATTCCAAGGCATAGCCGTCTTCGACAATCCGGAGAACCCATGCATCTGAGGTGATGGGTCGCCAAGCACTGATGAAGCGGGTCAGGCGGTCTCCGAACGGCGGGTGAGATGGTGGAGGTCGAGGGCTGGGAGGAGGCATGATGGTGGCAGCGGTACCTAGCGAGGAGGCGGTGTCATCCGTCGCCCCGTCAAACACGGCATTTCGATTGTCCATTGCCGTTGTTCTGATGCGGCCTCGACTTGTTGCCTTGGCGGGGCCGGTTGTTCTGCTGCTGCTGTCTCGGCTGCTGTTGTTGTTGCTGCTGTGGGGCCGAGTATGGCCGTGGGGACTGGCGGTACTGCGACCTGGGCTGGAACTTCGCCCGTTGGTGGTACCGGGTCCTGGGCTGCGCCGGTGGTCGATCCAACTTGGCCGTTAGGACCTTGAAGTCGTGATTGGCCTTCAGCTTGTCGTCCGTGCCCGCAAAGAAGAGTCCCTGGGCATCGAACAGCAAGTCCTCGATGGTCTTCTTAGAGTTGGAGGACAACCCCGACGACTTCAGCCACGCGTGTCTGCGGATGGCGACACCGTGGGCCAGCAGCTTTCCTGAGGTGTCCCCTGTGTGGCGGGACATCAGGATCTGGTGGTGTGCCAGCGCCTGCGCCTCCTGCGAGATGGAGGCCAGTGCAGTCTGTTGTTCTTGGGAGAGATCCTGGAAAAAGGGTTGGGCCCTTTCCCACAGGATCTGATGATAGGCTCCCATGCACGCCCCTGCAGTTCGCCATCTTTGTGAGCAGGAGCCCGGCTCGGTAGATCTTTCTACCGACCGTGTCGAATCTCTTCCCTTCTTGGTCAGAGGGGGCTGTGGACTCTCTGCCTGAAGACTGGGAGGAGGTGACGATCATCGAGTTGGGTGTCGGATGATCGTGCAGCCATTCCTTCTCCCTCTCGTCGATCTTGTATCACGCCTCGATACGCCCGGACGTGGGTGGGATGGATGACGGGGTCTTCCACGACGCTTTCACCACCTCTTCCAGGGGTTCCAGCATGGGAAGATGTGGCTGGGCAGCGTTCTCGACCTGGACTCTGCTGAAGACGGGGCAGGCGCTGGATCTTCTGGGCACATATGTTTCTATGCCCAGAGCTCTTGCCATTTGACCCACTTGGTCGCCGAAGGCTCTTGCGGAGTCTGTCGGCGACGAGGATGGCTCCAACTCACAGCCTCTGTGGGAAGGTATTCGGTCCTTACCTTCCTCGACCTCGTCCTCCGACAACGGTCGAACCACTTCCGGTCCCACCGGAAGTGGGGACGCTGGTGGTGCTCCTGACGTGGATGGGACCACGGTCACCACCGTCGATGCAGGGGGAGGCTTCTTTGCAGCAGGGGCCATGGCGAGCCTTGTTGTCTGCCTGCCCTTTTCGGGTGACGTCACGAACAGTTGTCGGACCGAGGGCTGAGCCGGGGGGACTCTGACGACGGTCTGAACCGAGTCTCCCGGGGAGATGGTCTGCTGCTCTACCCCTGTCTCCACAGCGAGAACAGGGGCAGGTGGGGAATCAGGGCACAACGCCGATGATGATGACGTCAGAGTCCTGCGTCTCTTCGGAGACGGGGGTCTCGAGGCTCCGGCCTCCAGAGACTTGCCCGGAGTCACAGGAACCAGGCCTCTGGTCTGGGCTCTACGGGCTTCCTCACTCGACCTCCGGAACGCTATTTCCATAGCTCTGTTGGAGGGAGTTCTCGAAATGGCCGACCTCTGGGAGAGGCCCGACGCCATTGAGCTCGCTGACAACCGGCGTGGTGGAGGCAGCTGAACCGTCTCCGTCGTCACGGTGCAGGGCCTCTTCGGCGCCAAAGTCTTCGAAGAGACAGACTTCGTGCCCTTCTCCTTCCGTGGACGCTTCTTCCCAGCCGGGTGAGCGGTCGACACGGTGGGGGCCGGAGCAGCCGCCCCGGACCCCAAGGAGGTAGATGGGACAGCCGTCGCCATCTCTGGAGGGCAGAGAGCACACTCCGTCAGGTAGGCCTGAAGCCTTCGGGCTCTCGCTCTTCTGGTGTGCGACAAGAAGGCCTGGCAGTGCCGGCAGACAGGAACAACGTGCCCCTCTCCGAGACACCGCAGGCACTTCGAGTGACCGTCGCAGTCCGGGATCTTGCCACCGCAGGATAAACACTTTTTGAAGCTGGTTGTGGACATACTATGCTCACACAACCAGCCGTATTTCTGATGTTGCCCAAGTGGCGGAAAACAAAGGAATGGGGTGGGCGCGCATGGAGGCGCCTTTTATGCCCTCCGGGTCGGCTGGGCGGAGCTACCACCAAAACTTTTCAAACTGGGAAAGTTTCCGTTGGAAGCCCACGCTGGCGCGCAAACTTCATAAGTGTGCATTCACAGAGCCCTCGAAGAAGAACTTAAGTTATTTGATATTAGTGTGTTAGCTGTAGAGGGTATACTAATCTTGACCTTACCCCTCTGTTTAGAGAACTATCTCTAAAGGTTCCACACAATCATGTCATTTACAATGCATTTTCCAATTCCTTCTTTGTTTCTTTGGGATAGATAACATAACTCTGACTTTCAATGACCTTGGGCAGACTCAGATACAATTTAAGTTTCCCTTCCCACTTTTTGCTCATTTCCTCAAAGTAGAAGACATCCATTGAGGCATGCAACTCTTTCTGAACTTCATTAACAGAAGAGATAGCAGCTCACAACCCTAAAATGGGGAAGAATATAAATAGCGGTACACCATGAAAATCAAACCAAACACTAATGTCAGAATATACCATAGCTAGGACCCTTAAATAGTATATAAGAAGGTGCAATTCATTTTTCTTCTCCATGAGCACCCAATAAGATCAAATGTATTCAAAAACTTGGTCACTCTGATGCTTGAATTGAGTTAGGTACAGAATTTAATTTCCAGTGCCACAAGCTTAAATTATTGGTGACTTAACAATCATAAACAGAATGCAGAAATCATTTGATCATATAGGTATGTATGCACAACACAATTAAATCAGTTTTGTAACATATTAATTCTTCTAGCGAGCTGCTCCCCCCAACTCAAATTTCTCTGAGTGTCACAATCACCGACTTAGTACTGCCCCTTTAACACACACACGGAGACGTAGCAAAGGCTAACTAGTTTTATTGAATATAAAAAGGTCCAAAAGGCAATTCTCTTGAAGAGATCAAAGAATAAAGCAAACAGCAAAGCTGTAGTCCAATTAAGAAAGCAAAGTTCCAAAAGATAGTTCCAAAAGCAAACGTGGCAATAAACTTGGCAAGTTCCCGGATTGACTCCGGAACAAAGCAGGGTATCCGCAGCAATGCGAATCAATAACAAGGCAAGGTCTTGGTCCAAGGCGAGCCAAACTAGGCTCCGTGGTTCACTCCGCTTTCACGCCCTTCAGCTCAGACGTGGCCGGAGAACTGAGGATCAGTTCCCACGGGGCCGTTCTTAATCCTTCGGCCGGGCCCCTCGACGATCTAGGGCCCGGCGTCTCCAGTCTCTACTTTCCGAACGGTGACGGTCTAGGGACAGATGCCAGCTCCTCCTGCCCTGCTCTATGTCCCTGCGTCTGTTATGGGAACGGCCCCGCTCTTCCAGTTCAGTATCGCTATCTCCTTGAGAAGCAGCCTCCCCCGAACTTTCCCAGCCGCTGGCCTCCATCTGCTGCTCGGCCAGGTCCTGGGAACCTCGGCCGTTTGGGAATTCATAGCTATCTCCGCTATCTGCTTCGCTGCCTCCCATCTCCACCTGGTCCGCTCCTTCCCCGGGAGAATGCTCCCACTCGAGATCCCATGCTAAACTCTCTACAGGTGAACTGGGCAAAGGCACTGCTGACCAATCTTGCTCTGGGCCTTCCAACTCGTCCTCCGAGTCCCCTTCAGCCTGTGCGGGTCCCAATGGCATCGGGACCCCGGCGCCTCACCCCTCCCAGTGGCACGAACGAACCCATGGGTGCTACACTATCCCCCCTCAGGGCCCCCCCTGGGCCGCCCCCGGGGGCTTGGGCTTGTCAGGATACTTGCGGTGGAAACGGGCCACCAACTCCGGCGCGTGGACATCTCGAGCCTTGACCCAAGCACGCTCTTCCGGGCCAAAACCTTTCCAGTCAATGAAATACTCCAACTTCCGGTACCGGATGCGAGCATCCAAAATGTCCTGCACTTCGACCTCCTCCCCGCCCTCCCGCATCACAGGGGGAGGAGGCGGCTGCGTCACATCAGGCCGCACCCCCTTCGCCGGGCGGAGCAAGGAGCGATGAAACACCGGGTGGAGTTTCATGTCCGCAGGAGCTGGAGCTTGAAGGAAACAGGCCCCACCGCTCCAAAACTTTGTAGGGCCCCAAAAACCGGGCATCCAACTTGCGGCTGGGGCGTTGCGTGGGCAGATTCTTGGTGGACAGCCAAACTTTATCCCCCACCAGAATCGCAGGACCCTCCTGGCGCCGCCGATCAGCCATCCGCTTGTAGTCGGCCTTCGCCTGGTCCAATTGAGTACGTAGCAAGTCTTGAAGCGCAGTGAGCTCCTGGAGCCAATCCGTAGCCTCCGAAACGTCCCCAGACGGGTCCACCGGAGGGTAGAACCGAGGGTGGTGTCCATAGTTGGCAAAGAAAGGAGTCTCTTTGATGGATTCCTGCGTCGCATTGTTGTAAGCAAACTCTGCCAAAGACAACAAGGACGCCCAGTTGGTTTGCTGATAGTTGACATAGCAGCGCAGGTACTGCTCCAAAGTGGCATTAACCCTTTCGGTTTGCCCATCGGTCTGCGGGTGGTGAGCCGTGGACATCCGCGCATCAATCCCCAGCAGCTTCTGGACAGCCTTCCAGAACTGGGAAGTGAATTGGGTGCCCCGGTCCGTCACCAGGCTCTGTGGAAGTCCATGCAGCGAAACACATGTTGCACAAACATATCAGCAGTCTCCTTGGCAGTAGGCACCCCCACACAGGGGATGAAGTGTCCCATCTTGGTGAAACAGTCCACCACGACCAGTATCGTGGTGAATCCCTTGACTTGGGGAGGTCGGTGATGAAATCAGCCGAAATCATCTTCCAGGAGCGGAAGGAGTCGGAAGAGGCTGGAGCAAGCCAGCCGGCTTGCCCCCCTGGTTCTTCGCCCGGTGGCACACTGGGCAGGATCCCACATAGTCCTCCACATCCCTCCGCACTTTAAGCCACCAAAAATCCCGGAGAACTAGCTGCAGCGTCTTGCAGAGCCCAAAATGGCCCGCCGCCTTGGAGTCGTGGCACCGCGTGAGCCTGTCCGCCCGCTCAGGGCCCGGAGGAAGATAAACGGAGTCCCGATGTGTGAGCACCCCGTTCCGCACCTGAAACGGAGCCTGCACCCTTGGCCAGCTGCTCGCGCACCCAAGCGGTCGTCCCGCTGGCGGGCCTGGACCCGCACACTCAACGGCCGCTTATCCACGGGCCGGACGGGGCCGCCGAGCCGGGCGCGGGGCCGTCCGGGCGGCCGCAAAGTTCTCCGCTTTGAGCAGAGGCTGCGCGGAGAGGACCTCCCTCCGCGGACATACTCCGGCTTCCGGGACAGGGCATCAGCTTGCTTGGTCTGCTTGGGGGTCACATAGTGGATGCGGAAATTGAATCGCTCAAAGAACAGGGACCATCTCTGTTGCCTCTGGTTCAATTTGCGCTGCGACTTCAGATGCTCCAAGTTCCGGTGGTCGGTGTGAACCTCCACCGGGAACTTGGCCCTTCAAGCAGGTGTCTCCAGACTTCAAACGCCACCTTGATGGCCAAAAGTTCCTTCTCCCAAATGGTGTAGTTCTTTTTCCGGAGCCGTCAGCTGCCGGGAATAGTAGGCACAGGGCAACAAGTCCGTCCCCTGAGGCTGTAGCAGGATCGCTCCCACCGCCACATCCGGCATCGGCCTGGACGATGAAAGGGGTGCGGGGGTTGGGTGCTGCAAAAGCGGCTGAGTGGTGAACAGCTGCTTCAACTTGCGGAACCCCACATCCGCCTCCGGAGTCCACCGGAACGGCACCTTTCCCCGCAAACACTGGGTGATCGGATCAGCCCACTTGGCAAAGTCAGGAATGAACTTTCTGTAGTAGTTGGCAAAGCCCAGGAATCTTTGAATGTCTTTTTTGCTAGCAGGGGGTGCCCAGTCGACCACTGCTTGGACCTTGGTGTCATCCATGGCAATGCCCGTAGGAGAGATACGGTAGCCCAGAAAGTCCACTTCACGCAAGTCAAACGCATTTCTCCAGCTTGGCATAGAGCCCGTGGGCCCTCAGTCTCAGGAGCACCTCCTTGACATGGCGATCATGGGTTGCCTGATCCGGAGAAAAATCAGCAGGTCGTCAAGGTAGACCGCCAGATAGCGGTCCAACAGGTCTCGGAATATGTCATTCATGAAATGTTGGAAACATGCTGGGGCGTTGCACAAACCGAATCCCATCACCAGGTATTCGAAACTGCCCCACTTGGTCTGGAAGGCCGTCTTCCATTCATCACCCTGGCGAATCCGGACAAGGTTGTAAGCCCCCCTCAGGTCCAGTTTAGTGAACACCTTAGCTCCCCGCATCCGCTCCAAGAGCTCGGGGATCAAGGGCAGGGGATACCGGTTCCGGATCGTGATCTTGTTGAGTTCCCTGTAGTCATTGCAAAGTCAAGAACTCCCGATTTCTTTTTGACGAAAAGAATCGGAGCCCCGGCCGGGATTGGGAGGGCCGAATGAACCCCTTCCGCAGGTTCTCATCCAGGAAGTCTCGGAGAGCCTGTTGCTCCGGGTCCGAGAGCGGGTAGAGGCGCCCCCGCGGAATGGGAGCCCCCGGCTGCAAGTCAATGGCACAGTCATAGGGCCGGTGCGGAGGCAAGCGTTCCGCCTCCTTCTCACTGAAGACATCCCAAAATCCGGCATACTTCTTGGGCAGGGTGGCCACATGCTCCACTTCTTGAGCCTGGCACGCCCGGGCCGTCATGCAGTGGCCCTGGCAATGATCGGAAGAAAAATTAGCTGTCTCTAGCCCAGGAGATCTGGGGGTCGTGAGCGCGAGCCACACAATGCCCAGGGACAATGGGGAAATCTGGGAGCTTGGTCACAAGAAAAGAAATGTCCTCTTTATGGGAGCTAGTCCACATCCTGGTAGGAGCTGTATACTGAGTTACAGCCCCAGTTTTCAACACTCTCCCATCGATAGTCTGGACACCCTTGGGCTCTTGGAGGTCAAGAAAGTTTAATCCCGCGGACT
Source organism: Anolis apletophallus (assembly GCA_030556195.1). Lineage (NCBI taxonomy): Eukaryota > Metazoa > Chordata > Lepidosauria > Squamata > Anolidae > Anolis > Anolis apletophallus. The sequence goes on along the minus strand of JARBWK010000007.1, from coordinate 60,150,274 downwards.
TGGCATAGTCTGCATCAATGAAGTTGTTGGTCGCTCCCGAGTCAATCATGGCATGGACCATCATCGGCCCCTTCTCGGGCGACCACAAGCTGACCATGACAAGGAACAATTGTCCAGTCTTGGGTTCAGGGGGAGGGTTAGCGACGTCGGCCGAGTGAGCGAACCCTCTTACACTCGGCCGTACCCTTCCCCCGCCGCCTGGAGGGCTTCCTCAGGCTCCGGAGGGCTGGCCACCGCTGCGGAGGCCCGAGGAGTCTTCCCACGCGGTTTCTGGGGGCAATCACGAGAAAAGTGACCCGGGCCCCCGCAGTACCAACAAAGGGTGAGTCGTTGACGCCGAGCCTTCTCGGCGGCATCCACTTTGGGCCGCACCGTACTCCAGTTGCATCGGTTCAGAGTCATCCACAAGAGGGGTGGGGGCAGGGATCTGGCGGGCACAAATTGGCCGGTCCCGCCTCCCGCTTGGTCGGTGGTTTTCTCGTGCCGCCCCCCACCTTCTCTTGTATTGCACGGCCGCTCCGCCCGCAAACTGAGGCGATGGCCTCCTCCAGGTCGGCCGGCCGGGTAATTGTAACATCTGTTGCTGAATCTCGCGAGAGTCCCGCCAGATACGTGTAGCGCAAGGGTGGCCCTTCCCACTTGGTCTGGCTGGCCAATACTGAAACGGGAAATATACTGAGACAAGGTCATGTCCTTCATGGTCAGCCCGGCTAAATCCTGTTCCGCCAGGTCCTCATGGACGGGGGTCCCCAGGTCGCCCGGATCGCATCTAGAAAGTGTCCAAAGTCGCCACATGATGAGGACGCGCCAATGATGAGGGGAGTTGCCCACGACGCTGCCATCCCCCCATACAGTTGAACACGAACCCCACCTGGGCTCGAGGGGTGGCAAACTCATTGGGCCGCAACTCCAGGTACATCCGAACCTGGGCAATGAAAACTTCCACCGACGCCGGATGTCCATTGAACCGAGCCGGGGCACGCACCGACGGGTGCCGCGCCGCTCGGGTCACGCGCAGCTCCGCCACCTCCTGTTGCAACGCCACCACTTGCGGACCCGTCAAGCCCGCCATGGCGGCCGTGGAGACAATGGGAGCCTTGGCACGCAGCCGGCGGTTCCTGGTACGCCCGTGGTGCAAAAAAGGGGTTCGTGGAGTTCTCCGGCCAACTGTCACAATCACCGACTTAGTACTGCCCCTTTAACACACACACGGAGACGTAGCAAAGGCTAACTAGTTTTATTGAATATAAAAAGGTCCAAAAGGCAATTCTCTTGAAGAGATCAAAGAATAAAGCAAACAGCAAAGCTGTAGTCCAATAAGAAAGCAAAGTTCCAAAAGATAGTTCCAAAAGCAAACGTGGCAATAAACTTGGCAAGTTCCCGGATTGACTCGAACAAAAGCAGGGTATCCGCAGCAATGCGAATCAATAACAAGGCAAGGTCTTGGTCCGCTTGAGCGAGCAAAACTAGGCTCCGTGGTTCACCCGCTTCACGCCCTTCAGCTCAGACGTGGCCGGAGAACTGAGGATCAGTTCCCACGGGGCCGTTTCTAATCCTTCGGCCGGCCCCTCGACGATCTAGGGCCCGGCGTCTCCAGTCTCTACTTTCCGAACGGTGACGGTCTAGGGACAGATGCCAGCTCCTCCTGCCCTGCTCTATGTCCCTGCGTCTGTTATGGGAACGGCCCCGCTCTTCCAGTTCAGTATCGCTATCTCCTTGAGAAGCAGCCTCCCCGAACTTTCCCAGCCGCTGGCCTCCATCTGCTGCTCGGCCAGGTCCTGGGAACCTCGGCCGTTTGGGAATTCATAGCTATCTCCGCTATCTGCTTCGCTGCCTCCCATCTCCACCTGGTCCGCTCCTTCCCCGGGAGACGGCTCCCACTCGAGATCCCATGCTAAACTCTCTACAGGTGAACTGGGCAAAGGCACTGCTGACCAATCTTGCTCTGGGCCTTCCAACTCGCCCTCCGAGTCCCTTTCAGCCTGTGCGGGTCCCAATGGCATCGGGACCCCGGCGCCTCACCCTCCCAGTGGCACGAACGAACCCATGGGTGCTACACTGAGTACACTAGGAGCTCTCTAGGAAGATCATAGAATCATAGAGTTAAAGAAGACACAAGAGCCATTCAGTCTAACCTCTACTATCCAGTAATACATAATCCAACCATGTCAAGAAATGGTCATCCAGCCTCTGTTTAAACCAGCCCACAAATTGCAGTATTCCTTTATATTTCAAGTGGTATAAAACTGATCTCTTTTATGAACTTTCTGTGTTTTTGAGATCTTCTGGGGAGGACATTATTTCCATCCCAGAACCCTCAAAGATCTAACTGGTGAGAACTTGGGAAACTCCCTTCTTACGACCTCATCAGACAGAGGACGAATTGGTGGCATGTTCAACTTTTGCTGCCCCTTTAAGCACAGAGTCCACCAGCTCCCATTACATGATGCACAATTACTCCCAACATGGCTCCATTCTTAAAGGGGTGGCAATGGACCATGCCACCATTGTGGCAACATGGGAGGCTTCCTGTGTTCCACCAGGAACAATGGTGGGGGTGGGGGGAGTTGGACGGTCGCTTTCTCCCTATTATTCATGGGTTCCTGTTCCTACAGTAAGTTCATGAATATACTCCTCACAAATATGGGGGTGTTGTGAATAAATGCAACAACAGCAATAACAACAAAAATAATACAACTTTATTTCTAGACTGCCCTCTTCCCTAGGGACCCAGTGTGGTTTACACACACACACAAAAGGCAAGCATTCAATGGCTCAGGTGAGTACAAAATGTATCAAAATAATATGCACAAAGCACAGTAATAACAGTCAGCTTACAACGAAAAATTAAGCATTGTGATGAAAAATAAATGAAACAATTCAATAAGACATAGTTAACTAAAACATAAGTAAAACATTACAACAATTTATTTATTTATTTCACAATATTTATATGCCGCTCTTCTCAACCCCGAAGGGGACTCAGAGCGGCTCACAAGCAAAATGCAAATACAATGAACTATCATTATTGCCACAGTACAACATCAATATTACATATCACATTGTACTATAACAATATCACATTGAACTATACAAATACAATAAACTATATTATTGCCACAGCACAACATTAATATTACATATCACATTGTGCTATAACAATATCACTTTGAACTATAACATTATATCGCAATATTATTAGTAATATTGCATGTAACACAAAATATATAGTTATAGTATCATATTATTAGTAGTAATATATTGCATTACATTACAACATTATCAATATTATATGCATACACAATATATTATACCACACACTATATTATACTATAATATCAAATACAACATACTATGTCATATATAGATATATGAATATGTAAACTGTGCTTGCATGCCTGGTTGCAGCAATTTTAACAGTTGACTTGTTTTTATTGTGTTTTTGGCTTTATATTTAATGTGAGTCACCCTGAGCCTACGGGAAAGGGGCTTACTAATAAGTCGAAGTAATAAATAAATGAATAAATAAATAGACAACAATACAATAAGTACCCTAAAATATAGTTACATTAAAAATGGCTGGTGCAGGTGTTCATTTAAAATGTATTGTGGCAGCCATATAGTGCAAGTGGAACTAGCCGGCATTCCAAGTGGTTAAAGTGTTTTAGTCCTCCTCTCCATATGCTAAAGTGCATAGGAGTGTTTTGTAGAAGTTTCTTAAAGGAGAGGAGGGGGGGCCATTTTTACTCTTTAGGAGGGAGTTCCAGAGATGGGGAGCCGCCACAGAGAAGGCCTCCTCTCATTCCCACCAAGTGAGCTTGTGAATTTTTCATATGAAAAGAGTTACAAAACCCCAAGGGGATCCAGTTTTTTACCAATTACACTGGGATCACTGCAGCTTGTCAAAGAACAAATGATAAAGCTTACATATGTTCACTTTATGCACTTCAATACTTGCGGCACCGGTATTTTCTAGGGGGAAAACAGCTTGAAGTCCCAGCAGATTTGTGGTGTTAGGGAAATGTTTAAACATGCCTCTCAGCCGAGGACATTTGCAAATAGACAGCATCCCCTCAAACAGCTGTTTTATTTTTAGGTGGAAACCAGACATGTTAAACGAATACATATTTTTATCACTCATTAGCTTCACTCCTGTGTAAACCCATTTAGTAGAAGCCTTAAAAACTCTCTATTTTTAAATCACTAATGCTTTGCTTTGCAGTGCAAACCATTCCAACACCAGTTGCTTTTAAGCTCCTCCTTTCAGCAGACATTACGAATGCTCCCAGGTGACAACGGCAATTTTTCTATATAACAGACAACCTTAGCATGTTACAGTTCTTGGCTTTCTTTTCTTTGCCCTTTTCTGCTGACGGTATATTATGTGTATGTGTGTCTCTTCCTTTTCCCATCTCATCCTTCTTTCTAGCAAGTACATAATCATTGCTAGTGCTCTGACATTTCTTAGCTGGCTGACAGGCCAAGCCTGATCCTGTCTCTTTCTGATAGGATTGCATTCTCCAGCAAGTTTTAAAACAAGATTTTTAAAGCAGTAAGTAGTGAGGAGGGGGATAAGTTGTTTAGAAA
>JARBWK010000007.1:59719632-60145587 GCA_030556195.1 Anolis apletophallus | reverse complement strand
GCAAACAGCAAAGCTGTAGTCCAATTAAGAAAGCAAAGTTCCAAAAGATAGTTCCAAAAAGCAAACGTGGCAATAAACTTGGCAAGTTCCGGATTGACTCGAACAAAGCAGGGTATCCGCAGCAATGCGAATCAATAACAAGGCAAGGTCTTGGTCCAAGGCGAGCCAAACTAGGCTCCGTGGTTCACTCCGCTTTCACGCCCTTCAGCTCAGACGTGGCCGGAGAACTGAGGATCAGTTCCCACGGGCCGTTCTTAATCCCCTCGGCCGGGCCCTCGACGATCTAGGGCCCGCGTCTCCAGTCTCTACTTTCCGAACGGTGACGGTCTAGGGACAGATGCCAGCTCCTCCTGCCCTGCTCTATGTCCCTCGTCTGTTATGGGAACGGCCCCGCTCTTCCAGTTCAGTATCGCTATCTCCTTGAGAAGCAGCCTCCCCCGAACTTTCCCAGCCGCTGGCCTCCATCTGCTGCTCGGCCAGGTCCTGGGAACCTCGGCCGTTTGGGAATTCATAACTATCTCCGCTATCTGCTTCGCTGCCTCCCATCTCCACCTGGTCCGCTCCTTCCCCGGGAGAATGCTCCCACTCGAGATCCCATGCTAAACTCTCTACAGGTGAACTGGGCAAAGGCACTGCTGACCAATCTTGCTCTGGGCCTTCCAACTCGTCCTCCGAGTCCCCTTCAGCCTGTGCGGGTCCCAATGGCATCGGGACCCCCGGCGCCTCACCCCCTCCCAGTGGCACGAACGAACCCATGGGTGCTACACTGAGTACACTAGAGCTCTCTAGGAAGATCATAGAATCATAGAGTTAAAGAAGACACAAGAGCCATTCAGTCTAACCTCTACTATCCAGTAATACATAATCCAACCATGTCAAGAAATGGTCATCCAGCCTCTGTTTAAACCAGCCCACAAATTGCAGTATTCCTTTTATATTTCAAGTGGTATAAAACTGATCTCTTTTATGAACTCTCTGTGTTTTGAGATCTTCTGGGGAGGACATTATTTCCATCCCAGAACCCTCAAAGATCTAACTGGTGAGAACTTGGGAAAACTCCCTTCTTACGACCTCATCAGACAGAGGACGAATTGGTGGCATGTTCAACTTTGCTGCCCCTTTAAGCACAGAGTCCACCAGCTCCCATTACATGATGCACAATTACTCCCAACATGGCTCCATTCTTAAAGGGGTGGCAAAATGGACCATGCCACCATTGTGGCAACATGGGAGGCTTCCTGTGTTCCACCAGGAACAATGGTGGGGGGTGGGGGGGGAGTTGGACGGTCGTTGCTTCTCCCTATTATTCATGGGTTCCTGTTCCCACAGTAAGTTCATGAATATACTCCTCACAAATATGGGGGTGTTGTGAATAAATGCAACAACAGCAATAACAACAAAAATAATACAACTTTATTTCTAGACTGCCCTCTCTTCCCTAAGGGACTCAGTGTGGTTTACACACACACACAAAAGGCAAGCATTCAATGGCTCAGGTGAGTACAAAATGTATCAAAATAATATGCAATAAAGCACAGTAATAACAGTCAGCTTACAACGAAAAATTAAGCATTGTGATGAAAAATAAAATGAAACAATTCAATAAGACATAGTTAACTAAAACATAAGTAAACATTACAACAATTTATTTATTTATTTCACAATATTTATATGCCGCCCTTCTCAACCCCGAAGGGGACTCAGAGCGGCTCACAAGCAAAATGCAAATACAATGAACTATCATTATTGCCACAGTACAACATCAATATTACATATCACATTGTACTATAACAATATCACATTGAACTATACAAATACAATAAACTATATTATTGCCACAGCACAACATTAATATTACATATCACATTGTGCTATAACAATATCACTTTGAACTATAACAATTATATCGCAATATTATTAGTAATATTGCATGTAACACAAAATATATAGTTATAGTATCATATTATTAGTAGTAATATATTGCATTACATTACAACATTATCAATATTATATGCATACACAATATATTATACCACACTATATTATACTATAATATCAAATACAACATACTATGTCATATATAGATATATGAATATGTAAACTGTGCTTGCATGCCTGGTTGCAGCAATTTTAACAGGTGACTTGTTTTTATTGTGTTTTTTGGCTTTATACGAATGTGAGTCACCCTGAGCCTACGGGAAAGGGCGACTAATAAGTCGAAGTAATAAATAAATGAATAAATAAATATACAACAATACAATAAGTACCCTAAAATATAGTTACATTAAAAATGGCTGGTGCAGGTGTTCATTTAAAATGTATTGTGGCAGCCATATAGTGCAAGTGGAACTAGCCGGCATTCCAAGTGGTTAAAGTGTTTTAGTCCTCCTCTCCATATGCTAAAGTGCATAGGAGTGTTTTGTAGAAGTTTCTTAAAGGAGAGGAGGGTAGGGGCCATTTTTACTTCTTTAGGGAGGGAGTTCCAGAGATGGGGAGCCGTCACAGAGAAGGCCTCCTCTCTCATTCCCACCAAGTGAGCTTGTGAATTTTTCATATGAAAAAGAGTTACAAAAAACCCCAAGGGGATCCAGTTTTTTACCAATTACACTGGGATCACTGCAGCTTGTCAAAGAACAAATGATAAAGCTTACATATGTTCACTTTGCGTACTCTCAATACTTGCGGCACCGGTATTTTCTAGGGGGAAAAACAGCTTGAAGTCCCAGCAGATTTGTGGTGTTAGGGAAATGTTTAAACATGCCTCTCAGCCGAGGACATTTGCAAAATAGACAGCATCCCCCTCAAACAGCTGTTTTATTTTTTAGGTGGAAACCAGACATGTTAAACGAATACATATTTTTATCACCTCATTAGCTTCACTCCTGTGTAAACCCATTTAGTGAAGCCTTAAAAAAACTCTCTCTCTCTATTTTTAAATCACCAATGCTTTGCTTTGCAGTGCAAACCATTCCAACACCAGTTGCTTTTAAGCTCCTCCTTTTCAGCAGACATTACGTAATGCTCCCAGGTGACAACGGCAATTTTTTCTATATAACAGACAACCTTAGCATGTTACAGTTCTTGGCTTTCTTTTCTTTGCCCTTCTTTCTGCTGACGGTATATTATGTGTATGTGTGTCTCTTCCTCTTTCCCATCTCATCCTTCTTTCTAGCAAGTACATAATCATTGCTAGTGCTCTGACATTTCCAGCTGGCTGACAGGCCAAGCCTGATCCTGTCTCTTTCTGATAGGATTGCATTCAGCAAGTTTTAAAAACAAGATTTTTAAAGCAGTAAGTAGTGAGGAGGGGGATAAGTTGTTTAGAAATGTCAGAAATATGTCAAGCCAGCAGACATGTGCGGGATGTCAACACTTTTCAATCACTCCGGCCAGAAATAGTCTTCTTGTGAAAGATCTGACGAGCTATAGATATTATTTCCCCTTGTTTTCCTAGGAAAAAGAAGTTTTCATACTCAAAAAGATAACAATTGAGGCTGGATAAGTCTAACATTCACTGCACCAAGGAAATAAATAGCCCGGATACACCCCCCCATCACAAAAGGGGTTTACAGATTAATATAAAAGTGCACCGAAATAGAAAAGGTATAACAGTTTAACAGCAAGCTGGCAGCATTTGTGTTTTCTTCTTTTGTTTATTATGCCCAGTTTCCCGCTTTCTCCAGTCTTTGTGTTTTGTGCAATATAGATTTTCATATTTATTCCTGGGAAGGAAGAGAAAACTAAAGATATTGATTTTGAGAAGACTCTTCGCAGGAGGAATAGTGATAGCTAAGCTGCGGGCAAACGTTTTTCTAGAATACCAATGAAGAAGATGTCTCCGACTTCTATTTGAATGTCTCTATTTTTCCTGTTGTTGTTGTTGATAATGATGATTCTGCTTTCCCCTCAAAATCAGGACACATAGCAACTTGTAATATAACAGAGCATATAAAAGTAAACATTAAACATTGAAATAGAATTAAAATAGTATTTGCATCACAGTAAATGCAATCCAAAAATAAAGATAGTCTTTTAAAGCAGTTCAGTTAAGGCTATACAGTACCCTCTATCCCAGTGGTTCCCAACCTTTTTTTTGACCAGGTAACACTTGACCAGGGACAATTCTGACCAGGGAACACACTCCAACTTTAGTACCAAAAGGGTTACGAATCGGTTTTCGGTCAACTTTAGATTTGCTAATTCAGAAAATTGCATTGGATAGACCACATCAGCTCTAGTTTCTGATACAGAACATATGCCATAGTCAGTGACAGGGAAGGAGTGGCAGGCAGCACAAAAAGAACAGAAATAAAATAAAATAAAATAAATGAAGAAGGAGGCTCGCAGATCAGATTTTCATCCTTGCAGCCCACTGGTGGTCTGTGGCTCACAGATTAAAAATCACTGTTCTATCCTATCTTTAAAAAACATTTTTAAACTTTCTGTTCTAAAGGCTGATGGGAATAAAAAAGTTTTAGCCTGATGACAGAAGAACAACAGGGAGGTTTTAGCCTGATGAAAGAAGAACACCATGAAGTCGCTCGCTCACGTCCCACCAACCATGCTTGCAAAAGTGGGGAGGCCAAGAGGAAGGACCTGCAAGTTGCTTCTGGTGTGAGAGAATTGATGACCTGCAAGGATGTTGCCCAGGAGATGCCCAGATGTCTTACCATCCTGTGGGAAGCTTCTCTCATGTCCCTGCCTGGGAAGCTGGAGCTGACAGATGGAAGCTCACCCTGCTCCCTGATTCAAATTGCTGACCTTTTGGTCAGCAGTCCTGCTGGCACAAGGGTTTAACCCATTGTGCCATAAGAGGCTCCTTCAGGGCCAGGGTGGGAGATACGATCTGCCAAATAGCTTGGACCTGAACCATATAGATATTTATAGGTCAAAACCCAGTACTTTGAATTCTGTCCAGAAATGGACAGCCAGTGGAGTTGTTTCAACTCAGCACAGAATGATCTCTGTAACCTGCCACAGTCAATAGTCTTGACTGCAGCACTTTGAATTATCTGAAATTTCCAAACTCTTTCCAAAAGCAGCTCCAAGTAGAGCATTTACCAGATGAGAATTTAGTAGATGGGGTTGGTTTCCTTCAACCAACGTATTACGGGGCATGCAGCTGAAAAACATAAAAACTATCATGGGGCTCAGGTAATTGCTATACAGGTGCCCCAGGCACTTTTGAGTTTGAGGAAAAGAAACTCTGTAACTTATCAAGGCTAATCGTTTTCAACTGCTGACATTCTCCATTCCTTATGAGAGTTACACTCAGATCCACACTCGTCTCATGGATTTAATATTTTTCCACTCTGTCTTCTGAAAGGTGAATGTTGTTATTGTTCACCTTGCATATGCCTTTCTTCATCCTGGAAAAGAGAACTCACATTATATTTTCCTTTCATTAAGGCAGAATCCATCTATTGATTCTTTCCAAATAAAAGGGGACATAGGGCCAAGATAATGGGAGAAACTTGAGACATGGTGATATGAAGGAGCTGGGTTTCATAAATGAACACACATTTATACACATAGTCTGGATGCAATTTAATGCACATTAGAAAAAATAATGTTATGCATGTAGCAAAGTTTGTCAACAGTGAAGCATCAGAAAACAAAGCTTATCTCAGTGTCCCAAAAGGACAATTTGGATTTTGAAGTACATATCTTGGCTTTTGGAATACCAAATGAGGGATGCTCAGTCTGTACTAAACTGCCTTCAGTTTAAATTGTGGGGCCTTCGATAATAAAGGAGAGGGAATTAGGAGCAAGATATGAAGTGGCATAGTAAACTGACAACATACTGTTAAGACAGGTACTGAGAAAAACTCCTCCATGTAGCTTGACATGGAAGTGTCAAGATTCGAGACATGGAACTGCTAGTTGTATCTCACCATAATGTCTCTCTCTCTTTGTGTATTCAAGATTAGGAAGATGACACTAGTCAAGGCAGAGAATAGTGGGAAAGGGGGAAAAACCCCACTGATTGGTATTATAACCATAAGGTGAGATATAACTAGCAATTTCCCTTACAGTTTAAGTCTGTGCTGAGCAGGAAAGAAGGTTCTGTAAACATCACTGTCTCCTATCTAGCAATACAGCAGGCTAGGCTGACACACTTTCTGCAGAAAAAAGCAATTATCTGTTTAAATGAAGCCAAATGTCCTAAGCCAGAACTAAAGACAAATAGACAGGTCTGAGTGGATATATTTGTGTGTGTCTCTCTCTCTCTTTGTGTATTCAAGATTAGGAAGATGACACTAGTCAAGGCAGAGAATAGTGGGAAAGGGGGAAAACCCCCACTGATTGGTATTATAACAGAATGCCAGCAGAATGGATACTTTGGAAAAATCCTATCTGCTTGGTGGTATTCGTAAGCTGAATAGTTTCCCCCATGCTTTGACTTCCTGACATGCATTAGAATTAATATCTGGGTAATCAGTCCCTCACTAGATGGCAGTAAGACTACAGTTTCCGAACTCGCTAGTTAACGGTGTCCCTTCCCCCAGTTTCATTGGTTTGTCTTTAAACAAATGCAGAAAACACATGTAATTCTGCATTATGTTTATGCAACTTATTCAGAAAGGCTGAATAAGCTCCTTCTTTTACAGATGACTTTTTAAAAAGTACCATTCCAAAATAGTCTTTCTTCTAGAGTTTTTTTAATTTAAAGGGAAATCAGTTGCAATGTATTGTAGGCTGAGATTATGGTACATCAGTAGTTTTGTCCACATTGCACTTTTCTGCTGAGTGAGTTGCTAAACCCTGGTAGCTAGCTAGCTACTATCACAAATTCAGCTGATTTTTATGAGGTGTGTATACTGGTGGTGGGATTGTCTTTGACAAATGTCACCTAGGTTTTCTTGTGGCCACAGAGGCAGCCCTGTGCCTGTTCTGTCTAGCAATGCTTCAGCAGGGAGATGGGGGAAGGGGCTTCAATGCAGCTTTACTGTGGCCGTGTCTACTATCAAAGTCTCTCAAAAGGCAAGATGAGAGAAAGGGGCACACTGTTCAAAATTTCACAGGGCATGTCTGGCCAAGCCACATTAAAGCGTGGTCCAGATAATAGGTATTGATGATTAAAATCATTAGTTGTTGCACCTCAGACCTAGAGCGTACCCCCCTAGATCACACACACAAGCAAACTCTGTAAAATGCTTTATTTAGAATAAGAATAGTCCATAGGATGAAAGAAGTAATGCAAAAAGTAAGTCCAAAGGTAAAACTTTTAAAGTCTTTAAACTGGAGTAAATCCCATAGAAAGCAAATCCAAAATCATGACAGGCCGCTCCAGCGGCCGAAACAGGAACTTAGAGTCCAAAGCAAACCGTGGCAACGGTCAAACGGGAACGTAGATCGGCAGGGCAAACCCGCTCCTGCAGCCAACTTGAACCTGGGAACTTAAGCATGAACAATCCAAGCCAAACGTACCTTCAGCTCTGTTGAGATCTTCCCCGGGCCAGTCTCTTAAAGGAATCTATTTTCTGTGGGACCACTGAATTCCCCGACGCAAATTCCAATCTCTCCAGGAGGATCTGATACTGGCCCTTCTATCAAAATCCAACAACTCGTTAGCAGGCCCAGGTGGACTCATATCTTGCTGAGAAAACTCTTCCTCCCTATTTCCCGGGAGTTCAGCTGGCAAGGGAGTAAAGTTCCCGTGAGAGTCAAGGTTACTGGAGTTCTCGCTAGCTGTCTTGAAACTGACTGCCATAGAATCTTCATTAACCCCTTCCTCAGGCCAATACCCATGCAGCCAGTCATTATCCCAAGACAAATCCCCATCTGCAGAAATGTCCCCATCTAGCCATTCATCCTCTCCATCCTGGCCCTGATCCACTGGCACCACTGATGCCTGTCCCTGACCACTAGGCTGGGGCATCACACTGCTAGGCTGGAACACCACATTAGTAGAGCTGCAGCTGTTTACCTTTGCCCAAACACACAGGGAAGGACAAAACTCTGCCTCCCCTGCTGACTGAATTAAGCGCAAACTACTTTTGCACTTTGAAACCAGATTACACCAACTGAAGTACGCAGAGGACAAAGGCAGAAAGTGGGAGGAATACAGGAGCTGACAGTTGAAAACAAAGCCAAGAGAGAACTAAGTGGGATTTTCCCTGCCAAATTTGGACCATGGAGGTTATGAAGAGGATGCAAACTACAATCACATAATGGAACAACGAAGCTTTTAAAAAGCATAGCTCAGGGCTAAGGTCTGTTTTATGACTAGTTTGCAGAATTTGGGAAAGTTGTTTTTATTCTTTAGCATAACAATTTCCAGAAGACTGTCTAAGAGTATATCTGCACTGCAGAATAAATGCAGTTTGACATTGCTTTAATTGCTATGGCTTGAAGCGACTCAAACGCAATGCCCCCTTTAAGAAGGCAATCCTTGTGGAATCCCCTAGTCCTGGTTTTTCAATAAGGAACAAGGAGGCAGAGGAGACAGAAAAAGACACAGATTCATTTGCAAATAAACTGTGGGTGACTGTCCTGAAAGGAAGGCGGCACCCTGAATGAGATGTCAGATATAGTTCTTATAGTTTTTGCAGGCACAATTTACTTCACAAACATCAGTGTTCTCATGCCTTCTCTCCCTTTCATCTTGTTTCATCCTGCACATTGGAACATTTGGTCAGATGGTTACCAAAACAGCTCAGGAAAGCACAACTTCCCAATTACAATCATTCCCAATGACAATCATATCAACATACATCTAGGCTTTGAGGCATCAATTTTGGTCCAATCCATCAGATAGTATTTTGCCTTGTGAGTTTTTTGGTTTGACATTCCAGACCTTCCATTCATGTCTCCCCCTTTGTGTTTCATTGCCCTGTCAGCCTGTTTTTCTCTTGGCAGATTCTAACACTATAGACTAAGTCTATTTATTTGATCATACCATTGCTATTTATTAATCAAATCAAATTAAATCGGTGTCAATTGTCCCCTTCATTCTCAATGCCATGGAATCCTGGGATTTGGAGTTTGGTGAGGCACCAGCACTCTTTGGCAGAGACCTTATAAAATGACAGCTCCTATGATTTCATAGCATTGAGCCATTATAGTTAAATTAGTGTCAAACTGCATTAATTCTACTCTGTAGATGCACCCTGTGATATTGACATATTGTAAGTTCATTTTAGCACGGAACAAGTACATGTTTGGCTACCTTGAGATTACCTTTCAGATTTAGTCACACAGCAAAACATGGTGCCTCTTCCCAGACAAAACTTAATTATTTATTATTCCAAGTTATATACCGCCACTCCTCGAAAGCTCGGGGCATTAGTGATTTGTCATTGTCATGAATTGTTTTCTAGCTATTGAAGTTGAGTGAATAAAAATAATAACACTCCCCCATCTCCAGATAGACTCTTAATTGCTTGTTATTGCTACCAAAATAAATGTCCCTTGTTTATCTCCCGTGTAACACAAACTGGTGAATGCTACAAAGTGATCATTTCTGTGAGGTCCTCTGTGATGGATGAAATGTTTGTCAGCAGGCATTGCTTGGAGGAACATAATCTCTACATAGGAGGTAAAATGTTTATGAGGAGGGAAGGAGGCATGATGTGCAAGTTCCCCTCTCTCTGTCTTCTGTATTTTTTGAAGTGGACATGAAGTAGATAGCTACCTTCCTTGGTTTCTCCTTGGCTCCTCTGCCACAGATCTGGCTTGTCATACAAGCAACATCTGCTGAAATTTCCTTTTCTATACAGCCATTAAAAGAACAGGGTGACTAAATTTGCTGCAAGCTTTATTCAACTGACAGGGAGGAGAGTAAAAGTAAAACAAACTGCTGCAGCCTCTTTTAGATTCTATACTCTTCCTCACTGATAGCTTTTGCCACCTTGACCACATACTAATGTCTCCTGACCATATGTGCTTGGCTTTAATCTGTGAAATACTGGAGAGTAGGAGGTTGTCCTTATCTACCCAAAATCCCAGAATCGAAGATGTACTGTTTGATGATGGTTATGTTCCTCATCTTATCCCTCAGGTATCATTTGTATCTTGCTAACCCTGTTTCTTTCAGGGAAATCACAGCTTTTTGTGCACACCTGAATGTGGTACAATTGCCTGTGGAGTGACACTTATCCAAAGGTTAGAACAAAACTACGAGTCCCAGAACCTCCCAACCAGCATAGTTGGGCTGCTTGGGGGATTCTGGAAGTTGTAACCTAGCAACTAACTTCACAAAGTTCTAAATTCATTCCAGTTCATGGGCTTTTTTTTGAGGGCAGTATTTTGGAAGCCAATAAAATCTGCTTAGCCACAGGTGATCTGGGGAGGCCTTGCTCTCGCTTCCGCCAGCATCGCAAATGCGGCTGGTGGGGATGAGAGACAGGGCCTTCTCGGCGGTGGCCCCTCGCCTATGGAACGCACTCCCAAACAAAATAAGATCGACTCAATCTCTTCTTGCTTTTAGAAAAAAGCTAAAGTCGTGGTTCTGGGACCAGGCCTTTGGGCAGCAGATGTAAATTGTACCTTTGGATTTGACTGGATTGACATTTTGGACTTGACTGGACTGACAATGTGTTCCGCTTGATTGCTTTAATTAATTATTGTTGTATGTAGTGGTTTTTAATGTAATGTTTTTAAAATGCTTTTAATGCTTTTAATGATGTTGATTATATGGTGTATTTTAAAATTGTATTGTGGTGTTGCGGCCTGTAGTGCTGCAAATGTAAGCCGTGCTGAGTCCCCCTGCGGGGGTGAGAAGCTACGGGGTACAAATACCATAAATAAATAATAAAAAATAAAATAAATACTGACAGAAAATAAATGGTTATGTAAACTTTTTGTTAGATCACTTTCAACTTTCTGAAAAGCTATTGTCTATGTCTAGTGACAGATTCACAACAGCTTCCCAGGTCAATGTAACCTGGGAATACAGCCAGTCCATTTTCCCCCCAACTGATTGCTGCACAATTTTACTGGGGAACTGCCATCAGAGTTTGAATGCTCTGTTTCAAAAATCCTGGCAAGGAAGGTCAATTTTTCTACTGCACACTGCAGTTTCTCTGTCAGCTATGTTACTCTCACTGTCAGAGCATCCTTGGTTGACCTTTGGTGAACTACTGTATCTTTTTCGTCTTGTATACAATCATGAATCTGATAGATTAGAGTTTCCAGGAGAGTACTTGCTCAATCAGAAAAGAGGAAATAAGAAGAAAAGAAACCAGAGGCAACTAGAACTAATACATTGTCTTGTATGTTCTTCTCTGTGTACCCCTTTCCCTCAAATAATTGCAACTCACTGGCAGTTGGTTTTCTCAGGAGGAGGAAAATAGAGGTACTTGTGGTGTAGTCCATGGCAGATCCATCCCAGGGCAGCTTATTAAAAGCCTGTTCTTTAAAAAGGTACAGTTCTCAAAGTCTATCAGAATAAGGAAATCTAGCTTGTGGAAAAACAAGGAGAGCAGTGTTCTAGCCTTCCCAGGAAGGGTATTCCCGATGCCACCTGGTCATGCCCCCCACCCCAATTCCGGGGGCTGAGGCTTATGGCAAGCCCATGAATTCCATAGGATTTCCATAGCCAGATAAAATATTCTCTTCCTCTAAAAAGAGCCTATACTACATGATATCCCTGGGTGGTCCCCTCTTCGGGTGTTTCCAGACAGCACAAAAATATGGTTTTTAAATGTGGGTTTAAAAATCCCAGGGCCTGACTGCAGGGCACAGACCTGTTAGTCCTGGGGTTGGGTCCCTTGCAGTCCTCACCAGCTTCCTCTGTATCGGAACAAGATGGAGAATGGATGGGAGACGTTCAGCGGAAGGTTTTTTAATTTTAAAAAATCTCTCTGTTATATGCTGGACTGTATATGTGCACATGCAAATATCTCAATATAAATAGAAGCAGACTCACTTGTGTGCTTATGAGGTTCAGCACATAAAAAGGGATTTTTTTAAAAAAACACTTCTGGATTTTTCTCTTTCCTTAATTGTTTATTCAACCTCTGTTTAGTATTATAAAGTTTTAAATAAAGAGTTTCAAATAGTTCTAATTGTGCTCCATTTGTACTTTCTTTAAGTCAGCTGTGTGTCCATTTCACAGCCCAATCAGCTGATTGGCTGTTTCAGACTTTTAAGAAGTGTACTGGAGCAGTCTCCACAGGGGGAGGGAAGGAAATCACATGGTCTCCTTGGAAAGAGAGTGCATGCGGGGCGAGGCATGCATGCAGGCCCAGAAAGCATGCACGCCTGTCAGTGCCTGCATCCAAGCACCTCCTACTGTAGAGTAATAAGCACTCAGCTGCAGGCATGCTATGGGCCTGCCTGCATGCCCTGCCACACACACACACACTACACTCTCTGAGAGAGAGTGTTTGGCAGGGCTTGCAGGCAGGCCCAGAGCATGCCTGCAGCCGAGCTCTGGGCCTGCCTGCCTGCCCTGCTATACAGACATCCACTTTCCAAGGCAAGGACGCAAATTTGGATGCGCATGAAAGCAGGCTTTCAGATGGAGCAGATTTTAATGTGGTGAGGAGGCTTCCTGTTTCATGCTTCTGAAGAAATGGAAGACATGAAGTAAATGGTAGAAATGGTAGGAATGAATTTCGTGAATATGTCTACTACCCAGGTCTGATTCTTTGGTGCTTTCAAGAACAGATGGATGTGACACTTTTAGGTTATAAGAATATTTAAAGCAGCCGATTCTTCACCAATGGCTTTGCTGGTTAATGCTATTAGGAGTTGTATTTCCACAGCATCTGGAAGGCCATTTGATTTTTTCATCCAATGATAAAGAGACTGCTGGTCTCTACCTATGATTTAATTTTTTTGTAATTAGACAGCCTTTCCCAGCCTAGTCAGCCACACTTTGCACTGCTCTGGGGATTAGCAGTTTTGCTGAGTTGTTCCTTGTGGTTAGATTAAGGATGGACAGTTCTCTGCAGCCTTTACAAATAAGAGCGCTTCTTTCACATTTTTCTTTGATTTATGACTAGGGCTTGAGGGCCTTACGTGATTTTCTTGGTTGTTGAGTGAAATGTGTCCCATACTGGATAGAGTTCCAGAACGGGATAGAAATTAAACAAGCAAACAAATATTCCTCCTCATTGTCTCTGCAACTTTCAGCACAATAGTAAAATATTCAGCTCCACTCAAATATGTCATTTGGAGGGGAGTACTTCCTATTAGCAGAGATGTTTTCTGGAAAGTTGATTTGGTTGAAACTACTTTCTAGTATAGCAAAATGGCAACTTTGCCTTGCTAAGTATAAGGCCCTTTACCTAATGATAATTTGGAGGCCTAATGAAGAAAAAGCAATTTAAATATATAATAGCTGCTTGCTTTGCCCATTAGACATTAAACCCCCTTCGTTCTAAATAATTGTATATATCTGTATTCTTGTATGTGTAATTAAATGTTTTGTGCAGTATTTTGAATGCTGGCTTACATTAAAGGTACCATTAAGATGTAATATGTATTTAAAGAACATGTAGCTCAAGATAGGAGTGTTGTAACAACACCGCCCAGTATTTCTTCTATTGCTTCTGTCCTCCCACCCCACCCCAGCAAAGCTTTTACCTAACTCCCGAAGACAATCTTTGGCCTCTATTTTCATGCACTTAGGAAATGGAGTCCCACTGGAAGTGTCCTTATGTCATGTGATAGAATTGTAGCCCGAAGAGCATCTGATGAAGTCCTAAGTTTACATTGTGGCAATACATGCATTCTTTGGTATGCATGTCATCAGAAAAAAATGCTTTCTTGTTCTAAAGAATTTGGAAAAGTAATGGAGAGGAATTTAAGTACTAATGCTATAATCTACGCTGATTCAGTTCAAGTGTCTTTGTTCAATTTCGGATTCTAGCATTGTTTTTCAGTCTACTCCTAGATTTTCCCCTGTGTTTTGGCCATTTTGGAGCTGGGCTGTAGAATTAAAAACAAGCCAGCCATTCCCATCAGTCAAACTGACAGCAAATAGAAGGTAGCAGACAGTGTTTAGAATTGTCTAGTAAGTGACAACTGTTTGACTGGCAAGAAGCCACGACAAGCATGCTGTGCCTTTTAAAATAGGTGTCTATTTGGAACTTGGAATGCATTCAGAATCAAGATGCATCAAAAGTTCTTCCAGCTACTTAGAAACCACTTTCAGTAATTAAGGGGAGGCGGAAATGGAATTGTCTCTTAAAAACCAATTTTAAACAAAAGCTATCAGAGTTAATTCTGAGTTATTATCCTTCTTGCGTAGAATACAGACACTTCAAGCTAAAGTTACCATGGGTGGAGCTCCACTCTCAGGGCAGTTTCACAGGAAGAAGGGATGAGATGATTTACACTGATTCCTTCTTCCTTCCCCTGCCACTACCTCTACCCACCCACAAAGCTTCTCTGGGAATCAAGAGATTATCCAGAAAAGCCGTAGAAGAGGAAAAGGGGTAAAATTTGCAAAAACCGTATCAATGGCTTCCATCAGGAGCCATTTACTGGATCCCAATTTTTGTTCATACTATTCATCTTGGGTGCAGCCTATGTAATCCTGTTTTTGTTGTTTGATGAGGCACTATGGTTCTCTGGCTGAGAATGCTAAATACAGTAAGATCTCCACAGATAGTCACAGGTCCCATATCCACAGTTTCGCTTAACCGTGCCTGGATAAAATGTTTTCTAATAATTTCTAGTAATCTTCAGAGTGACTCTATGCCATGACCAAAAGTTGGTCACATCTATAGTTTCAGGTCCCACAGTCCAAAAAGGAACATATTCTCTGCAGATACAGGGCTCTTGCTGTATCTTTCTATAGACTAGAAACCCCTACGATGGCTGAAATAAAATCAGAGTAGTATCACTATTAGGGTTACTTCTTAATGGCACAGAGAACATGGATGATTATAAACTAATGTGAACATTTATACATTTGGCAATACACTTATTGTTCCTCCTATAAATTTAGCCAAAAGATTCAGGAGTAAAAGTTAGTAATTATGATACCAGCTTAAAGAAGATGGCATTACGGATTGAGGCATCGGGTTCTTCTGCCACAGGAAGGAACTGGTTTGGGTCTCATTTTCATTCTTCCTCTTCAAGAAATGATTTATGAGCTGTAGATCCTGATAAAACTGCATTTTGAAAATGAGGCTGGTATGATCCATTTGATCAGTTGTTGCATGGTGAATCAGCATAATAGCAAATCTCATTGATCCATTGGGTTGACTTTAGTCATAATTAATGATAGGATTTAAGTCCCCATATGTATGTCATGGTATTTCCTGATGAAAACAAAACAAAACAACTCTCCATATCTCTAGTAGGGATTGGCAAATTGTGAGGATTTAGGAGCAAGCTATATTTATCCCTCAAATCATCTGCAAATCACCCCCACAAAATAAAACTAGAAGTGCCCAGACATCTACAAGAAGCCCTTCATATTCACCGTGATGGAGGGGGGGGGAAGCAAGACTCCGTGAAAGTGACCCCCCCCCCCCCCAGAAATAACTGGAAAAAGTGGCACTCTCCAGTTTCTCCAGTGCAACCCTCTAGTCAACTTTCAGTGAGGTATATTGGAGGACCTAGAGATTTTTAGAGAGACTATTAATCCATAAATAATCAAATATGTAAAAGCCAAATCCGCAAAAGTACATGGCTAACCATAGTCCTGTTTTTGAGCCCTCTTTTGTGGATGGAAAGGACAGGACATGGAGCATGTATCCTGTATAAAATTTTAAATTGCCATTTAAATTTTGTTTAAAAACAAGAGATTTCCTGCTCTTAAATAAATATTACCAAGAGTGAGCTTTTTAAGGACCTCTTCACATGACAGTCGCTAGTGAAAGGGAAGACATGCAAGGTACCTCCTTCCACCATCACATGGTGGGAATGGGACAGAGGGTGTTACCCCGCTACCCTCCCCGCATTATATGGGGAAAAGGGGAGGAAAGTACAAGTAGATCTGTTCGAGCTACCTGAGAAACACTTTCTTTCCCATGGAGGAGGAAGTGCCTTCTGGTGCTTCCCCTCCACTTCTGGAGGAACGTGGACAGGGCCTGCTGTGTGTCATTTGATGGTGCTTGGCAGGTCCTGTCCAAGCTGTGGCTAAAAGCAGCAAAACGGGGATAGTTTGCCCCGTGTGAAGAGGTTGCAAATGAAAGTAATTGGTGGAATTTGCCTTGGAGTAGGGGAAGTTGTATTTTGGGCATATCATGAGAAGACATTCATATCTATAAAGAATGTTTGATAAAGTAGAAGGTAATAGGAAAACAGAATAGGAAAACAACTATTGATGATAAGGTGACTTGAAGTTGGGGGCAGGGCCTGTACTGGAAATCACATGGCCGTGTGATGGCCAGTATGGGGCTCCATCTCCAAAACAGGCTTGAAGCATCCTAGAACACTGAATTTGGTGAGTGTGATGAGGTTGTCATAAGGCACATACAGTGTTCCCTCGCTACTTCGCAGTTTGTTTTTAGCGGACTCAATGTTTTGTGGCTTTCAAAAAAAATTAATTTTAAATAAATATCGTGGTATTTTTGCTGTTTCGCAGGTTCTTGCTGTCACTGCTCTCTGAGGCGCTTTCCCTCCTCAGTCCTCCCTCTCTCCCTCCCTCCAGCCTTGAAGGGTCTTTCCTTCCTTTCCTTCACTTTAGTTTAAGTTTATAAAGACTTAAAATAGTGTATAACTACTAAAATAATGTATAAATATTAAAATAAATATAGAGTCTCTACATCGTGGTTTTTCACTTATTGCGGGAGATTCTGGAGCGTAACCCCTGCAATAAGTGAGGGAACACTGTATTTTGAAATATGCCTGAAGACTCCTATTAAGTTGTGTTTCACTTCCCAGACACTTACGTTTGGATGTTTTTTAAAATGATTTTTGTTTTCCATCTTAGCAATATGAAACCATGATTTACCCAGGACAAAAGAGATTGCTTATGACAACTTCAAAAAGAAAACTAGATCCAGATCAGAAGCCAAAAACAGGAGGAAGAAAGGGAGAGAAAAGGAAATGTAGCAGCACTTTTAAAACTAACCAAGGTTTACTTTTGAACATGCTTTCATAAATGTAAACCCACTTTCTCCCTGTATTGCATTTCAAGAAGTGGGTTCACATCCTTGAAAGCTCATGCAAGAAAAAAAAACCCATAATGCTCAAAGGCAGTGCTATGCTCTTCAGATCCAAAACGTCTTTTTAAATTTCAAATTGGAATACTTTAATGGTTTTTCTAGAGCTTAAATGTAGACTTTAGAAAAAGTCTACATTTAAGACTTTTATACAAGGAGCTGAATGTTTCCTACTAGCCCTTGGATACCAAAGTCAGACTTCAAGAAATCAAATACATTACTTTTAAAAACTTGATATCCCCCCATCCCACTTTTCTTAAATAAACTACACAATCATTTCAAATTCAGACGCTTGTTTTATAATCAAGAAAATGCAACCTGTTCGTGAACAAAAATGCAAATTTAATATAATTCATCTGCCTTTTCTACTCTAAGGAAATCTTTTGTTCATAAACAAAATGTAAGTATGAAAGAGGGAAGTAAAAAAATAAATAAATCCCAGTCCCATTATCTGAAATAAAATGCTCTCATACTTATCACTCTTTCTCCCTTTCTTCTTCATCTAAAAAGGCGCAATTATGTCTGCTTGTTGGTTTTATGATTCTTAATTATGCAGTCATCTATTCTGAACAAGTGAAAGGCTGTGCTAGAGAATGATTGGGAAGGGTGGGAGAAGAAGAGGAAGCATATTCACAGGAGGAAAAAACTCTTCAACCTTTCCTGCTAATCTCTACAAATGGTCACCGACAACAAAGGTCAGCACTGAATGTCTGTCTGTGTATATAGGTGTCTTCAAACTGCCTCTTGACTTATGGCAATTCCTTGATTTTCATATAGCTGCTGATGTTCATTGGTGGTCTCACATCCAATCACAGCTGATCCTCAGTGTGGTGGCAAGCTGTAATCCTTTTCTGAAGGAAAGAAGAAGTGTCTCAGATTTTGCCTCCACTGCTTTTCCTTTTTCTTTGCCTCTGAGTTGCCTTGTCATCTCCTTCTTCTATGAAGGGAAGAAAAAAACATCAACTCTGCACTGTTCATATATCTCATTTGTAAGGAAAAACATAGCTTTGCTATGAAGACCCCATAACAACTTCATGGTGAAGCATGGTGAATGGTGGGGAGTTGGTGGGTTTTCCAACAAGAGGAAGAGATGATAGAGACAACCCATAGAAAAAGGAAAAGAAAGGGTGGTGTAGCCCAACTCCTCCCTCACAAGCGAACAGTGTAGAGTTAGTGGTTTTGTCACTGGATGAAAAGGAAATGACATAGAAAAAGGAATAGCAGCAGAGGCAGGAACAAAAACCTTTCCTCTTTACCATTTCCTTCTCTCTTGAAAATGACTAGTTGAGTGTTAAATTTTAACATAACCTGGAGCCCAAGATTTCAACCTCCTTGAATAAAGGTCCAATACCCCTTAAAATTTCATCCCCACTACTCCAACCTGAGTTCAACAACCTCCCCAGGCAACATTTCCAACTGAGATCAGCACTTCCAGGACTGACTGGATTTGTTGGTGGTGCCCCCTTTGTCACAGGTTAGTTTAGTAACTTTGGTGCAGAAACATATAGAGGTAAAACCCTTGGAGGAGGGAATGGTGGGTTCCAATTGTACAAACGCAACACCTACCCCTCCTGTTTGTGTTTTTCGGGTTCCAATTGTGTCTTTGCTGTAGCGCTTGCATGTGACCTACCTCTTTAATGCTTAGGCCCAGAACCTTTGCAGCCTACATCAAATCCTTGTGAGGGTCACATCCAGCCCCTGGGCCCAGGGCCGGCCTGACCTTTTTCGGGGAGTACGCTGGTAAATTTTGGCGCCCCCCGCCGCATCATGCCGCTGCGCCGCCCCGCTTTCGCCGCCGCTTCCGCCGCCGCCACTTTCGCCGCCGCCATTTCTGCCGCCGCCACTTCCGCCGCCGCCGCCGCTTCCACACCTCCCGAGCGGACATTTCGCGCAGATGCCCAGAAGCAACTACAGGCGCTGTAGCGCCTGTAGTTGCTTTCTGGGCATGCACAGAAATGTCTGTGCTTCGGGAGGCGTGCTGCAGCCTCCCGAAGCACTACGTTTCTGTGCATGCGCTAATGTCCGCGATGTGCACTGCGGCCCGAGCGCACCTGCGCGCTGGCTCCAAAGCTGCAGGCGCGCTGACTCAGTGCCCATGCGCAGAGATTCGCAAGATGCCCAGAAGCAACTACAGGCGCTGTAGCGCCTGTAGTTGCTTCTGGGCATGCGCAGAAAATGGCTGTGCTTCGTGGGGCCGGGCTGTGCGGCGGCACCGGGCGGCGGCAGGGCGGGGCGCGGAAGCGAGGTGGTGCCGCGCGCCCCTCCCAGCTGGTGACGCCCGCCCAGCCGGTGGCGCCACGCGGCCGCTACATGGCGGAATCGCTGGGGCCGCCTCTGCCTGGGCCACATGTTATGTAGCCAGATCCAAAGATTTGTGCCCATTTTAACATACAATTTTTAATTTGCTCCTTCACGTTGTCATTTTTCAATAATAGTTTATCAATCTTACCAACATAAGGATGGAAAGAATAACACAATAAGAGGTCTTGACAAATCCTTTGAGCATGAGAGGAAGCAAATAAAAGAGAGTGTGAATGAGCCTAGTTATTTGTTGCTGAATGTTTTGGACAAAATAGCACAAAATGCTCCTGGCCATTTTTATCAAAGCTCTCTGATACCCAACCATTACTTTATGGTCTTCTTCACTTCCTTCCCCTTCTACAGCTCTTTGACAGTTGCCACAGATGTGTCAAATTTCCCCTCTCTGAACCTTGTGGTTCTAGAAATAAAAAACTAACATCACTGTTCTTGTTAGTCAAAATTGTCTGAAAGCCCAGTCAGTTGCTAAAAGTGACAGTTGCATGCGTATGTGCACGCATATCTCAATGTTTCTGATATAGGTTTCTAGTAGTAAAAGACTACAGAGGATGCCTTGAGTATATTTGGATGTCAAAATAGCCAAAAAGATTGGGTTTGATGAATACAGAAAGCTGGAGGCACTAAAAAATGTACTGAGGTGCAAGGAGGGCAACTTTATGTCATGCAAGCTTCACATGACTAGATCAAACACTGTGTGCGAACACTTGGTTGCCCAGTGCACAAACAAAACGATCCTAGTTTTCAAAGCTTTTTCCTTTTAAACTTTACTAATTATTGGTGAGGGTCAATTCATTATTTCTTTTCCCTCAACCATATACATTTATTCATTTGTTAAAATATTTGTGGAGTTTGTTTCCAAAACGTACCAAACCCATCTGAACAACTTTTACTGGAATAAAAAAATGTGCCGAGTATATGCATTCTTTTGCTGTAAAATGCCATTACCAAGCTCTGTACATTTGATACATTTTGACAATTTTGATCCCCATATCATATTCTACTCCTAGCTAACATTTTTAATTTTTTTTATGGATCTGGTACTTTTTGGAAACAAGCTCCACATTTATATTCTGACCTATATGCAAGAATATTGAGATGGTGCACAATAAAATAAAATGTAGATGAATGGAAAATTATAGTTTTTTTAAAAACTAAAAGAATATGAAACTACTGAATACTAAAAATAAAATTATTTAAGGGGAAGTTGAAGCTCTTTAAAATAATGTCAATCATAACACATCAAATTTGATAAAGTCAATTTGCTTTAATAAAGGCTTTTAAACAAAAGACATGTTTTGACTTGGTGTTGAATGACACCAGCACCGGTGCCAATTGGTGCCAGTCTTCCATAACTAGGGAACCACTTCTGTGTATTTTATGAGCTTTGGGACAAACTAATAGAAATAGGCTTCATCAGATGCACTTTATGACCTAGTCTACAGAGAACTAATGATATAAACTCCTTTATCAAGATCCCTTTACTACTGGCCAAGGCTAACATTGTGCATGTCTCTGAAATGTGGTTTATGAGTTATGTTTATATCCCACATTTTTGCAAATGAATTCAAAGGTTGCATAGACTCCTCTTCCTCCTGACTTTACACTTACAACAATCCTGGGCTCAGGACAAGAAATAGATCCTCATGTGAGTTTTGCAGCATGATTGAGACTAGAACCTGGATTTTCTAATTCACTGTCCAATACTCTAAAGATTGTACCACACCAACTCATAAAGTCTGGAAAGATTGTCCTTAGTGCAAGAAACACTTATATAGTCCACTTTAACTGCTATGCGAACAGCCTATGGGACCCTGAGCTTTTCAGTCTAGGGAGTGAGATTTAGCTTCGGTTTTTAAGTTAGAGACTTATGGTAGTTCACTAAACTACCAATTCCAGAATCCCATGGCAGTTTAAGGGGAAACTTACTGTGGCAACTATGTGATGTGAAAGGGCTCAATGTGAAAGAAATGGCTGAGGTCTCTAATGCAAAGAGAAACCATCATATATGCCCAAGAATGAATTTTCTGGGACATTGGGAGCAATCAGCAAATAAGTGTTTATACTTCTGCTAAGCTACTCAAATGGTCTATTTGTCACATGCAGAAGAAATGGTGTCAAGAGAGTCATAGAGTTGCAGCATGACTTTGTTCTGATATTCTGCTTGAAAGCAAGCAGCACTTACTGTCTTCTGCAAACAAGACCATGTTGATCCAAGTTTAAACATTTATGCTATTTTTGATGGTTCCTGTTAGACAAGTGCTTAAAAAGAAAGTGAATGCATGCCCTATTTTCTTATCTTTGTCATTAATAATTCTAGAAACCCGTCTCCCTTCCCTCCCTCCATGCCCATGAGTTCTTCTAGCTTCTTTATCACCCAACCTGCCAGTCACGAGGTTGCTGAAACAAACAAAAAAGCCACGGAGAAACATGTCTGGAAGTTATTACTGAACAGGTTATGATGACTCATCAGGATCTATAAATGTGTTCAGTGAGCCCTGGAAAGATTTAGAATAATTATCTTTTATACACTCTATGAGACATCTCTTCTTTCCTTCTTTCTGAAATCTCTCCAGACAGGAACTGTCCAAAAAGCTGGAAAGAAAAATATTATCATCTTCATAGTTACAGATATTGCTGCTTTTTCCTCCCACTTGAAGTTCTGGTGGATTATCCAGCTTTTGACACCCCCTCCCCAATGAGGAAATAATGTTTTCAAGCTCAGGCAGTTCAATTTGATACCCAACCTAGTTTGGTTGCCAAATATTACTAAGGTCAGTTATACATTAACTATTACTGAGATTAGTGTTCAAAGCTGAGCAGGCTTCTATGTCTGTCTTATAGGATCTCCCTTTGGTCAACAGTGTTCTCTCATGTCTGCCACCCCCCCCCACCATTTTTTAGAATAACATTTTAGATAATATATTCTTCTTTACTAATAAGATCCTTCTAATCAGTGATGGTTGTACCTTGCTCCATCAATGCAAATCCTGTTTTATTTCATGCCACACTTCCTTATAGTTTGTCTTTATTAATTCTCAATTCGGTCATGTCTCCATATTCCTTTAAAGTTTGCATCAAGTTATCAGCCCTCTTCCAAGAAAAATACTAAATCATCTGCATAGGCTCTCAACTTGACAACATCCCCTTTCACCTGTACTCCTTTATCTCATTTTCATTCCTGATAAAGCTATTCCAATTTCTAGAGTCAGCATGAAAAGCAATGCGATAATAGGCAAACTTGCCTTGTTCCTCTCTACATGTAACAAGTCTTTGTGGCATCTCTGGGCCTTCTGCAAGCTGTAAATAGAGTGTATACATGTAGGAAAGTTTTCAGCCAATTCCATCTTTTGAAGGGCTTCTATTATGAAAACCCAACTCATATTATTAAATATTCAGTCCTTATTGGATTATTTTTACTTTCCCATCCCTAATATTTTTAAAGTATCAGAGAATCTTGATGTTTCTACAAGTCTCCTGATATCTCTCTTTATGTTGGGGTGTTGCTATTTTGGTCCTAAGACTTGACCATCAATATGTAGCAGCAAACAAGGAACTGTCAACCATGGGGCCACAAGTGCCTCATTAAAGAATCTTTCCCAGTTCCTTGACCTGCCCCAAATACACAATTGCTGATTCCAGATACTTCCCCCACTCAAACCAGAGATGACTTTTCAATCACTTCTGGGTTTGTTTGTTGTTTGGGTGAACCCTGGCAAAGTCAGTGGTGTCCAATCCTGCCTCAAGACTAGCCTCCCTCCCCTCAGTTTAACCCAGTTGATAACTTAGTTCGGCCCAGTGAAGCATTTAGCTGCCATGGGGCTAGATGTCACACCAACCTACGTGGTCAGTGTAGATGTAGCCTTTGATCTTTGGCTTAGACTCCTAAAACACTGGGGCAGGGCAAGACAAGATGGTTAAAAAACCTCAAACCAAGTTGTTGGTGTCCATTTGGCCTTATATCTTGATTTCTACACAAGCTAGTGACTTGATTCATTTTTTTTCAAGGAAAACAAGAGACATTGGATCATCCATGTGTGGGTTGGGGGAGCACTGTTGTGCCATGCAGCTACCCCGTGGGTGGTCACACCATAACAGTATGACTCTGTCATCTCCCAGAAGGCAAAGTCAAAAATTGAAGTGCATTTTTTCTCTTTGAAAGATTTATATTCCTTCTAACAGATCTACCTATTTCAGATACTTACATTTTTCTGTCTTCTCCGTTATTCTGACTGAGAATGCTGCAAACCAATAAGATGGAACCATTTTTCCACAAGCAATGACAAATACAATCCCTATGCCTGATAGCAACTTTTTTTCAGTCTTCAGATGCAGTTTTGAAATGTTGGCGACTTAGTAAAATATTTTTCCTAGTGTGCATTTCAGCAGAATGGTGGGGTTTGGCTTTTCAGAATATATACCGTATTTTACTAAAATTACCCAGTCCTGATTCATCTGACAGTCTCCAAACCTTATTAATATAGCTACACAGAGGAAATTGCTCATTAGAGAGTCTTCATCCTCATTCAAGTCTTCTTAGCATCCATTTATCGTTTCATTTTCATACATGTCAGAAAAGTACACGTACCTTTCTGAAGTACCATTTGTTCCTGTCAAGGTTAATATTAATTTAATTCCCTTTTGTACGGTAATCTATGTGACATATCCTTCTTCGATGAGGTAGTATGTATTGGCCTTACCTCTGATTAGATCCATTCAAAATGTGGGTGTTGTAGCAGGAAGCTAATACTTTCTAATAGGAGGATAATTAGTAGAGGAAGCTTTTGTTTGTTTTGGGAACTTACAATATTAGCTTTTGTCAGATGAAAATCATGGTGGTAGCTAATTGTATATTTTGGAGAAAGGTTAATTAGGAGCTTAACCCGCAAATAATGTGTGGAAAATATAGGCATTTGTAGCTTGCAACTTTGGTTTGCCCTTTGAAATAGGGTGGCCATACATTCAAATAGAGGACATTCAGTCTTGTATTTGAAACACATTCAATTGGGTTAAACAACCAATAAGCTAATTCAGATTCTTAAACACAGCTCATTAATACATAAACTTGGCTAACTCGTTCAACCTCACTTCAGCTATGCCTTTCTTCTAACACAGTGTGAAACACACATATGTTCAACACACATATGTTCAACACACATATGTTCAACACACATATGTTCAACACACATATGTTCAACACACATATGTTCAAAGGTAGCATTCCTACCCTGAGATTTCTCCCAATTGTCCCGAAGTTTAGAAAAGAAAGACCAGAATCTAAGTGCCAGGCCCAAAGAATATGAAACCGTAGTCAGAACTATCAACTCTTCTCCTAGCTAGATTCTTTGTCTTTAATAATACACATGAGCTGAGTATAATAAAGTTTATTTCCATGCTCTGAAAACCCCTGGTGATTTCTGCAAAAACAGCTGTCAACAGCACAGGAGCATACTGAACCATTCTCTACTATATTGGCATCACTATCTTCAGTAAGTAGTGAGGTCTGTAATGAAAGGAGGGTAAGGCAGACACATGCATGCTGTTTTACAAGGAAGGTATAGCCAAGAAAGCCAAGCCTGAGAGCAGAAAATATCAGTAAGAGAGTATTGAGCTTCTAAGACAACATTGGAGGAGCTGCATATTTCCACCTCGTAGTTTTGCATTTTGCAACAACAGTCTCCATTCTCCTCTGTGTAGTAACTCTGAAGCAAAAACAAGAATCTGTCTGCTGGGATTACAAGTCACCCCTGACTGGTCTTGAGTAGCAGCTGACACCTGGCAGGTGTCATTTTCAAAATGCCATGCAGTTCTGCTGTTCAGAGCTTGTAAAATAACATGGAGATCAGGATTACATAGCATCAGTTTACTTATACACACACATACACAACACACATAGTGAGAAAAAGATTGCTAGGAAATAGAATGATGAGAATTCTCCCTCCTATAAATTTTGAGGAGCTAATCTCTCCATCAGTGTTGATTAGAGAAGGAGGTAGTGAGGGCTGCTTGGTTTCTTTCCGCTAAGTCCTTGCTAAATGCTAGAAAGGTAAACCTTCCTCGAATATTCCCTGACCAAATAGAGTTGAACTCCCTCCACTTCAAGTAAAACTTCACCCCTGTGAATTATTTAGGAGTGGTTTCATTAAAGAAACCCGGACTTCAGTGTGCTGGAAAGGATAGAATTTCATCAAGGAAATGGAATCCTAATTAAAACAAGACTGGAGCAGAGAGAAAAAATAAATACCGCCTGATAAACTCTGCTGAAAAAGGACATGGCCTCTGATTGAGCAAAAGGAACAGACGGCATTATGCCACATTAACATAATGATCTCTGAACAAATCCTGGAGTATTTCAGTTTGTTTTTTAAAACTTTATTTTTTGTTGAATCAGCTTGAAGAGATGTTATTTCTTACTTTTTAATGCTTTGGAAGCAACTTACTAGAATCATAGACTCATACAGCTGGAGGAGGCCAAAGGGCCATCCAGTCCAACCCCATGCCTGGCAGGAACACAGAATCAAATCATCCCCGACAGATGGTCATCTAGTGTCTTCTCTCCTCCTTGAGCAAAAGGTAATGGTGGAGCTTTTTCTCAAAGGGGCATTTGGACACCTTTCACAAATTGCATAGCCATATCATTTTAAAGCTGATAACCAGAGCTGGACGAAGGTAATTTCAAATGGTACGCAAACCTTTTGGTGCCCCCTCACTCTCCGTGTGCACACCACCTAGTTCTGCGCATGTGCCGGCCACCTAGTTCTGCGCATGCGCAGGGCCATTTTCATGCATGCTCACCGGTGTGCGCATGCATAGGGGCAGCTAGTTTGGCGCATGCGCCATTCGCGCGGGCGCGACACCAAGTGGATGGTGATGCAAAACGCACTCCAGGAGGCTGAAAAGAAGGGCGTTTTGCAGTTGGAGGTGGGAGGCTCCGCACTGGATGCAAAACGTCCTCCTTTTCAGCCTTGTGGAGTGCATTTTGCATCACCATCCACCTCGAGTCACACCCACACGCTGGCCCGCAGCATGGTGGCCGTGGCTGGATGCGCCCCTAGCCCACATGGTGTCCTGAGGTGGCCGCTTAATTTACCTCCATTAAGATCCGCCCCTGCTGATAACAGTGAATAGCATCACATGACAGAATTGACCATTTTCCCCATCTCTATCTGGATAATTTGCAAAAAAAGGTCACTTGCTAACCAGCTTAGAAAACACCTTAAAAGATAAGCCTTTGCAATGCTTTTTTAACTCCAATGTATCTCTCTACTCTACACTTGATGAACACAGTAGGTTGCCATTTCTTAAGTGGGTGTAGTATTTAATGAATATGATGAAGTGGTAAAATAATCCAGTTAAAATCAGATAATGTGGATTTTCTGATTTGATAACCTGGATTATCTGGCAGTGTAGAAGGGATGCCGTGTTCTCTGGAAACCTGTTTAGACCAAGTTAATGGCCTCTTAGGCTCCCTCCACATGAATAAATTGGAGCTCGCTTATTGAATAATAAGAATTATATGTCATGGCAGAAAGCGGGGGGGGGGGGGGGGCAGGATGTTAAGAGATGCCGAGGTAGATCATGGCCAAAAAAACAAACAGTTGGGAATCACTGATCTAATGTATCTGAGTATAGAAGGATAATATTATAGAAATAGCATGTAGGGAGAAGATTGCTAACTGTGCAGATGGGGATTAATGGGGCAGGTTAACCTGATGGTAAAGCAGAAGTGATATGTTGTCATGGAAACTGAATAGCTGGGCAATTGCTCCTTCAATCATGGGTATTTTTGACAATGTCGGGACAAGAAAAAACTAGACAGGTATTCCTTATACCTGGCTGAACATGTGGTGGTCCAGATGTTTTAATGTAAAGGAAAAACTGCAATTTTGAGGGGAAAGACCCAGAATATTCCATTCTTCTTTGGCAAACTATTTCCAAGAGAGTGGTTGTAGGAATACTGTCTGTCTGTTGGTATGTTAAAGATCCATCTCCACACATACTCACGCTAGAGAAATCTACACTGTAGAATTAATGCAATTTGACACTGGTTTAACTGCCATGGCTCAATATAATTGACTCATGGGATTTCTCATTTTACGAGGTATTTAGACTTCTCTGTCAAAGACTGCCAGTGCCTCACCAAACTACAAATCCCAGGATTCCATAGCATTGAGCCATGGCAGTTAAATTGGGTGTCCGACTGTATTAATTCCCCTCCCTGTCTCTCTACTAATAAAGAAAAAGCTTAAATAATGCCAGTGACTTTTTTCCAAAAGAAATTCGATCTGAAATTTCTTGCACTTGGAAAATGGTGGGGAATTTCACAATAAATTAATGAAAAGGAAAATGAGAAACTATAATGATTTCAATGCACTTCAAAGTTCTATCAATTCTGTTAAAGCTATTTCTTTCTCCTGAAGGTTTTCCACATATAACTGAATGTATTTGATGGATTGAGGTTAAGTGAATGTATTATAAATATTTATAATACACCGTCATATTATACATAATTTATATACTACATGGTGAAGTATACTGACAGACAAAATTCACTAGGAGATACCGTGAAATGCTTCCAGTTCAACTGTTTCAAGTAGAAAATATAATGTGTAATAGATTTCATTTGTCGCTTTGGATAAGGATTGTGTTTTTAGAAGTCGCTAAAATAGCAGCAAGGGAAGCATAACTTGTAATAGAACATTTCATGACCCAAATCATTATTTTCAAATGCTACAACTATGGAAAACAGCGACACCAAGGAGAACAATCTTGGCTATCCTAGGTTTTCTGTGGCGGTTTTTATTCAAACAACAACAATCGTGATCATCATTTCATGATTTCCAGTATGGTAAACATGATTTCCATGGAAACCCAGATGTGTATGAAATTATTCCTTATGCTGATTTTATATACTTCAAGTTTTAATTCAACAAAACTTTATGGCAGAGTTGGATTTAATGCTAGACAGTATGTTTCCTATCTGCACTGCATATCTGCACATGTATTACAGTTTTTGTCTGTGCTTTCTGGAAAGTACACACAAAAATATAATTTCTCTCAGATCCATTGCTAAACCTGGCAGGGTTCTCACATCATGAGATGGGAGAATTGCAATTTGTAGCCAAAGCATTTGTCCTTTAAATTTTATCTGGATGAAGCAGTGCATTAATTCACTATGCAAACACCAGAGTGTCCAAACTCTGCAACTTGAATCTCTCTCTCTCTCTCTCTCGGCATAACTTCGCGAATGAAGATTCAGGAAGGACTCATCCCACGCTTCTTACAAGCGCGTTGATGACTAAAAAGGCCAATCTGAGATAGGCAAGTTTGGTTGCAGAAAGCACAGCAGAAAGTCTCTTTGGGTGATGTTGTCTCCAAGTTGTGGTTCTTTCTGCATTGTCGTTTCTCTTTGAGACCCATTCAGACCATTTGAGACCATTGTTGGTGATCAATCTGGCCGAGTCTGAGATGTTGTTTCAGGGAGTCCTTATATCTCTTTTTGGGGGCGTCTCTCTTGCGCTGACCGTGGCAAGTTCACCATAGAGTAGTATCTTTGGGAGGCGGTGGTCCTCCATCCTAGAGACGTGCCCTGCCCAGCGCAGCTGTGTTCTCAATAACATGGCCGCAATGCTGGTGATCCCTGCTTGCTCAAGGACAGCAAGTTCATCACATAATCGGTCCAGTGTACTGTATATTTAGGATTGTGCGAAGACAGCGCTGATGAAAGCATTCGAGGAGTCGTAGGTGTTGGCGATAGGTGATCCATGTTTCAGACCCATAGAGGAGAATAGACAGTATGATAGCTCTGTACACACTGATTTTGGTGCTTTGCCTCAGGTTCTTGTTGCTCCAGACTCTTTTATGAAGCCTTCCAAATGCACTATATGCCTTTGATAATCTGTGATCTATCTCTTTGTCAATCTTGGCATCTGAATACAGGACATTAAATAAAGGAATTCCAAGTTTCTTAAGATCCTTGATACAATTGTTGCAGGGGGCACATTGGTGCTGGAGCCATTGGACTAAGTTAATGAATTAAGATAGAGTCATAAATGAATTTTTGGGGCCTAAACACTTATAAAGGGATCAAATTAACCATAATCCAATTATAAAGGCATAAAAAGGGGGGGGGGAGAGAAATATTATGTGCTATAGTCCGGGCAGAAATTGATCACACACCAAAACAGGATTTCTTATTAATCATTGAGGACTGGAATGCAAAACATAGGAAGCAAGGCAGAAGATTGTAGGAAAATTGGTCTTGGAATAAGAAATGAAGCCAGAGACCAATATAGCAGACTGCCATAAAAATAAATAAATGGGTCCTAGAGCAAATCAAGCCTAAACTAGGTGACTAAACTGATGCTATCATACCATATCATGAGAAGACACGACTCACTAGAAAATGTGATCATACTATATAACAAAATTTGAAAATATTTCTGTTTCTGATTTGAATATATTATTTCCTATTTAATTGTGTGGCACATACTGTACTTTGAAAGTTGTTGTACTTGGTTTTTGTGGCTGCCACAATATAAATATAAATGATGTAAATAAATAAATATATTGAATTGGTTGAGACTTTGTGCGATGTAAATTAAAGAACTATAGCAAAATGTCCTTAGGATGTCCCACAAAAACAAAGTTCTTGCAATTTAATAAACTTCTTCCATGTTTTTTTTTATGATAGAACCAATTAGGAAATGGCATTTATACCACAGAAACAAAAAATATGTTACATAGTGTAATCTTTGGTACAGTGGAAGGCAGTTTGAAAAGATGTTTGCATTCCAGATGGATAAATTTATCCAGGAAGCCACAAACCTAGGTATGCAATACCTGACCAGGGCTGTTTAAGAGACAGTGCCTTGGAGGTCTCTCTTTCATAGGGTCACTATAAATCAAAGTCTTGATGACAGTAAACAACAATAATGCAATGAACAAAATTAAATAAAACTTCCATTTAGAGCTCAGTATCAATTATATAGAGCATCTCACATTGCATTTATTATCAAACTGGATTGGACAGAGCGTTCTCATTGAAACATGGACAAATACAATGGAAGTTGTTCCAAATGAAGCACAAGACAGATTATGTGAGATCATCACTATCAGTAATCAGTAGATAGAATGCGTCTGTAAATATTTTTCATTGAACATGTAATGTTGTGATAAGAGTCACTTTGTGACTCAATAATTCTTAACCTCATATTGTATGTTCCTGTTATTGATTTATTATTCCATTACTTATGATTGTTACCAATGTGTCCATGACAGCATTATGAAATTAATTCTGTAATCCACTTGGGATTCATATTTTGAATAATATGCATAGTCCCCATAGTAGGGATGCTTGCATGCTTGCATCCATACATGCGAGGTATGTTTCATTTAGTTCCTTTTCCTCCATTATGATTATATATGATTATATAAAACTTCACAGATACAAAAAGAACCAGACTTGATGGTTAACTTCTCCAAATATTCTTTTTCACCATTAGAATGAAGACTGAAGCCCTCGTTTTGGGGAAAAGATAGAATATAAATTAAGTTCATACTTCTCTTCGAAGCTGTAGTCCACCTTTCAAAGCTGTGGTCCATGCCAACTCTACATACTTTAGGAAACATACTGTTTGTGGCGTTCTAATGGATAGCACAACAGAACATTTTCTGCAGTTGAGTAGGTTGTTTTAGGTATCAAGAGGTTGTAGCAATGCCAAATCCATCTGATTCAATTTGAAATAGAGTTTTTGCACTACAGGTCCCAGAAACCCCCAGATGACATGACTATTAGCTATGGATAAATATGTAACTGAGGACAGAAAAGTGAAATGGACAGTCATAACTTTGTGAGGTGTAGCAGTTGTTTTCTGATCCTTTGATAAAGAGGCATGGCAGCTATCTCAAATCTCACCTCCTTATACACACCTGAAGGGTTGCTTCTGAGAAACACACACAGGGAATATTAAGCATCTTGTCTTTTTTCCACTGGAGTTCAGAAGACAATTAATAGCTAATACTTAAAATAACATTGTTGAAAAGCATCATTTTAAAAAAACCAACCTCCTTTCTAAAACAAAATGCAACAACTCTACTAGATTGATCATCCTTTTTTGTTGAAAAAAGCCTCTTTGTATAGAGTCACAATTTTGTTACTGATGGTTCCTCTTCATCATTTTCTTGGGTTGAGGCTTTCATGAAGCCTGAAGAGGTAGAACATGCCATCCATCTCAAGTGACACTTAGCAAATAGTCTCGTCTTGCCTGATTAAGTACATGGGGAGCTTTTATTCCCTCCCCTTTGCCCTTCCTTTTCTCCCGTAAACAATGGGCAAATGCAGGGAGCTACCAAGAAAAGAGTATAGAAGTGCTTCCAGTTGGAGAGCTCCTAGTGTTAACAATCAAAAGGCATGGTACAGCTCCTCTTGCCTTTCCCTCCTTAAATGATTTTTTTTACTGATAACAAAAGTGATAAAAGAAGCAGATGAGAAAAAACCCAGGAGTTCGCAAATGATAAAGGATGCTGAACTGTACATGAAATGTACTGAATGAGGAAGGCAGGCACAAGGACAATAAATAACCCTGGTCTAGAACAATGCAATGAAAGCCAGCATAGTTTTCCTTCTTTCCATATTCTTTCATTTCATCAGCTGGCCATATTATCAACTTTCAAGGGCATTGGTCAGTGTTGATATGCCCCTAGTCTCTACAGTAGCAGAAAACAAGCCTGATCCATCTGCAGTATCAGGGCCGTAGCCAGGATTTTGATTCGGGGTGAGTTTGGTTCGGGGCTGAGACTGGGTGGAAGAGGGTCTACCCTAGCAAACCTTTTGTATTGTTATCCCAATAACCCCATTAATGTGGGATATAATGAACATGGTGATCAGATCATGATATGAATAAACATAACAGTTTAAATAATGTACCAGTAAGGCCTTTTTTATGACCACCCTGAGAATTTCGGGGTGAAAGCCCCCTTAGCCCCGGCTACATGCCTGTGCAGTATAATAAAATATATATATATATATATTTAAAAACTTTATATATATTCCCCCCATCTCCCCGGCTATCTAAGGTTCATAAAGTTGTATGAGTTGATTGTGTGGCCAGTGATGGTAGCTGGGCTAACATTGAATAACAGAGCCCAAATACAATCCCAATTCTCAACTAGTCCTCCTCCTCTCTGTATGCTAGTGAGCAAAAATGAATATTTTGTTGGGTTTTTTTTATGGAAAGGAGGGAGGGCCCTCTCTTTATTTCTTCATGGAGGGAGTTCCAGAGGTGGGAGGCAATCATGGAGAAGGCCCCCTCCATTCCCACCAGCCGTATTTGAGATGAGGCTGGAACTAAGAACAGGACCTCCTCCGCTGACTGCAGTGCCCAAGCTGGTTTGTCAAAAGGAGATGTTATTGGTCAAATAGCCTGGACCTGAACCTTATGACATCCTTTAAAATATTTAAACATGGTTATCCTGTCCAATCTTATGTTTCTCTTCTCCAGGCTAAACATACCAAGCTCCCAAAGCTGCATCTCATAGGGCTTGGCTTCCAAATCTTTGTATGATTATAAAAGGGGAACCATGTCCACTAGAGGAATGGTGAAAATTGTTGAAGCAAAACATTGGAGGAGAGTGGGATAGTGTGCAATTGGACACAATACATGCAAATGATTTTTTGTGCAGCAGGAAACCTGTCTTCCTCTGAGCTGTACAGAGTGTGACTTGCTCAACACTGGAGAGCAGAGATGTGGAAATTCTCCGTGTGATTGTGTTATACTAAAGGGGTAATTGTTCCTACATGTTAGGGGAAAGGATTTACAATCCAAATGCTACTTTTTTCAACATCTTGTTTCATGCATATTGTGTAAAGACTCCATCTGAGTTTCATCTTTAATATATGTCAGTTGGCAGGAAATATAATTTTGTTTCCATAATAATAATAATAATAATAATATTGTAATGGAATTTTTGTTGTATGGATTCATAGCTGCAATTAGTAACTGTGTGCTCCAGGAAGTAAACATGTCATATTAATGCATTTGTTTTCTCCTGCTTTATTCAAATGAGCACCTGGTAAAATCTTAGGAATGAAGGAAGGCGGAATTCTGCCCAGGCTGTTCATTAAAGGACCCTGCCTGTGTTTACTGCCTTCATATATAATCTTGTAATAACCACTTTCAGTCACACACCTTGAGGTCTACTCTTCTCTTGGCTTCAAGCTAAACAAATCAAAGAGTTGCCAGCTGCTACAATGGTTTCTTTCATAGCCTCTGGAACTGTACCACTTCTTCCTCTGTTTCTTAAGGAAAGGCATCCACCTAAATATTGAAAAGGACTGCAGGCAAGCTAAATGTGGATTTTGCATGAAATGAAAATTCAACAATTTGATACAGGGATTTGGAAATGCTAATTTCCACACGTACAGTTAACATGTGGAGAAACCAAGATGAGGCCAAAAGGTTTTATAGGAGAAACAGGCAATTAAAAAACAGGCATGCCCCAAAGGAAGAAGCCAAATCTATATAACATTTTAACCTCTATCTTGTGTGTTTACATCCATATTTTCAATGTAGGAATATCCTTTGCAGGAGAACTGGAAAAAAATCACCTAAAAGCTTGCCAGGCCCCATCCTTTTACTCCCTTTCCCATCCTCATGACTGGAACCAGGGCATGAACGATAAGATCTTTCCGTTTATCCTCTGCGTATCAGCTCTCTATTTACTTTACCCCATTTCTGATAACACAGGAAACAAGGTGGCTTCCAATTGGATAGCAAAATGTGCAGTTCAAAGAATCCAAACCTCTAACTACAGCACTCCTGAAAAATGTCTGCCCAAGCTGTGTTTACAGATCTCCCAAGAAAGAGTCCATCATGCTTCAGAGCAGTATATTCCACTGCTGAACAGGAAGCCCATGCCTTGCTCTGAGAAATGTGATAGTACCACCTGTATTAAAGTTACTAATTTCAAAGACATTACTTGTGCTAGTCTAGAACAGTGTTTCTCAAACTCTGCTAACTAAGCTCAATGAAGAATGGTTGAGGGAGTGGGGTATGATTAGCATGGAGTAGTGGAGACTGAAGCATGATATGACTGCCATTTTTAAATATCTGAATTGTTGTCATGAAGCAGGTTGATCCATCTTGTTGCTCCTACTGGAGGTTAAATGTCCATCTCTCAGTGGTGCTATTATACAAGATTCCTGCTCTGGCAGGACAATAGACCTATGAACACCATTGCTTCCAATGAAGAGGTTTCATAAATCAATGTGATTTAAAGATGCTTGGATTTGATTGGGTTCAAAACCTCTTTGAACTTAAATGCATAATTTCACATCCTGTATCCTATACAACCCCGTTTCCCTAAATTAAAAAAAACATATTGTGTAAGAAAAGAAATAGCCTTACCCAGCTGATATTCTATTTTGTATAAAAGGATTTAATATATTTATTCTTTACAGGAAGGTTAAAAGGCAAAGCAATTAAGCATTATTCATAAAAACAAATGAGAAAAAGAAAACGGGGAGAAAACTAAGCTGCCAGGGTTTTTTTTTGTTAGGAGATGTTATGAAGGGGAGGAAAAGTTATGAAGAGGAGGAAAATTCCAGATAATTAATCTGGACCAAATGGTGACAGACATAGATTTTCAACCTCTGCTTGTTATATCTCTAGGAGTATGGTAGACTTGGTGTGGGAGCAGAATTTAAGAATTTTAGTAATTAAACTTGGATGGTAGCAGATAAAATAAAGGGAGTAAAGTACAGAAACATGAACAAGGAGAACAAGTATGAGAGTACTTCCAAAGCAATCCCTTACAGACAAACAATGTCTCAAATATGGATTTTTTTTACAGTTTTGTTTTAAATGCCAAAGTCAGTGAGATGAAAAATGCATTAGAGTTATCAGCAGAGACTAAAGTTTGGGCATAGATTGAACTTTGAATTTTCTCCAACAGCCATGAACTGTTGGATCTATCAGGTCTGACATTGGAAAGTGATCCTTCTAAGGGCCCTTCCAAACATCCATATATCCCAGAATATAAAGGCAGAAAACCCCACATTATATGAGTGTGGACTCAGATAATGCAGTTCAAAGCAGATATTGTGGGATTTTCTGCTTTGATATTTTGGGATATAGGACTGTGTGGAAGGGCCCACAAGCAGGTTTTGGTTTTTCTATAAACCAGACATCCAAAAGCATGGCATTTTCTATTGCTATGGGGATATGATGTTACATTAACATTTGTCTTAATTGAATTGATGAATTCAAGTGAGAAAAACATTTGCATTTCCATCATATGGCCAGTTAGGGTGCTTTACCAAAGAAGAGGATTTGCAGTAAAAAGAATGTCACCACCAGTTCTGTAAATCTAAATTAGCTTAGTATTATGACGTAGCAGCAAATCAATTACTTCTCAGCTCTGTAATCAATAAACCAGGATGATACTGCAGCCACGTTCCTACATCAAAGTGTACCTCTACTCCTCTACTTCCACACAGTGGCAACTTTCAAGCCCTGGGAGTTCCTGATACTTAGCTGTGGAAGCTGGACCATAAGGAAGGCAGAGCGAAGGAAGATAGATGCTTTTGAACTGTGGCGTTGGAGGAACATTCTGAGAGGGCCTTCGACCATGAGGAGATCTAACCAGTCCATACTTCAGGAAATAATGCCCGACTGCTCATTGGAGGGAAGGATATTAGAGTACTTTGGCCACATCATGAGAAGACAGGAAAGCCTAGAGAAGACAATGATGTTGGGGAAAATGGAAAGAAAAAGGAAGAGGGCCGACTAATGAGAAGATGAATGGATAGTATCCTTGAAGTGACTAGCTTCACTCTGAAGGAGCTGGGGGTGATGACAGCTGACAAGGAGCTCTGGCGTGGGCTGGTCCATGAGATCACGAAGAGTTGGAAGTGACAGAACGAACAAACAATAACAACAATAACAACGCTGTGGGAATGTGATGGGTGGTGATTCACACCATACTGTAGCAGTTTGGTTCACTCATGGCAGGGGAGAGAGAGAGAGGGGGGAGAAATGAGGGTGAAGTCACAGATGGATTGTATCTTTCTTTCCTTTCCTCCAGAAGCCCAGAGCAGCAGTATATTCATGGTTTAAATTACTTTAAAAATTACTTTTGTCCTCCACTTTCCACTGGTAAGCAATGCTGCCCTTCTTGAAGCTTAATAGCTGCCCAGAAGGATTGTTTTTTTGGGGGAAGGGGACGGGACATAAGGCTAAGAAATTCTGGCCTGTGTGTATGAAGCACGGTATGGCCATGTTGTAATCTGTGGTAAATTTATACAGAAATAGCGATATTCTATCTATACATCAGGAAGATCTTCCTGATGATAAGAATTTGTAAACAGTGGATTTTACTGCTTTCAAGTGTGATGTGGTCTTCTTGTGTTTTACTGCATGACAGGGGATTACCTCTTTTGGTCTTCTCCAACTCTATAATTTTATAATTTTGTTATCTCACTTGGCTGAGCTCTCGTTCAAGCAATAAGTCTCCCACCCTCTTCTTCACCTGTTCCTACCTCTTCTTGAGCAAGTGAGCAGGGCAATCTTGCTCTAGACTTTCTTCCCATGGCATGTGTTCTTCCTCAAATCTCTCATTATAATGTGATTGCCCTCTTTTTCTGCACTCTCTGATTGTTGTTTGACATTTTATTTTTATTTTAGCATTCTATTTTTCATACCCAAAACCTTCCAGCCAGAATGACCAATGTCCATTGGCCATGTAGGCTGAGAATATATGGAAGTTAAATTCCAAAACTTTTCCAAAGCTCTGAAGTGAAATCAGATTCCACTGAGCCCCGGGAATACAGAATGGACATGTAAACAATTGTAGCCTGTTCTGTCTCAGGAGTGGTCCAACTGCTTGCATGGGCCAAAAGTCACAGTTGTTGTCAGATTCTGAGCAAGAATTTGGAGCAATCCACAACTTTTGTTAATGCGATTCAAGGCTATGCTAACCTGAATCAGCTCTATACGCCATGCAGCCACCAGAGAGAGCTGATTTGTTCCCCATCTTAGGGATAATGGGTCAGTGTAGATGAGTTCAAACCCATTATTGATTTTGATAGATTTCCAACCCCCCTTCAGTCAGTTAAGAACACCTGTAGACTTGCATATTGTGGGCAGAAAGGGAGATGGTGTGGTCGAAGTTATTTTCCTGTTTTGAGTAATAATGTTCAAATATTGTAAGAAAAATGCATACTAAAGCTACTGCAAAACAACTTTCTGAAGAGGAACTAAAATTGTTGGGTCTTGGCAGTGTTGTTAATGAAACAGACAGCAGCCTTTCAAAGACCAACATGGTACCACTTCCTCTTGGCAGGGGTGTTTACCAATTTGTAGACTTTAGTACCAAGTTAGAAAACAATAAAATAAGCAAGCTGCAAAAGAAGGGTGCAGAGGGGATGGGAAATATATTTCCCTGGAATCAAATCAGTTTGTTGAGAAACATAAAAATCTCATTGTTTGTGCTATGTGTGTGTGTGTGTATCCGCTGCTGAATTAAGCTGTAGTGGCCATATGGAGGTTTAAATCATAGCTGGTCATACTATTTCTGGGATACACAGAATCCCATAAGGTGGTTAAGTATTAAGTATCCATCTTTCTATTAGCACGTGTTGAGGGTTC
Organism: Anolis apletophallus; assembly: GCA_030556195.1. NCBI lineage: Eukaryota > Metazoa > Chordata > Lepidosauria > Squamata > Anolidae > Anolis > Anolis apletophallus. The sequence goes on along the minus strand of JARBWK010000007.1, from coordinate 60,107,552 downwards.
TGTGTGCTTGCCAAAGCAAATGGGGGAAAAACTCCCACAACAGCAAGCAACCAGATTTCCTGATCCAAACTTCTATCCATTTCAACAAGATTTTCTTCAACATACAAGCAAAAGAAACTTTCAATGGGAAACATTATCAGTCCTTTATAAGCAGAATGGAGAAGACAAAGGGACACATTCTAAAATCACAGTGAGGATCTGAAGGTTATCTGGAATGTCAAATTTCCTTTGTGACATTTCACTGAACCTTGTCAAACAGGCTGCCAGAATCACAGCGAATCACCAGGGATCACGGTGATCTCGGTGGGCCTGCCCAGGGGGCATGGGGACCTGTTGCCCCATGCCTTTCATCGTCCTAGCTCCCTGCCTGCCTCATCACACAGGGGGGAGCCTCTTTAAGCCATGTCAACCCATCTTTGGAAAGACGGGGAGTCTCCCATAGTGTGTTGTCAAATTTTTTTAGGCAACAGCAATGCTTTTACAACAGTTCTGCCACAGAACCTCCCTGGAAGTACTTTTACTGAGTGTGATGGGAATGGGCAAACTCTATAGTGAAAGGAGCAAAAAACTTGTTGCTGTCACCAAATTTTGGACCATGTGAAGTGGTCCTTTGATTTGAGTGAACATAGCTCATTTGGAAAAGTGCTCCCAAGATTGTTTTGGATGTCATAACTATAAAAACAAATAGGTTTCATCAGCTTGGAAAGTTTGGAACTTCATCTCCCCAGAATATCCCACCATTGGAGGAGGAGGGGGAAAATTCCCCAAAGCAACCACTAACAAACTGTATTAGATACTGAATTTACTAGTCCCTCTCCAAAAAGAAATCTTTGAATTATATTGGAGGTATTCTGTATCCTGGTGTTGTACTCTAGCACCAAAACACTTTTTCACCTAGCACCACATCAGAGTCCAGGAATTCCAACTAAAAATGTTTATTTAAAAAAGTAGATAAAAAGGACAATTCCAAAAGGGTCAGTAGAATGGAAAATACAAATAGCAGTAATCCAAAAATGGCAAGGAACATAAAGCCAAAGAATCCAAACTCCATAGCAGTACTCCAAACATAAATTCATGAACATGAAAACAGGAGCTTTTCCAAGGTAAACTCTTCAAGGATACAAAGGCATGAACAAGAACAGGAAACTTGAGAATACTTGAACCAATAACTTGAGAGCAGAGACAGGAGAACAATCTCCTAAAGCAACGTTGACTCCTCTGAGAGGCCTGAAACCAAACCACTTAATTTAAGCCCTCTAAGACACCCATGACATCATGCCTAACACATCTGGACTTCAGGGTCTGATCTCCGAGCTTCTGAGATTATCTAGTTTGCCTGTTTTTATTCCCTGTGTTCTCAAATCTATTCTAATTTCCTTGGAAAATGCCCCATCTGGCCAAGGTCTTTTCTCAAGGGAACTGAAAGGCTCACTTTCCCCTGTTGCCTGGGAATTAGCACAAGAATCCCAAACATCAGCCTTGTTTGCTTGCAATTCTCTCCAATCACATACAGACTTCTCACTTTGAAACCCATCATCCCCTTCATCCTCTGAACCAGGCATGTAGCCAGGGGGGGCTAAGGGGGCTTCAGCCCCCCCCCCCGAAATTCTCAGGGTGGTCCGCGAGAAAGCCTTACTGGTACATTATTTAAACTGTTATGTTTATTCATATCATGATCTGATCACCATGCTCATTATATCCCACCTTCATGGGGTTATTGGGATAACAATACAAAAGGTTTGCTAGGGTAAACCCTCTTCCACCCCGTCTCAGCCCCCCGAACCAAACTCAGCCCCCCAACCAAAATCCTGGCTACGGCCCTGCTCTGAACCTTCAGAAAAATCATCTGATGCTTGCCTTATGAATGCAAATCTATACAGACTATGTAAAAGCATTGTATGAGGTGCTAATATATTGGATTAAATGTAACATCAACTGAAAGCCTAATGCTAAAACTACAACCCTCCATAAGAGGAGTGTATATTTGTTTAACTAGTATACTGGTTCTAGAATAACAGACCTATTCATTCCCCTATACTAAAACCCCTGCTATTATAATACTTAAGACTGCTTAAGTGGAGGGTTGATGCTATTTCTGCCTGTTTCTATTGTATGTTAATCACAAGTTGACTAGATGATGAGAGGAACTTCGAAACAGTTGCAGACACTTACCTGGGAAACAATTCTTGTTCTAAAGAGATAGAGGTAGAGAGCCATACCTGTTTCATGAGTTTTCCCTGTTTTCTGTCCACATCAGCCCTATATACATAGGTTAAGGCCTGAAATTAATATGAGGCAAAGGTCATCCAGTGAATGTCAAGTATCAGCAGAAGTTAGAACAGGTGTCTCTCAGATGCACATTCTATTACACATATTCTATTAGTTTCTCTCAATGGTTTATGTAGTAGTACTGTAATATAACTGTGTGTAATAGTGCAGCCAAAAGAATATAGGCAGAAAGCACCTCAATACATTTATTATTATTTTAAGAAAAATTGAGGCACATAATAAATATATAAAAGAGATTTAAAATTTAGGTTAAAATTGTAGGCATCCCTAGCTGTTTGAGAAGTTAGTAGTTTGGTAACACACTGAAGGATTCCGTATGGTACGTTTTGATGCCTTAAAATAAAAAAAAGAACCATAGAAAATCTTTTAAAATTATTATAATATATGCAATAAGTGGAGAGATATAGCGGGGTTGGGTTTGTTTAGACTGAAAAATATATAACTAGGAAGTGATATAAAAGTCATCTTTAAATATCAAGATTGTCACATAGAAGATAGAGCAAGGTTGTTTTCTATTTTTTCACAGAATAAGATTTAAAGCAGTAGATTAGAATTACACAAAATAATGCAGCTCAAAGCTAGCCTCAAACTTTAGCAGCCAGAAAACAACGTCCCATAAAAGTGAGTGAAAGTAAGCATTTAGTGTGCATCAGTGCGGTCTGCTTTGTGTAATCACATTCCGAGTGTTTCAGGCTTTTCTATGTACTTATTAAACAATCCCTTGTTTTTCAAGGTTTTTTTTGTCATGTCAGGAGTTGCTTCTGGTGTGAGAGAATTGACCATCTGCAAGGACGTTGCCCAGGGGACACCTGGATGTTTTTGACATTTTATCATCCTTGTGGGAGGCTTCTCTCATGTCCTCACATGAGGAGCTGGAGCTGATAGAGGGTGCTCATCTGAGCTCCCCCTGGATTTGAACCTGCGACCTGTCGGTCTTCAGTCCTGCCACACAAGGGTTTAACCCACTACCCCACCGGGGACTCCTGTTTTTCGAGTATGATAGCCTTCCAAGTTCTTGGAAGACACCTGTGCTTGAGTTTTTTTTAATGTGTAGAGGTCGGTGTACAGCTGATCAACACACAGTCTTCACAGAGTGAGGGTCCCAACCACTGGCTAAATATGATGACAGTGGCTTCTCAATCTGTTGCAGCCTTCTTCCGCCTTCACAGCCATTGCAACATGTACCATGTTATCTTCTCCTTGGTCTGCCGTTGAGGTCTTTGGATTGTGCTCAGTCTGGAACCTCCCCTGCACACACCCCAGGAGTGCATGACTCTGGTAGTTATGGAACATGCAAGCCACCTCACCACGACAAGGTGACAACCCATAGAGGGGATGTAATCATGTGCACAGTGAACCACTTTCTTCAATACCAGCTTGAAACTACATTAAATGGTCAGTGTAGATGGGGCCTGAGATCTCATCTAAGCAGTAGAAATAATTTCCTAATAGGTAGAATGGACTGCTTCAGAAGGTGGTGGACGTCCTTTCAAGAGAACTTTTGAAAAAGAGATGGGATGACCCTCCTTCTGAAAGGAAGCTATTCCAATCCTGGGGAGAGAGGGTTGTCCTATGGATAAATGATTACTTGGGGATGAGCTTGTGAGCTGGTTCCAGCCCTTCATGGAGGATCAGTTTCAGATGATGTGGAGCAAGGCATGCTTTTGTCAGACCTCATCCCCATTCTATATATTTGACTGTACCTTATCTGTTTGGAGGTATATGACTGGAGTAGGCAAACTTCATCCCATTAGACTTCAAATTGCAGCTCCTGAAGTCCCAGTGGGGCTGAAGCAAATCCCCAGGCCCCCTATTTTTTTAATGTGTTGAAAAATTAGCTGACCTTTTGCCTCCAAACTAGCACAAAACATTCAAAATCAGCTGCGAGTGCTGACATTTGCTTCTCCTATTTCTTAGAGTCATCAGCCCCTGTCCCCACAAAAACTTGAGAAGAACCAAGGTGAAAATCAGCCAAAATGATTACCAGACATGACAGTACATCTGCAGTTGCCCTTCCATGATGTTTGGGATATCTCAGACTGGTGTTGTCTCCATTTAATTTAACATCTGTATGAAAATGCCTGAAGAGACTATTATTTGGGTTTGATCTACCTTACTACATTTTAAGTTTGACCCGTTACTATGAATAATAATAATATTATTATTTATATTCCATCCTATCTCCTTGCGGGGACTCAGGGTGGATGTAGTCAGTCTGATTCAATATTTATGGAATAAAAGAACTTTTTGGTAGTGTGATGGTTAAGAAGTTGGATTCAGACTGTGTAGGTCAATGTTCAAGTTACGATGAAACTCAGTGAATGATCCTGAATCAGTCACTCTCTCCTCCAGCTTGACTAACCTCTCAAGATTGTTGGGAGGATAAAGCAGGGAGGAGAAAACCCATGCTCAAATTGATCATTGATCCCACCGGAGGAATGCTGTGATATAAATGTAAGTTGTAAGTAAATAATAAATAAAATAGTGATAAGGAATCGTTTTCAGTATTCACTTTTTTATTACCAAATCCGCATTTGGCTCCTTTAAAAGTAAAACAAGTATGTTGACTTTATCAAAATTTAGATTTGATTATGGAAAACACAATGGCTTCTGGATTCTCAAGAAAGACAGCGCCACTCCATTTCAGAATCTGTTGCACCTCAGAACGCTGGCAGTTTCCCCTAGATCACACACACCAGGCAGATGCAATAAATGTAATTTTATTTAGAATAGAAGATAGTCCAAAGATGTAAAAATAAAGCAATCAAAGCAAATCCAAAAATAGTCCAGTGAAGTTCTTAAGCAGCAAGCCCAATTGGCTTAAATTCCAATGAACGCAAAACTACTTGAGCAAGGCAAGAGTCCATAGACAAGACAACCCGCTTCAACGTGAAACTTGAGACCAACCGCTCCGGCGGTTCCGTGAACTTGGAGACATGAATGATAGTCCTTTCCAAACTGAACGTAGCTTCAGGTCTGACTAGAATCACCCGGGCACAATCTAATAAAAGAAACTATTTCCTATGTGCCCAACGCACCCCCTTTCTCAGGCCCCAATCTCTCTTAGAAGCTCAAATGCTGGCCCTACTGTCAAATTCCATCTCATTAGCGGCCCCAGGTGCAGCATTATCATCCTGAGAAACCGAATCCTCCTTCTCCGGCCTGCTCATCTGGCAAGGGAGTAGAGAAGCTCTCGTGAGAATCAAGGTCACTCAGCCTCTCACTATCAACTTCAGAACTGACTTCCATGAACTCATTGCTATCCTCATCTTCAGGCCCATATCCATGTAACCATCCATCGTCCCATGCTAATTCTTCATCTGCAGACCCATATCCATCTGGCCACCCATTATCCCCATTCTGATCCGGGGAAGCTGGGACCCCCCAGTGTCTGTCTCTGACCACTAGGCTGGAACACCAAACTAGGCTGGGACACCACAGAATCTTTCTCTGCCCATACATACTTACAAACATAAATATATTTATATTAGAAGAACAAGTGCTATAACAATGATTTCATCAGAGTTACAAATTCCATCTAAAATTATAATTTTATGTAAAGTTTTCAAACGGTCATCTCTATAAACAGAATTGCAAAACTGACTTAAAATTTGTCATGCAATTTTGTGATACTTCTCTACTCTTGCAATCTTTAATCTTGTCAAGGGTATACATTACATATGATAAACTGTTAAGGGCAGGCATGTAGCCGAGGGGGGGCTAAGGGGGCTTCAGCCCCCCTGTTGTAGTTGAGTCTGGGACCTCAGGTACTACTAGGAGGACAGGGCTGTGTAAAGAGGATACTACGGCATCAAACATTGATATGGATTTGGGTGGGGTTGCTTGCAATGATAGTACTGGCCTCAGGAGGGGAAAGAGGTTGACTCGTGAACAAAGTGAGGAAGATGTGCTCCAAAGTAAAAGAATCCGGCAGATACTTACGGAGTCGAGTGACAAAGAATCATTTCTGGGTTTTCCGGGGGAGGATGGGAGTCAGAGTGAGGGAGATTCCTCTGACGAAGAGACAGAAATGGATGAGACATTGGTAAACGAGGTCCGAGCAGTATGTGGGGAAACTTCTGATACTAGCACATTTTTGGGGTTTTCAGATGATAGGAGTGGGCCTCGGGACATCTGGATGATTGGGGTGAATTAAATGAAGACAGAAGATGGCGTGTTTGGCGAGAGAATCAAGAGAGCACAGCCGGGAAGTTGCAACAGCTGGAGCTGCTTATAGTGGGGCGTATGCTAGGGAGGACAGATCTGATATGGAGGACTAATAAATAAGGGCATCTGAGGGATTGCTTTCTGTGGCTGGCAAAGTGTTACGTCTGTAATTCTAGGTTTGCTGTGAAACCTGCTGCCCACCACCCCTCCTTTCCGCTTGACTGGGGGTTTGTCTTCTTGCAAATTGACTGTGAATGAGAGACGCTGCCTTTGATTCAAGATTGGCTCCTGCATTCATTCGGGGAACTACTGCTGTGATTCTCCAATCCCGACCTGGTCTGGAAATTTGACTCCTCTTCTTCTCTGCTGAAGATCTTCGAAAGTTCCTGTCAACTGGTTTTTTCCCTGTTTGTTTTCTGCTAAAGCTTAAACGACCACTTGTGTTTCTTTGTGGTATTTTTTAGTGGGGCTTTGCCAAGAAGGCTTATCTTTTGGTTTTGTATCACTGCTGAGAAGTGTTTTCTGTTTATTGGTCGCCTTTTTGACCTAAAAGACTGTGGACAATAAAACTCCTATTACTCTTACTTCTGGCCTGGCAACTGTGTCGTGACACCCCGAAATTCTCAGGGTGGTCCACGAAAAGGCCTTACTGGTACATTATTTAAACTGTTATGTTTATTCATATCATGATCTGATCACCATGCTCATTATATCCCACATTCATGGGGTTATTGGGATAACAATACAAAAGGTTTGCTAGGGTAGACCCTCTTCCACCCAGTCTCAGCCCAAACCAAACTCAGCCCCGAATCAAAATCCTGGCTACGGCCCTGGTTAAGGGTGTATACCTTTTTGGAGAAACCTATAAAATATACAGCAAGAAGACATCCACACTGCATAATCTCCATGCTTTTACCACATCCAGTCTTGCTGTGGTAGCCACAAGAAGAGTTATACCACATGAATGAGCTACTATGTTGTTGGCCATTTAAACCTCAGTCAGATGAATTAACTATGGATCTAATACCTTTGTTGCTCAATGTATTTTTAGCCTGACAGGAAGGGATAAATGTCAAAGTCACAAAGAGGGAAGGCTGATTTGCTGTTCCACAACAGAGATAATTAGCTGGACCTTTTTAAACTTCTGGTCCAGGGAGTGAATGTCTCCTTCCAGGTAACAGAGCTCATTGTGCCATTTTCAAGAGCTTGTGACTGATGTCTTCGCTTGCAAAGGAAAACTTTCCTGTGTGATAAAATATTCATCACACGAGAGGCCAGCCGAAGGCCTAAGTGCTCCCAATTAACCACAGCAGAGGGTCACGTAAGACTAGAGGACAAGGATAAATATTTTATTCTTAAGATCAGCTTAGGGCAATGGTAACACCACCACTTTCCATCCTGTTTTATTTCGTTGGTAAACATATGTTTGTGCTTTTCCTTTTTTGTTTTTTTAATCTTAGCTGTGGATCAGGAGCTTTGTGATAAGCTCTGTGTATGCTGTTAAGAATTCTCTTTCTGGTGAAATAAAACAAAGCAGAACAGATACTCACTACAATAAAGCAAAGGATCACAGTACAAAACTACATTGTGTAATGTGTAGATGAGTAATATCATACTGTTAGGAGGGAATTGCTAAAACTCCCATGTTCCACTTTCCACAGTCATTTCAGCATTTATCGAGAAGGCAAATTTAATACAATTCCAGATTCAAATTCCATATTCAAGGCTAGGTCTACCAAGAGGGACAGTGAGGAAGTGGCCTCAACTAATATATTTAGAGACTAATAATAGACCAGCAAATTGTTATTAATTTAATGTATTAGTATTTTAAGTATAGTGCATGGGAAGGATAAAGGTTGCATATATGTTATACCATACCATACCATACAATAATTTAACTACCATAGCTGGGATTCCATGGAGTCATGGAAGATGTAGTTTTGATGAGGCATCCACATTTTGTGGAAGAGATAGCTAAAGATCTTGTAAAACTACAACTCTCATGATTTGATAGCATTGAGCCATGGCTGTTAAAAATTGTGTCAAAGCTACATTAATTTATACTATAGATGCAACCTGAGGTACTTTTTGGGTTTTCTGCCACAGAAGCCAGATTAACCTGACTGGTTTTATGTACCTTGACATGACAAACTGGAACAAAGAGCAATCTGCTGCTCAGCCTCCAACAAAGACCATTTTTGAGTCAATCCTGTTTACATCAATATTTTATAATGGTAAATGGATTCCATGTGACTCAGACCCTTGAAAAAGCACCTGTTTTGTCATCATCACTATCATCACAAATGTCATATTCTGTCTAGCTTCCAGTGCTCACATCCTTCCTCCTTTACCCTCAGAATTATTTTGGTTCCTATAAAGAATGCACAAGATGGGGTTATGTACAATTTGTATGCAATAAATCTTTAGAGGAGCTGGATTACCCTTCAGGTATTGTTAGATAGTAACTCCCCACATTCCTCATCACTGGCTGTTTTGCTCGTACTGCTTGGAGTTGCACTTTAATAACATCTGGGGGATCATTTCATGACTCTGCTTTAAATTTTGGTGTTTCTGGAGGCTGGAAAAAAACCCTCCCATCTCACTTGAACATTACAACTACAGTAAAACTCTCACCAATTAGATGTAGCACTTATTGTAGTAATAGAAGGGCCAAAGGCAAACCAAACAGGACCAAAGTCAAGCTAATTTGCAAAGATCAATGTTTTGCATGCATTCATCCATCATCTGAAATACAAACACTTGATAATCAATGATAATCCATCTGTTTTCCGTTGGTCAATTACTCTTTTTAATGTTGTGTGGCTGACCAATGTTATATGGCTGTCAAAATGTTTGCAAGGTTGTTTTCCCCCTGCAAAACACACACACACACACACACACACACACACACAAAATACCTCCATCCATGCAGATGAAAGCACTTAAAATACCTCATCAGGCACTCAATTTAGGGATGTCAGTAAGAATGAGAACATATGGTGGCTTCTTTGTCCTAAGATAGTTGTCTTCATGTATAAAGATTATCAAAAGTCAAGGAGGAAGGCAATGACAATTGATCTGTGTGAGAGTGTGAATATTAATTTTTTTTGAATATGTGTCTTTTTGAGGAAAATGTTTAATAAATTAGTGCTGGGAGAGATTGAAGTGTATTCTTGTATGCTACAGGTCTCATTAAATTTACTTGTTTAAAGTATTTTTGTATCACCTCCCAGCCCACAAGCACTCCTGAGGTGAACAAAATAAAAATAAAAATGTTGACAACTACATTCTCTCAAACTCTGCCAATTTGGCAGGAGGAATCCTGATTAATCCTTTCTCAAATTATTTTCTCAAACTATTTTCCAGCCTCTGTTTAAAAGCTTCCAAAGAAGGAGCCTCCACCCCGCTCTGGGGCAGAGAGTTCCACTGCTGAACGGCTCTCACGGTCAAGAAGTTGTTCCTAATGATTGGAGGAGAACTTGGGAGAACTTCGGAGCAGCTGAGAAAATAGTTTGAGAAATGATTATTCAGGATTTCTCCTGCCAAATTGGCAGAGTTAGAGAGAATGTAGTTGTTAACATTTTGTAGTTCAGAACCTCAGAGCTCTCTAGCAGAAAAGTCTAATTTTTTCACAAAGTTACAACTCCAAGAATGTTTTCTGACAGGGCCATAGCCACTAATAATATCAATCAGCTCTGTGCTTATTTGGGCAAAAGTCTGCGACTTTGGCTTTAGCGTCCATTGAGTTCAATGAAGTAAGCTGTACATTATTTTTTCTCCATTATACTTTGAGTTATTACTTTCACCCCAGTACTTTTATGGCAGGTTGTACAACATCTAACACACTCTTGATGTAGGTGAATTGCAACTTTCAACATACAAGGACAATGTCCCCAAGTTGGGTCAAGTTTGGTCTGTGTGTCAAGTGTGGTCCAGATCCTCATAGCTGTGGTTCATAGTGTTCTTTGTTTACTACATGAAATACATTTTTTAAATCCCTGTCTCTATTCTACCCCCAACACCACCCATTTTAAAATTTGCCCAGGTTGGGTCTGTGTGTCAAGTGTTGTCCAGATCCTCATCATGTGGGTACTCAGTATTCTCTGGATGTAGTTGAACTTCAACATTCAAGGTCAATGTCCCCAAAACACCATCCTTATTAAATGTTGGTCAAGTTGGGTCTGTGTGCAGTGCTTGCTCAAGACCCATCACACGTTGGTTTCACGGTACTCTCTTTGAGAAGCTTCAATCTGTAAGTATATGTAATGATTTATATGGATTTAATTGCAATCAATACTATTCTGCATTTCTTGAATATTGCTTTGGAAATGACTATAAAACAAGAGCAGTTTAATCAAGAATATTTTATTTTTCAACAATAAAAATGTAAATGTGGTGGACAAAACATTAATTACATATCTGTATAGTTATATACATTAGAAGAAACATTCATTCTTAATATTAAAAAGCTAAGAATAATTTCCTCTATGGTAGTGTGCAAGTATATGTACAGCAGAAACAATGCAGTAATAGGTGCTCTTTTTAATTGCTCATTTAAAGTGCTTTAATAAAAAGCATTTAAAAGCCCAGTTTATTCAAAGTAGCATAAGTTGTCTTTTTGCAATACACCTCCCAAAACACTTTCCTAACAGTAGAGTAATTTTTAAAAATACACAGAATGCACAGGACTACTCCTTAAGTGATAGAGAAATGTCATTTTTATAAAGCAAATCATTACCAATGCACATGCCTGTATTTAAAATGATATAAAAGTACACATTCCTTTCATGTCTTCTACTCATTATGTGTTATCAGCCAAGCCTTCCTAATTGTTCCCATTCTGCAATCTACCATAAAACAGCTTAATAATAGTTTTTATTCCGACACCTTGATTTTCATTATTTATTTATTATTTATTTAATTTATTTATATTCCACTCTTCTCACCCCGAAGGGGACTCAGAGCATTTTACAACTCATATGAACACACAACATATTATATAATATTATATTGATGCAGGGGGAGGGGCCCTGATGTCACAGGAGACAAAATGGAACTGTCTCCCCGGCTCCCCTTTTTTACTCTTGGTCATATATGAATAATACTCTCTTTACAACCACTGAAGAATTAGAAAGAAATCAAACCAACCTTTTTCTTCTTCTTTTCTTTCTACTCTCTCTTCTCTTATTCTCCTTACCTTCTTTTCTCAGCTTTCCTATTTGGAAATTGTTCCCACACTTTCAATGTTTTTTCTCATTTTTTCTTCAATTAAAGGCATAATAATTTTTTAAAACCCCAAAACTATTAGTTTTTATATTTCCCAGGGGAAATGCAGCTCAAGGATGATGGAAACATATACATATGCGAAGAACAACATAGAGCTGCAATATATATGCTTACACTACCTACTTTTATCTAGTAATTTACTGCATATTGACAACATAATGTAATGTAAAAACAAATGATGTTCTATGTAGTTCTTTACCCATCAGTAATTCTGGTCCACAATATAGTTTAGTAAATAATATTGTTAATTTTTTAAAAAAAGTTGTTATTACATATGGACCTTGTACTGTTGGGCAATTTATTCCACTTGGGCCTAAGAAGGTCTTCTAATAGATATTCAGGAACATGTTCTTCTAAATTTGAAATTACCAAAGTTATATTTAGCACTGAAACATTAGGAAATACAATTATATCTAAAAACAAAAATAGCTAATGGTCCACAGCCATTACTGAGGATTCCTACGCAAAACAGTAGTAACCCCCCCCCCCAAATCTTTGATCTGGTAACCAAAAGGCAAACACAAGAACACAGGAATGGAGGAATAGCTCTACAGACTAGCATTTGGAATAACAGTATACAGGACCCTGAATTGGTTTTCACTTTCTGCCCTTGGTGTTTTAGAAATCATCCATTATGTTTCTTGAAATGCATTACAAGATTTAAAAACAATTTAAAAGATATCCACAATGAATAACTTTTTCTTCCTTTGCAGAGTTTTGTGACCCTGCCATGCAAGTGCATGCCACCAAAACAACTTTGCAGAGGTGGAGTGGAGACAAGAGGAGATTGTAAAGGGAGCCCTAAACATTTGTATTTATATTTTGGTCTATCCTTTTCTTTATAAACATCTTTGATAAAAATGAATGGTTATTAGGTGAAGGTAAAGGTTTTCCCTTGACATTAAGTCCAGTCATTTCTGATTCTGGGGGTTTGTGCTCATCTCCATTTCTAAGCCGAAGAGCTGGTGTTGTCCGTATACACCTCCAAGGTCATACGGACTGCATGACTGCATAGAGCGCCGTTACCTTCTCGCCAGAGCGGTACCTATTGATCTACTCACATTTCCATATTTTCGATTGGTTGTTAGTATTATGAAATATTGCATTTCTGAGTTAGAAAGATCCGGACATGGCAATATCCAACTTTATTGGGTATAGTATCAATCTTATTAATGTATTAAAAGATGAAAGTATGTATACCCCCAATGCCAAAATGCTATTGCTACCCTTTCCTCCACAGTAATGGGATCTCTCATCACTGTCATCTGCCGTTCCAGCTGTAGTCTCAACGGATTGGAGATGTGGAAGAGGGTATCCTTAGTCATTCTGAAATTACTCAACCACATGCCTCATCCCATTGTGTAAGAACCATTTCTCTTTCCTAGGTTCATCACATGCAACCCCTCACCCACCACCTTCTAATGATTTTTTTTGGAATATCAGGGATTTTGAAGATTTTCCCTTAAAAAAAACACTGAGAAGCTGGGAACAATGTCAATGTCATGTCAATGTCATGGTTGGCAACACGAGCAACAAGGAAAAGACTGAGGAATGAAACACGTGTGATGGGAAGGCATTACATGACACTAGACAATTGGTGATCAACTACTATTTCCATTGCTAAATAGATGATCCCCAACCAGGCATGTAGCCAGGGGGGGCTAAGGGGGCTTCCCCCCCCGAAATTCTCAGGGTGGTCCGCGAAAAGGCCTTACTGGTACATTATTTAAACTGTTATGTTAATTCATATCATGATCTGATCACCATGCTCATTATATCCCACATTAATGGGGTTATTGGGATAACAATACAAAAGGTTTGCTAGGGTAGACCCTCTTTCACCCAGTCTCAGCCCCCCGAACCAAACTCAGCCCCGAATCAAAATCCTGGCTACGGCCCTGTCCCCAACTATTGAAAAAGCGCATATGATGATGTCCAAAGTGTGTTAAAACATGCAACAACCTTATAAACATAAAATCTAGACTTGGATTGCCTAGAAGTGATACATTGTAGTTGCATACTTTCAACTGGAGTAGATCGATCCAATCAATTGTTCACCAGTGAGTCAACACAGAGGTAAATCCCCCTCGTGCAATCCCCCCTGGGTCTTTTAAAAGTTAAGATTATTAACAGCATTTTGATCTCTGTTCATCAGCATAGTGTATCTAAGCCTATATCATTCACATGTATTGGACTACATTTACCATCATCCCCAGTTAAGCATGTCCAGTGGAAATTCAGCAATCCAAAATGGTGAAATGCACCACTTTAGAGAAGGTTTGTACATTATTTCCAGAAAGATAGGATGTTAAGGACCTTTTAAGGACTGCAGGTAATGATGGTAAAATTTGGCATTTAACAAATATTTCTCCAGGTGTATAGAATAAGAGTTTTTGTTTCCTCTGATGAATATTTTTTATGGGTGGGGAGTGGATGGGGAGGGCAGAAAACTGGAGTGGCAAAATGAAGGGAAATGGCATTGCAACTGTGAAATTCATGTCAGCTTTTCCATTATCTCTCCGTACCTGCAAGTTGTAAATATTCCCCTTGGGCTGAAACTTAACATTCAAGGTCACATACAAGAAGCAATATTTTGATGAATATAAAAGAAATGGTTCAGAGACTATTTTAAATTATGTAATTGCACAACATCCCCGAGGAAATCACCAGGTTTGTGTGTTTTGCAGGTATTTGACTCTGTACTTTTATTTCATCTTTTTCAGCAAACAAGGCAGAGGCTGAATATTTTATAGGCTTGACTTGACGATCTTGGTAGCTGAGGTTAAAAATAATGTACTAAAAGACTTTCACTTGCAACTATACCTTTTCTTTCTGACAGCCTCTCCCCATTATTCCACTTGTCAACTTTCTATATTTATCAGAGGGTATTATTCCAAATGAGTTCAATCGTTATGCAAATTAGGTAATTATTTGGAAAATATTAACATTTTCCCCTAAGCACAGAAATAAATATATATTTTACATTCCTTCTATATTTATGAAAATAGCATGGCAATTAAAATATACTTAAGGAGTCCTAATTTACATGCAAATTGTCAGGATAATGGGGAGTATTGAGATAAGCAAAATAATCTGTAAAATTGAAAATTAAACATACTTGTTATTAGTATAAATATAATTTAGTCTAGAAATGTTACCTTGATGCTGATCATAATTGCTGATCTGATTGTTTAACTGCACAGCAATATTTTTTGCCCCTCAATGTTGTTCCCCTGTCAGAAAGGCTCCAGCACTGTAGGAATGATCAAATTCTGGGAGTAAAGGATCAGATTATGTTCTCTGGCATAACACTGTAGTGAAAATTATCTTATTTCCCAAAGTGTTCCTTTTCTTTTGCCTTTTTGCTTTTAAAGCTGATTGGATATTAGTAATTGAATGCCTACACATTTCTTGGACTGTGTTGTCCATGTGGGTCCATGTGAATCAGTGGTCAAAATGCAGGCTAACAACTTATGTGAAATTGCAATGAGGAATAGATGCAGTGCACATTCACATATTACTCTGTGTAATTTAATATGCCACCACATGCACAATGGTCCCAAATATGTATCTCTATTGATTCCACTGTCCACTGCACATAAGTGTTTAACCCTTTAAAAAGCTTTATTTAATTTTGGCTTTTAAAACACTTAACATTTAAAAACCCAACATTGTAACATTTAACATTTTAAAATTCAAACAAAGAAGTACAGTGCTTAAGCATTTGCTCAATTTGAAAATCAGTTATTAATTCATCAATATTGTAATTCAGGGGTGTCAAACTCATTTTCATCAAGGGCCAAATCAGTCTTATGGTTGCCATCAAACATACATTGAATCCACGGATAGAGAATCAATGGATACAGTGAGTTAACTATAATTTTTGTACATAGCAATCAATTAGTTTTTACCCAAATTGGGTCCCCAGATGTTATTGAATGACAACTCCCATGACTTTTGATTATCAATATCTACCATGCAGACTGGGGATAATGGGAACTGCAACTCAGGGCCCTTCAATACAGCCCTATATCCCAGAATATCAAGGCAGAAAATTGCACATTATCTGCTTTGAACTGGAATAAATGGCAGTGTGGACTCAGATAACACAATTCAAAGCCAATATTGTGGGATTTTCTGCCTTGATATTCTGGGATATAGGGCTGTGTGGAAGGGCCCCAAGTAGCACTTGTGGCTCTGAGGTTGGGAAAAGGTTAGAGGACATTTTAAAGTCAGATGTTATATCTGCAAACTTTTTATCTAAATTCAAAACCTACTCTCCTGATGTAACAGGACATAATGCAGCCTTTCAGATGTATGGTTACTGTTCCCCAACTCCCATCAGCTCTAGTCATGAGGCCTAATGAAGAGAAACACAGGAGTTGCATGGTCCAACATCTGCAGGAACACATGAAATGGCATGAAGTTTACATTCATCCTTCAGGCCTTGAGTTTGACACATTTGCCATAACTGTTGTGCTAAATAGAGAAATGAACCATCACCTTCATGAGAACTGGGCACAAAACAGAAATAATAATAATTCACAAGACTTTCCTTACTTCATTCTACATCTATGAATCTCTATATGTTTCCAAGTCATGCAAGTTATATTTCTATCTTTTCTCTGCCTGCTATGTGTGTTATCCTCTCCATTGGTGCCCCCTTGCAGTGGGGGAGAGGCTTGCGTACCGTAATGAAGTTGTGAGCTATGCTGGCAGTGGCAAAATAGTCACTGGTAGGGCCTCCCATGCCAGACAGGTCACAACCAAAGGGTCCGTGGGGCAAAGGGCAGAATGGGCTCTCTAGCCTTTTGGCAACCATCCTAGGAGAAGGAAAACTCTAATTTCAAACCTGGGCAGATGGTGCTCATCTAACCATGTAAGGTCAACCATCTAAGAGAAGGAAACTCTAATCAAACCTACGACCTGAGGTCCTCGCTGCCACTGTCTAAGCTTGCTAGGCCTCGGCAGATGAACCTTTGGTTTAAAGGGTGAGGCCAGTTCTGTGCACGCTGCGCTCCACCAGAAAAATCCATTGCACAGGCTCGAAGGACACATCCAACTTCTGAAAAAGCCCTGTAGCGATAGGCGAGGGATGAAACGGCAGGTGTAAAGATGCACTGGAAGCCACAGACCCAACTCTGCATGCAGGCGGTTCAGGACTTTGGTCGCTTGAGACTGACCCGGGAGATGACAGTCTTGTTCGGCAGCATCCTGAATGACCAAGCAGCCTTTTTTAAGGAGAGCACTGCTTGCTCCATATGGAGAGGGGCCTAGAAAAGGTGGCCTAACAAAAGCTCATCTCCATCTACCTGGTTGGCTAGACGCGGCCAACAGGCATCTTCCGATGTGGTCGAACAAAGACAAAGAAACAAAGGCCAACATCTGCCTGCAAAGGTGCAAATAGACTGACACTTGCATGCTGGAACATCAGAACCATGCAATATTCTGCAGATAGTGAATGTCCTGAGCGTCGTTCTGCTCTAATAGCCCATGAACTCCTAAATATACACTGGACCTCCCTCTCTCATCTTTTTACCCTTTTCTTATCACATAATCGTGGGCAATATGTCAAGCTAGTGTTAGAAACTCTCCTATTGAGTGAAATAAAGCTTAATCACTACATGCAGGGAGTTGACAGTAGTCCTGGAAGATCTTCTCTCTTGGTTAACTTTCATGTGTACAGGTAGAAAAGCATGAAAACTGACCTTTGGGTGTGGTTGAATTTTGTACAATACCAAGTTGTGGAGAAGTGATACTTTGGAATGGATAAGCAACATATACGCATTTATTTCCTTCAGCACTGGACTTTTTGATCTCTTTGTTCCCCCTTTAACCTAAGGCCCCTTCCAGACAGGCCTTATATCCCGGGATCTGATTCCAGGTTTTCTGCTTATCCCAGATTATCTGGCAATGCAGACTCATATAATCCAGTTTAAAGCAGAAAACCTGGGATCAGATTCTGGGATATAGGGCCTGTCTGGAAGGGCCCTTAGAGTCCTACCTTGTCAAGAGAGAAGATATTCTAGAACCACTTCTAGCATTTGCCAACTCCCTGTATGTAGTGATTAAGCTTTAAGCTCTAATATCATGAAATGTAAATACTTGAAATTTGACAAGCAATGTGGCCATTATTTTTGTTTTCTTAAGGTTCAACTGTAAATCTTTGCATTTTCTTATTTGAATTTCTTTAGTAATTTTTTCAAGGCTTTATTTTTTTTACTATGTAGTATATGGCATCATCTGCAGATCTTAATTTGTTGATGTTTCTTCCTCCAATTCTGACACCTCTTACCTCCCAATCCTGCGTTATGTATCATATGTTCAGCATATAAGCCTGACCCCTTGCCAATAAAAAACCACTCTGTTTCTCCATGTTCTCGAACCTTTTAAATAGAGGGCCAGATAACAGTCCCTCAAACTGTTGGAGGGCCAGATTATAATTTTGAAAAAATGAGTGAATTCCTATGCACACTGCACATATCTTATTTGTAGTGCTAAAACACTAAAAACAATACAATAATTAAAATGAAGAACAATTTTAAGAAATATAAACTTATTAGTATTTCAGTGGGAAGTGTGGGCCTGGTTTTGGCTGATGAGATAGGGTTGTTGTTTTTGTTGTTGTTGTTTACTTTCAAGTCATTTCAGATTTAGGTTGACCTTGAGCGAGGGCTGGGTAAATGACTTTGGAGGGCCGTATCTGGCCCCCGGGCCTTAGTTTGAGGATCCCTGCTATACTACTCTTGTCTTGCCTACCTTTTATACATCAAGATAATAAAATGTTGTGGCACACCCTTTTTAAAAAGAATTATCCATCGATTTCTTGATCTATACAATCAAAAGTTTTGCTATAATCTATAAACCACTGTCTGGTTTTCTTTTGAAATTATTTGGTGATTATTCAATTTTTAAACTACATTAATTGGCACTATACTACTTGCCTGTAATGGACTCAATCCCACACCAATTCAAGGATGCTTTCTCCCTTGTAAATGTGCATACAATTACAGTCTCGATAGAAAACAAAGTAGTAGTAGTAGTAGCAGATGCTTTCCAAACTGTATGTTGTGACATCACAATGATATGGCTATGCTGCATTTTACTGAACATTTTAATTTTAAGTAATAGAAACTTTTAAGCTGTTTAAAATATATCTTGTTTTATGTTATGACATTATTATTGTTTACATTTGATATGTGGTTTACTGCATCTTGTGTTATGTGTTTTACAGTGTTTTTACTGTATATTTCATTGCACTACTACATGCTTGTAAGCTACCCTGAGTCTCTTTTGGGAGATGGGATAGAAATAGCATTATCTTCTGGGAGGTGGGATAGAAATAGCATTATTATTATTATCTTAATGTGTCAGCTGCAGTGTGTAGGTGTGCCTTTCGAATTTAATGATGCAAATCTTGTAAATGTATGTGACTCATAGTTAAGAACGGGGCAGAGGCAACAGGAAGTGAGATAAATGTACTCTTCATAAGGGAAATTCACTCCTTGAAGAGTTATTATCATGGGGGAAATGAGTCTCCACTGAAGGTTCACCAGCCATCCTTGTTTCCACAAGTAACATTTTTCAATATCCAATTCTCACAGGGACAGAAAGTGAGGTGAAATCCTCTGAATAGCGGCAGCAAAGCAAATAACACCACCCGGGGGGGGGGGGGGTGCTATCCAAGGATAATATGCATATTTACTGCTGGAGTTACACTTTAAAATGTACTTGTTCTGACTTAAAAACAAATTCAACTTAAGAACAACCCTACATAACCTATCTTGTTCATAACTTGGGGACTGTCTGTTTTTTAAAATAAATAAAGGAACGTTTTTCATTGTGTCACTATTCACTTCATTATCACAATGTATGTATCTGTTTGTATCTCTTATAAAGGTTTGGTTTAACCTTCGATTTGCTAGTAAAACTGAACTTTGTTGCAAAATGATGCATGTTTAAAAAGTGTGTTATCAACATGGTAACACTTGTCTGGAAAGCTCTGACCTAAAGTACAGATAGCTTGCCCACTTAGCAGCCTCTGCTTAAGTTAGAATATGACAGAGCCAGAGAAAAAGTTACTTTTATGAAGGCCTCATTCAAATCAAGTCGCACTCAGAAATTTGTTCTTTTTGGCATGTTGCTTCATAAATCTATTTTAAAATATGGGGAAAGTTGAGAAAAGTGGAGATGCCACCAAATGGTTTAATATAAAAGAACAGAGAGATAACAGATGGAGCAAACAGCAGGAGGTGGGGAGAATTTGACTTCAGTTAAATCAAACCTTTGGATTTTGGTCTCAAATCAAAATCAATTTAGAGGGAAAACCAAATGAAGTCATAGTGAGATTCAGGCATAGTTAATATTTCATCACAGTGCCACATTAACATACATGATAGTCTCAGGCTTAAAGGGATGTTACAGCCAGTCTGTTTGGTATTGTAATGACATCTGATAATGCATAAAATGACTAGTCTGTGTGAATTTTTTTTTAAAAAAAACAACCAGATCTGTTTGCCTAAAAATGTGTTCACTCCAAGTCAATATTCACATTCAATACTTGTAGTTACACATCTTACTATATAAAATGACTTGATTCCCTATCCAAGTGCTTGTTTACAACTGAATTCACTCTTACTAGTTTCGTCTATCTTGTTCCCACTTGTATCTAAGAAAGTTAATGCATTCTTTGGTACATTATTTGATGTGACTCTAATACGAAAGATTTACGTGATGCATTTTCACATCAACTTAACCTTCACTGAGTGGCAGATTTGAGGGTGACCATGACAAGTACTATTTTGGACTGCAAAGCCTAGGATCTTCTAATCAGTAAGGATCCAAGGAGTTGTAATCCAAAATATAATTTCTCAAGCTTTAGAGGAAAGGGCACTCCCTCCCATCTTTTTTGACCCAGTTCAGCTAACACATCACGTGACTGGCGGACCACACACAGTTCTGTGCAGATCAACACAGGGTTGATTCAAAACTGCACTGAGCCACCAGCATGGAGTCAGAGTTCTGAAGTTAGGTGCTTGGGAGAGCAAATGCAGATGGCTGAAACCACACTCCAACCAATGCAAAACAGAACCAGAAATCTCAGAAGTACTAGCCTCTTTGCTCTCAAAGAAATTCTTCCCAAGCCTCACATGTGTCAATGTCTGAATAAAATTAATCAGGCAAACATTCCCAAGTTTACCTCACAGCTTTCCTGTTTGCAATAGTTTCTGGTATCCCAAGAACGTCTTAACTAATATCATGTGCAAATGGCATGTGAAATAAATGGTCCCTTTGTGTAACCATTCTCATTGGGATAACATGAGGCATCAGTTAAAGTTAAAACGGAATAATTATAAAAAAAAACTCCTTGTAAAGCGAGAAGAGCTCTTGGAATCCCATATGCACTTTAATTACTGTTAATTGTTAATTTGTTGTTATATGGTTATTTTTTGGGTTGTTTGCTTGTGTTGTATTGGAGGGCAGAGACTGCCTTGTGTAAACCGTCCTGAGTCGCCTTCGGGCTGAGAGGGGCTGTATAGAAATGTGACAAATAAATAAATACTGGGGGAGCAGAGAGAGCTTGTCTCATTGTACACTATCTTTTCTGAGGGCCACACTAGCTATTTTAGGGGGAATTCTGGAGCTTGCATTTTTCAGTAGGGTCTACCCTAATTTTATTGTTGTTTTTTGAGCACTGATAGTAAGCTTTGAAAGCAATTCCTGCTAAAATATTCAGAGAGAGCAATGACCTATCTCGATAAAATAGTGTAGAGACATCACACTGGCAATTAAGGTCTGCGTGGTTAAAGCAATGATATTTCCCATAGTAACCTATGGATGTGTGAGCTGGACCATAAGGAAGGCTTAGCAAAGGAAGATAGCATTTTTTAAATTGTGGTGCTGGGGAAAAATTCTGAGAGTGCCTTGGACCGCATGAAGATCAAACCAGTTCATACTCCAGGAAACAATGTCACTGGAGAACGATATTAGAGGCCAAGATGAAGTACTTTGACCACATAGTGAGTAGACAGTAAAACTTAAAGGATATAATGATGCTGGGGAAGATGAAAGGAAAAAGAAAGAGGGCTGACCAAAGGCTAGATGGATAGATGGTATCCTTGAAGTGTCTTGCTTGACCTTGAAGGAGCTGGGGGTGGTGACAACTGACGGGGAGCTCTGGTTTATGAGGTAACAAAGATTCGGAAGCGACTGAATGAATAAACAATAAAAATAATCTTAATGGGTCTTTGTTTTTACTGCTGTTGTTTCGCCTTATTTTGAGGACTCCTTATGGCCCAGCCTTCTTCTGAGAACATAAGATGAGGCCAAACAGATTGCTATTTGTTTGTTTAGTCTTCAAGTCATTTCCAGCTTATGACGAACCTATCATGAGGTCCTCTGGGACAAAAAGTGTGTGACTCGCTCAAAGTGACAAATGGACAAATGCGAAATTGAGCTGGAGTTTCTATTGTTATCCAGTAATTAAACTAATCCATGCTGATCTCTTTCTTCCTCTTTTCTTGTGGGTCAAAGACATAAAATGTGAGTGAAAAAAGAAAATATATTTGGCATGCATCCTGTCACCTGCATTTCTATCCTGGCCCACTAGGGTGATGCTGACTTCAGAGATAAGAAAAGATAAAAGGGAAATTGCATGCAGAATGTTCTGAAGTTCAAATGGGGCAAGTGAGTTCCTCCACCCCCCAATACATAATTGATTTTACTCAGACTAAATATGTACATACACCCAATCATTCTCAATGAATGGGCAATGCATGGGAGCAATTATATATAATTACAAGGATTGAATGAGAATGTTTTCTTTTTGTGTGGGCAGTAAGGGTGATAAAATATCTGTGCTTTTTTGGAAAGATGGCAAAAGAAGTTAGCCAATAATCAAAAGCTACAATCAATTAAAGTCTTTTACTTAGTTTGGTATGCACTGAGAAATTTGTACAGAACCACAACCTATGTTTTTACTTTCAGAGCAAGGCACACATTCTCTAACTGCTATCTGTGTGATTTTAAAGTTTGATATCATCACTTTGGACTTCATCACATTGAGGTCCTCAAGCCAGGAAACAGTGGGGGCATCCAGCGGGTCAAATCTGGTGAGCAGCAGAGGAAACTGTTGCTCCACACTCCGCATCACCTGCATTGCAACCTTCTCCATCTGAGGGGAAGTGATGCAGCCCAGTTCCCCCCCACACTTTCCCTGAATTGTCCTATGAGAACATGGGAAATCTCCTGTGTTCTCAGGGCTCTGTTCTAGGATGCTGCCAGAATGCTGGGGGGATGGAACCCCCCAGATGTAGCCCTGTGTCATGTGATGGGCTCTGGCACACTCCATTCTCCCAACATCCTGGAAACATCCTAGGATGCTTAAAAATAAATGTGATGAGGTCCTTTGTCTTTATTTCAATCACTTACTTGACAGCTAATATTGTTCTACTTTAAAAAAAGAATATGGGTAATTTCAGATTCTTAGCTCTTTTCCCCCCCAAATGAAAACATTGCCAAATCATGTTGCAGTCATCATGGGTACCATACTGGACTTCTACTATTTTGCTGGCTACAGGGAATAGCATCCTTATGTGCTATTCACCTAATAGATTCTGTTTTTTTCAGTTTCACTCTCACTGAGTTTCCTTAAATGATGTTGGATATTTATGTATGTATTTATTTCCTATATTTATACCCCAGCCTTCTCCTCCCGAAGGGGGACTCAGGGTGGTCTAACAAAAGCATCATATAATGCTACCATCATAAAAACAACCATAGTACAATCAAAATATTAAAAATATTGAAACACCAATTAAAACAATTAATTAAGACACATCCATTAAAATCAAAATCCAAAAACCAATCTGGGTCAATTCATTGCCATAAGTTGTGTGATCTTCTTCCACTTGCTGCTCACTGATAAAATGCTTGGTCCCATAACCAGGTCTTGATTTTCCTTCTAAAAGACAAGAGGGAGGTGGACAATCTGATATCTTTAGGGGGGCTTTCCATAGGTGGGGGGCCACTGCTGAGAAGGCCCTGTCTCTCGTCTCCACCAACTGTGTTTGCGATCGTGGTAGGATCAAGAGCAGGGCCTCTCCTGAAGATCTTAAACTTCTTGATGGTTCGTGGAAGGAGATACGTTCGGACAGGTAGTGTGGGCCAGAACTGCTTAGGGGTTTAAAGGTTAAAACCAGCACTTTGAATTGTGCTCAGAAGCTGATCGGTAGCCAGTGGAGTTGGCGTAACAAAGGAGTTGTATGTTCCTTGTACGTTGCTCCAGTGAGCAACTTGGCTGCCGACCATTGGACTAGTTGAAGCTTCCGGGCAGTCTTCAAAGGCAGCCCCACATAGAGTGCATTGCAGTAGTCTATTCAGGATGTAACAAGCATGGACCACCATGGCCAAGTCAGACTTCTCAAGGGATGGGCGTAGCTGGTGCACAAGTTTTAATTGTGCAAAAGCTCTCCTGGTTACTGCTGAGACCTGGGGTTCAAGGCTCAGCGATGAGTCCAGGATCGCTCCCAAATTATTAAATTATATCAATTATATCAAATTATTGAAGTAAATACTGACCTTTCTAAGATTTTGGAAGATTCTGAGAGCTGTAGTCTAAAAAGTAAAATTTTGTGCATTTGTTAAGAATGTTACATTTGTAAGGTAAAGGTAAAGGGTTTCCCTAACATTAAGTCTAGTCATGTCCGACACTGGGGGGTGGTGCTCATCTCCATTTCTAAGTCGAAAAGCCGGTGTTGTCCGCAGATGCCTCCAAGGTCATGTGGCCAGCATGACTGCATGGAGCAACGCTACCTTCCCGCTAGAACAGTACATATTGATCAGTACCCACATTTGTATGTTTTTGAATTGCTAGGTTGGCCGAAGCTGGGCCTAATAGCGGGAGCTTACCCTGCTCCCCAGATCTGAACCTCCGACCTTTCGGTCAGCAAGTTCAGCAGCTCTGCAGTTTAACCTGCTGTGCCACTGGGGGCTCCTTACATTAGTACATGCATTTAAACCATTACAGAAACAGAAATTATACTGAATGTGTAATCTTTTTATTCATGTTTACTTATGCACATACTGGAAATGTATTAAGGATACTACAGCTAGGGTTTCGTGGACTAAGTAAAAAGGTGAGGGAGCAAGCTCTTGAGGTCTTCTGATTTACATTTGTGCATGAGATATTCTATTTTTAATACCCATCTTCACTGTCCCAGAAGTTCTTAAATGCTTCAATTTGCAACAATCCTAATTCTCAGTTGGTCTGGCTTCCTTGTTGTAGAAACCCCGCAACTTAACATATTTATAATTGCGGTCTACAAGTACTAAATTCTACAACAAAATGTTATTGAACTGGTGGCCACTCTGTTTTGAATAAGGATGCAAGAAAATTATGATGAATATCTCCTTCAGTATTTTTAAAAGTGTATACATTGCTCCCTGCTGAGCTGTCAGCCTATATTCCACACATGAAGATTAAGCTACTCTTATTTAGCAGCCTATTTTGATGCTATATTAAAATTGATAAATCTTACTGTTTAATTATATGTATAAAGTGTTCTAGTTCCTATTTTTTATAGTAAAAACAGACACATTCTCGTTATGCACAACCTTGTTGGAATGCTAGAATTATATTGATTTGGAACATGCGAGCGCTAGCCCATATTGCAATGCCACGTGAAGATAAGCATTAATATTTAAAGACCATATTCATAGACTGCAATTCTACTACCTGGAATTAGTACCAGGTAAATGAATCAGGCTTTCCCCCTGAATGTCTAATAATGAAATGATAGTATTAATGGACACTGGATCTTGATTAAAAGACAGATTTGGATATGCCAGTCCAACAGTCCAACAGTCCAACTGTTGCAATACAATAATCACGGAGATAATAATGCTCCACCCAGGCAACTCCCAGGCAATTCCCCCCTGCTCTCAAATCTTCAGTGGAGGGGAGAAGCCACTGTTATTGTTCATTGAAGGGGAGAAGAGGGAGGGAACGCTATTCAGAGAAAGGAGATGCGGTTTGTCTCAGTTGAAAGGGGGACAGAAATGACAGAGTGTTCATCTTCACTTCCATCCTTTCCAGATCCTAGACCAACTACACTCTTTTTCCTTTGAATTGCATCACATCACAAGCAGCAATATGTGTCTGGAGGAGGCAGAAAGGTTTAGAGTTAAACAATTCCACACCCCATTACAAAAAGAAACTTACACACAAAGTGTGTGTGTTTCTATAGATAACAGTATTCCATCCCATGTTGTTGTATTTAGTTCACACATTATTGTGTGTATTTTTCAGGTTATAAAAAGTGCACTTTACAATCACATATAAAGTTCCACTTAAACACAATATTATGTGCCACCATATAAAAATCCAAAATCAAATGTGGTAGGTGTGAGAACCACTGTATCTGCTAGGGAAGTGGTTCTTTGATGTTTTGGCCTAGGAAATCCAGCCAGTTTACCTGCTGTTGGGATTTCTGGGAGTAAATATCTTGAAATGTGCAATGGGATGTACATGTCCCGTTAATAATATACAACAAGGTAGTAAAATGCTATGCCTTACATAAAATACTAAGAACAAGGTTGATTTTGTGGGTTAAAAAAAAAATTTCAACCCATGGGTGCAGGATCTATGGACATTGATGGCTGACAATACTACAGAGGAGTACAATATAAATGTATTTAGATGGTCAGGGATGGTATTAATTTCTTGCATTTCCTGAGCAAAAGGGAAAATTTCAAATAGCTCATTTCTTCTTCCCAACAGAAAAGAAATTTAGGAAATACTGATCGATTTTAGTATCCCAATTGTTTTTGTTAATTAAAAAGCCCTGTAAATGAGAAGTGGCTGAAACTTTGGGTTATATAGTAGTTTATGATTCTTTCACAGTGGTTCTCAACCTGTGGGCTCCCAGGTGTTTTGGCCTACAACTTCCAGAAATCCCAGCCAGTTTACCAGCTGTTAGGATTTCTGGGCATTGAAGGCCAAAACGTCAGGGGACTCACAGGTTGAGAACCACTGCTTTAGGTAATTGTTGAATCCCTACATTTAGGTCTACTTCTGTGTAGCGTATGCAACAAAACATGATGGATGGACTGCATTGGTGCATCCATGTTATTGAAATAGGTTAGGTGATATATTGCATATATAAAAAATGATGCACATAAAATGCATATCAAGCCCTTGCGACTGGTAAACAAATTGCATAAAACTTGAAATTCCAGGGGGAAATGCCTATAAAGATCCCCTAGAAACAACTGAAAACTACATGTCCCAAGAATTTTTAAAAGTAGCCGAATTCTCAAAATTGTTCCTTCCGAGCTTTGACCTGTAGCTTTTGGGTGTGACAGTTCAGCATCCTGGACAGTTCCTTTGAAGCAGGTCTCATTGCCCTACTGACATGGAAGCCACCAACTGTAGCTGCAAGATTTAGTAGTTTAATTTGAATCTCCAAAGCTGAAAATACTCTTTGCTATGGAACTGCTGATGGTCTCTTTCAGTTCAGAAATAAAAGAATATGTAATAATAATTTATCTACTCCCATTCCCATCCATCATCCTCTTTCCTATGACTTAGACAGGTGATTGCAGCAAGTTGCCAAGATTCTGTTATTAAGTTCCAACTCTTGGCACTCAGAAAGACAGCTCGGTTCAAAGGTGAGCTACATTATCGTGCTGCAGTTTGTGCAAAACCTCTCTTTATTTAGAGTTCAAACTGACCCAGACTTGACCAGATCTTTGGATTGTTACTAGCTGAACCATATCTGCCCCAAACCTAACCCCTTTGAAAGATAATTTAATTTAACAATCAGCCAGACAAAGAATCACTTTATCAACTTTAAAAAGGTAGCAAGAATGCCATCATTCCCAGGTCACAGGGAAACTGAAATCAGAATTCATAATGCATTCCACTGTAATATTTTGTCTCCTGTTAAAGTGTGTAGTGTTTGGACATATACTGAACAGATTTCTCAGCAACAATTCATACTATCCAGATTAATTACTGGCACATAAAAATTTCTCGCCAGAGGGATGAATATTTAGAAAATAACTTTGCTTGCTGTGTGAGCAAATGGTTTTCCAAGAAATTAAAACAAGCACATGTTATGTTGGCTTAAATGAAAATCCTATCAGTCAATCAAAAATCAGTATGAATAATAAATCCACGCATCTTCATTAGTAAATTCTTTCTTTGAAAAAGATACACATACACACACATATATCAATGGTCTGTGAAATGTGCTAAAGTCAACACTATCCTATATTTTAATTGTAATGAACTGATTTGAAAGCACATTTGATTTTCTGAGTCCTTGTTCGCGATGGCTGTCTTTTCTCTGAAACTATGTTCATAGCTTATTGTCCACCCACTCTCCAATAGGGTGACCACTTACCCAGAGAGAAAGAATAAAATGTCACAGATCTGCATATAGTTTGCATATGCTAATTGATGTGTCCTGATGCAAATTCTGAAGGATACACACACACACACACACACACACACACACAACTGGTTTCTTCAGAGGGAGAAAGATACACCTATGCCCTTGCCAAGAGTCAGTCCCAAAATTCAACAAGGTACACTAGCAGTCACAAGCAGAATATAATAGATAGTAGAGGACATTCTCGTGGTATCACTGTGGAAGTACTTTTTAGCTTCCAATTCTGTCTGTTTCTTTACATGGATTGTGCTGTCTTGCTTTTGCCTCAGTCAGCAAGATTTCTTAGGAAAAAAGGCAGTACAAGTTCTTCTACATTTTGGGGAATGGGAGCCTGCAATAAGGGACTACCCATAGGGCTGGAATGAGAGTTCTCACTCTTGAAAAACTATGAGGTTTGGGAGGTGCAGCCAAAGAAATTTGGTTGACCTTGCTCTAAGGCAGCTCTCACTAGGTGACGCAAGACAATTTCAATAAGTTTAGTTTTTAATGTGTTACATTGTTTGCCTTGTACATTAGGTACTGATTTTATCCTTATTTTGTATACTACTCTGCTGTTGGAGCTTTTATTTGAAATGACCTGACGGTTACTCAATAAACGTGACTGACTGACTGACTGAGGTGGTTAATAAGTTAAGTCTTTACAGGTTAATTCCCCTTAACATTTTTTGTTCACAGGTTGTTCCAGAAGTTATAAATAAATAGGTCTGGTGGAAGTTCCATTATTGGCATACTTGAACTCCATGAATTTCTTGGCCAAGGAATACCGAGAGGTAGTTTCGCAAGTCCTTTCCTCTGTGCAAATTAATGTGTAACCTTACACAATTGTTTGTGAAAGAGATTGCGCAACTAATTGTGGGAATAATAGTGGCTTCTACAACCATATTGGTGCAATAAACACTGGTAAGCCTGGTTACCACCTTTGCACTAACTCTGAAACTGTGAACCCGAAAGTCCTGAACTGCAATTACATATTTGGAATCAGACATTTAAAATCTGACATAAATGGTAGTGGCCTTGAGGAGCTAGCAGAGTCTTCCAGTGTGATCTTCTGGGTGCATCTCCACATCTCCTACAGAGATACTGTAACCTGTGCTCTCTATTCCCAGTCCATGGAGATGCTCAGAAAGATACAGGTGATTTGGATTATTGTCTGATAGTGTGTTTTGTTGTTTTGTGATTTTGTCAAATTTCAAAATTTTGGAAATATACTAATCAAACTATTATTTTTAAAAAAAGAAAGATACAGGTCAGGAAGCTTCATGGGGGACATAGCATATAAGCATTCAATGTGCATTTCTCTGTAGCATTGCCATACCCAAGGGGCCACAGCGACTACCATTAAACAGATATGGAAAGGAATATCAGGGTGAGAGCATTACCTTGAAAAAAAGGATATTTATATTTTTCCATTGGTGTGCTCTGTGTAATTGTGCTTGATGTTTAATGTAGAATACTTAAAGTCATCATCAGAGACTTCCCATTCTGAATCAAGTTATAGCATTTATTGGGCTCACCCCCCCCCCCCCCCGGGCCTCCTAAAAAGTATCATAAGACATTATGGCTAAGTCTCAGGTTTTGGATCTGAAATTTCAGAGCTTGGGTTAGACCGAACCTGACAATTCGAGGAGGTAGGAGGGGACTGTGCATCAGTGACTTCCTCTTCACCTCCACCCATGCAGTTCAGGAAGCATCATCCCGGCATTTAGTGCATGCAGTTTGCTACAGAGATGGACAGAGGAATTATAATATCATCCTTTTATCTCCCATGCAAATTGCAGGGGAACAGAGACACTATTGCCCAGTTGCCTCCATGACTTCCTCCTCATAGCAGCAGTGCCAAGGAATTTGGGAGATGCAAAGGATAAGTGGTTTTGGATTGGGTCAAGAGCATAGAAAATATCCCCTGGTACCCCAATTGAAAAAATGCTCATGCATTTAACTAACAGGATTGTAGCCACTATTGTTGGTGGCACTTCTAGCATTTGATTTCACCCAGATCTACCAAATATACTGAAACATGGTGAAGGGATATGAGGTTTGGAAAATTACATTTTTGGACTACTACTTCTAGCATCCCTCCTCCAGTAGGATAAGTGGCTGTGCTATTTGGTAAATTCATAAAATTAAAAGAAGTATTTTTCTAAGCTTATGCGGAGATTAGCAAAACTCATCAAGTCTTTGACTGATTTTTTTCCTGAGAATATATAAGACCCAGAGTATATGCTCTGCACAGTTTCTAAGGCGCCTTGACCTCCATTGCAGCCAGTTGTTCCAGGCTGCTCTCAAGTGAAGCGGCTGTAATTTATCATCATCATTTGTTTCATAGGCATATAAGCCATACTCATGAGACGAGCTTCATTCAAATTAATTTAAAACCACCATAAGCGAAAAGTGAGCAGCTCCTTTGTGTTTCCTGGGAGATTGCATGATATGACTAGACTACAAACGGGTTTATTCACGATGAGCTGGCAAGCCAGCAATTTGTATATTCTGAAAGCTATTTGTTGTACAAGCTGTTCTGGTTAGGAAAAAATCCACATAAATGAAATTAAGCTTTTTCTGCCAGACATGGGTATTTTAGGTGGGTGGCTGGCTGGCTGGGGTGCTAATTTTCAGGAGCAGTGTGGCCCTGTAGGGAATTCTGCTCAGCAAAAGCCATCTGCTCTGGAGCTCCCTGGTGCTTTGCAAAGTGCTGCATTCTCTGTGATTGCCCTGTAAGCCTAGAATGCACTGCTGAGGGAAACTTGCCTTTTAACATTTCATGGATCATAGTAGATGCAAGAAAAATAAGGACTAGAATACAAACCCTCATTTGTACATATGCACAAGATATGCATAATTGGTCTACCAGTCCAGTTATATAGTACGGCCACCATATCAATGAGACTAGTATTCAACAGTTTTGTTTGTCCATGTCTGACAAAATATGACCTCTCTCAGAAATCTCTACATCCTCCAGCATGACTGACTTCCCACTCTGTTCTGTCTGGTTCTGGCCCAGTTTACCTGACCGAACGTGTCTCCCCCTAAAACCATCAAGGACTTAAAGATCATCAGGGGAGGCCCTGCTCTCGGTCCCACTGCCATCGCAGTTGTGTTTGGTGTAGATGAGAGACAGGGGCTTCTCCGTGGTAGCCCCTTGGCTGTGGAACTCCCTTCCTAAGGAGATCAGATCTGCCCCCTCTCTCTCGACCTTCAGGAAGAAATTTAAATTCTGGTTATGGGAGCAAGTGTTTGCAGATTAGATTGATTTTACTGGCAATGATGACATTTTATTGGACATTTTAATCTGGCAAACTGTTTTAATGTATATTGATATTTATTTTTTAGGCATTTGATTGTATTTTATGATGTGCTTTATTGTTTTGGCATCGAATTGTTGCCTGTTGGTAGCTGTACTGAGTTCCTCCTAGGAGGTCGAGACAGGAGGGGGTACAAATGTTCAAAATAAATAAATACAAAATAAAATCCTTCAGATTTTAATTAGATATAGCAGAATGGAACATGAGTCATTAAAAATCTTTACAATGTTTTGAATATGTTTTTACCTGTTTAAAATTATCAAAATTTAGGTTGTCTATTCATATTTTAAAGTTTGTATTATATATTATTGATACATTTTGCTTTACCTATCTGAACGTATCTCCCTTTATGAGCTAGTTAGAGTAATAAGATCAGTTGAGGAGGTCCTGCTCTCAGTCCCACTGCCCTTGCAGGTGCAACTGGTGGGGACGAGAGACTGGTGGCCCCTCGGCTGTGGAACTCCCTCCTTCAAATTGGTCCCCTTCCTTCTGACATTTAGGAAACTACTTAAAACATGGCTTTTTAAGCAAGCATTTGGGGAGTGAGATGAAGCAGTCAAGATAACTTCAGGATTTGTTCAATGTCCAGTGTTCTATGCTCTATGTTGTCTATGTTCAATCTTTTATAGTTTACTGGTTTTAATCCTTGGTTATATACTATTTTAGTTATGTGTTGTATTTTATATTTTGTGAGGCATTTACTTTGTTGTGAACTGCTTTGAGTCCTCCCAGGGGTTGAGAAAAGCAGTATATAAATGAAATAAATAAATAATAAATTTAACTTTTATTGTAAACACTCCTTAGTCCAAGAAAGATGGAATCTGAAGAAATTATTCTTATTTTTACTCTTATTCATGCCTCACCCCTTTTTTCAGGATTGGGACACAAAGTAATCTTTAAAACAGAATTAAACTTGCTATAATTAGTAAAACAATAGTTAAAACACAATTAAAATAAATAGATGAAAAACTTGAAACAATCCACTAAAACAATAAAAGAAAGAAAAATTAAACATCTAAATTAATGATAGTTCTCAATCTTGAACTCACTTCCTACAATGGCTTGCTCTGCTTTTTTTTATAGGTTTGGAGAGACTTTCTTTCAAGCATTGGGCAAAGGGAATCTTTAACTGGTGATTTTATTTAGCATTACCCTGTTATAGCATTTGTTTTTAAAATTTAAAAATATTTTCTTATCTTTTTTACCTTACTGAAGACCCTGGAAGGTTTTAAAAATAAAATACTGGAATATTAATTATTAAAATTAATAGATTGTTTTTACTTTTTTCCACAAACCTTCAGCAATTTTTTTTTAAAAATGTCCATTTTGCAGTATGTGTAAATACTTTTATATCCAGTGCCTTCTCATCTGTCAAGTCAAAACAATGCAATGATTCTTCTGCCCCAGTAAAAAGGAACCAATGTTTATTCATTTATTCATGGAAAATCTTTTCTCTCCCACCTCTTTGCCTGTCAACATGCTCGACAGTGGTTGAAGAAAAAATTAACTCTCTCTCTCTCTCTCTCTCTCTCTCTCTCTGTATATATATATATATATATATATATATATACACACACACACACACACACACACACAATGAATCATTTTTTGAAAGGTTGTGATGAGTCAAGACATGGGGAAAACAATGCTGTAAAATGACCTCTTCTCTGTCTTTAGATGTTATTAGTCTGCGTATAGATAATGGCTGTGTGTGTGTGTGTGTGTGCTGCAGATATATTATTGAAGCACATGGTCTGCATACATATTTATTTATTTACTATATTTATATACCATCCCTCTCAGCCGGCAGGCGACTCGAGACAGTTTACAGTTTACCAAGACCATAAAATACAATTTCAATACAATAAAAACAGTCGGATAATATAAAAACCACAGCAAAATCAATAAAAACATGTATCATTAGAGTTCCTTTGTTAAATACATTGTCCAATCACATCATCCAACCATTCCATTTTTCTATGTTTTTGTTACACTAAAAAAGCCAGGTCTTGACTCTCTTTCGAAATGTTAAAAGGGAGGGGGCCGATCTGATATCCTTAGGGAGGGTGTTTCATATCCGAGAAGCCACCAATGAGAAGGCCCTGTCTCTCGTCCCAGCCAACTGTACTTGTGACGAAGGCGGGACCGAGAGCAGATGATGATCTTAAAGTCCTGGAAGATTCATAGGAGAGATGTATTCAGACAGGTAGATTGGGCCAGAATTATTTAGGGTTTCATAGGCTAAAGCCAACACCTTGAATTGAGCCCGGTAGCAGACTGGCAGCCAGTGGAGCTGGCGCAACAGAGGAGTTTAATGCACCGCTCCTGTTAGCAATTTGGCTGCCATCTGTTGGACCACTTGAAGCTTCCAGACAGTCTTCAAAGGCAGCCCCACATAGAGAGCATTGCAGTTGTCTACACGGGATGTAACCAGAGCGTGAACTACTGTGACCAAGTCAGACTTCCCGAAGTACGGGCACAGCTGGTGCACAAGCTTTAACTGTGCGAATGCTCCCTGGTCACCACCGAAACTTGGGGTTCCTAGCTCAGCGATGAGTCCAGGATCACTGCGAACCTGTGTCTTCAGTGAGAGTGTAACCCCATCCAACACAGGCTGTGAGAGAGTTGGACATCTGCATACAGATGACACAGCACCCTAAAACTCCAGGTGATCTCCCCCAGTGGCTTCATGTAAATGTTATACAACATGGGAGACAGTATGGAACCCTGAGGAACCCCACAAGATAATGGTTGTGGGGTTGAACAGGTGTTCCCCAATAGCACCATCTGGGAATGATCCTTTAGGAAGGACCGGAGCCACTGCAAAACAGTACCTTCAAGACCCATTCCCTCAAGGTGTCCCAGAAGGATACTGTGGTCAGCGATATCAAAGGCCGCTGAGAGGTTGTTGCACTTCAGACAAGGAGCGCCCCACCTAGTCACACACACAACAGACAGTCTCTGAATAAATATTTATTGAAACAAATATAGTGTCCAACAAAAGGGTTAAAAGAAGATCAATTGTAGAATAAATCCAAGGTAAAACACACAGTTCAAATAGTTCCAAAATCCAAAGGCAACAATAGTCCCAAAATCCAAAGGCAAAGGGTACATGCTTGAAGAAAATCCTAGGAATAATACAAAGCAGCTATGGAGCAAAACGTGCACAGAGGCCTAGGAGCTTGGAGACAAGACAAGATCTGGCATAGTATTCTAAACGAAGCCTGGAAACTGAAAACAATTTCTCTAGCCAGCTAATATAAAGACAATTCAGTTTCGGTTTGCAAACCGACTGCTATGTCGCAGGCTGGCAGCCTGCCTAGATTGCTGGATGCTATCTCGGCGGATAAATGTAAGCTCAGGTGTCCCATTATCAACATCAAGACCTTCAGAGTCCTGAACACAAGAATTCTCATCTAATGAGGCCCTGGGAATAGAACTGTATCCAGGAAAGCAAGCCTCATCTGAAAGGTCACTTTGCATCTCAGAATTCTCATCCCATCATCAGCATTTGCAGGAACAATTCCATCCAGCATTTGCAGGAACAATTCCATCATCAGCATTTTCAGAAACATTCCCATCATGCACATGAGCACCAGACTGAAACACCACAGAGGTCCAGCAGAACCAACAGGGACACACTCCCCCTGTCTAGCTCCCGGCATAGATCATCCAATAAGGTGACCAAGGCTGTCTCGGTTCCATGTCCCGGCCTAAAGCCAGACTGTGCTGGGTCCAGATAATCCATGTCTTCCAAGAATATCTGGAGTTGTGAGGCTACCACACGTTCCAGGACATTGCCCAAGAAGGGAAGATTGGAAACAGGCCGATAGTTGATAAATTGAGTGGGGTCCAGTGATGGTTTTTTTCAACAATGGTTTTATCACAGCTTGTTTTAAGCTTTCTGGAATATTGCCTTCCCAAAGGGAGGCATTAACCACCACCTTCACCCACTCGGCTAATCCCCCTCTGGCTTCCTTTAAAAGCCAGGATGGGCAGTGGTCTAGGATGCATGTGGTTGCCCTTTTCCTCCCCTTCTCCACTCTCCACTTGCACCCTGGCCAATATCACTTCAGGTGACAAATGACAAACACTAGCCATTTCGCACCTGCTGACCACTGTGATGGCAAGAATGGGAGGGAGGTGATGAGTGCTACCTCATATATCTGGGCTGTCCCAACCTGGGGAATATGGGACGGCCATGTAAACAGTTGTGGCAAGTTCCATCTTACAACTGGTACAACTGCTTTTGTGGGCCCAACGTTGTTTTTTCCCCTCTAGATCAGTGTTTCTCAACCTTCCTAATGCCGCGGCCCCTTAATACAGTCCCTCATGTTGTGGTGACCCCCAACCATAAAATTATTTTTGTTGGTATTGTTATGAATTGTAATGTAAATATCTGCGATGCAGTCTATGACACTCAGTCTATGATTAAATTTAGCACAAATACCTGATACACCCAAATTTGGATCCTGGTGGGGTTGAGGAGGATTGATTTTGTCACCTGGGACTTGTAGTATCTGGGATTTATAGTTCACCTACAATCAAAGAGCACTCTGAACTCCACCAACGATGGAATTAAACCAATCCTGGCACACAGAACTCCCATGATCAACAGAAAATACTGGAAGAGTTTGGTGGACATTGACCTTGAGTTTTGGAGTTGTAGTTCACCTACACCCAGGTAACATTTTGGACTCAAACAATTATGGATCTGGTCCAAACTTGGCAGTTCTCTTTTAAGCAGTAGTTCATAGTCATGACTCATATATAACAACAATTATATGCCTCTTTTCCCCATCAAGTGCACAACTTTCCTAAGCATAAATGGAAATGTGTCTCTCAGGAAAAGGGGCATAACAGTAAATTATTTCTGTGAGTCCATTCATTGTTTTGCTGCAAATTCAGTAATGAGATTATAAGTGTATCTATTCAGAACAGTTAATGAAGATTGCAAAGGCCTGCTAAATGTTTCACGCAAACAAAAATCAATGACCTAGTGTGTAACCTCTACATTTATGAGTTTGTAATAGAAAATATTAAGGCATACTGTATTCAAGAAATTAAGTTTTTGTTAGGTAGTTTTACTAGTTTGGAGAGGAAATAGAAGGGGCAACCAATTAACAGTGCAACAAAGAATTAGGTGCTCAACAAACATCTGTCAGAATATTGACAGCTCTGGATTTAATCGCCAGTTTGCAGCATGCTTTATAACAGACTTAAACAAGTTTCTCTTGCATGCCATTGATAAATGAAAATACAATAAACTCTGGCACTGCATGTTTTTCTTCATCTAATGAAGCTCTCCTGCGCAAACTCTAATCTTACTATAGAAAAAATTCAATTATATGTATTGTTTAAAAACACACACATAGTAAAAATGATTTTTCTTTCTGGAAAACAAGTTGATGTAGGGTAGCCAACATGCTTTAGAAGAATCCCTTTAAACATATACATGATTTTTAAAAATAATAGCATTCTTACTATTGTTTTTCTTAAAACACACAAGTAAACGCATGATATTATACATTAAATCTGCATGGCAGAGGGTTGTGCTTATTGGCCTTTGTGGTCTTTTCCAACTCTATGATTCTATGAAAACATAATACAATAAGTTGCCTTTGTCCCATACTTCCTTTAGTGAATTAATTTCTTCTACTAGTTGTGATAGATCTACCTTTTCTTATCTTAAAATTAAATGGATATATAGTGCTGCGGGATCATGTGAGGCTGGAGATACTACCATTAAATTTAAACTATTTGTGTATCAGATACAGCTTCTTTTAGATGTGTGACTTTTAAAAAACAGTGATCTTTCATGTATGCTTATGTTTTGTTAAACACAAGAGAAATATATCTTATTTTCTTTACATAATTACGAATATTCCAAAAAAATAATTTCCACATAAAGCTTTGGATGCAATAATTAAACCAAATATGCAAAATCAAATAACATTAATTAACAACATTGGTAATTTTTCCAGTAAATTTTCCAATGCTACATTTTCCAGAAAATCTACATCGCTACCCACCACATCTTCCCCTTTCATGCTTATCCATTTTCAAGTAAAGGAGTCAATGCTATGGATCAGTTTCATTTATTATCACTGGATAATTTCTGATTTGATGAATTATGAAATGCGAACCTCAGAGGGAATACATTTTATGCCCCTATTCCTAGACTACCATATCCATATACTAGGCATGAGAAACAAGTTATGAAAATTGAAAGAAATCAGAAGGGATTCGTATGTATGGGACTTTCAAGTTTATACGCATCGCTGCCGCAATCCCGGAAGTGGACTTTCTTTTTGGCACTCCCTGGGCCCAAATTTTCATTAGATTTGTAAATATTTCGGAAGGCTCCCTATTATCCCCTCCAAAATAGCTTCCCAGACATTACTCACAGTCAGATGGGGCCTTTCCATGCTCGAGGCCTACTTTAACCGAAAGGCCTTTCCTCCAGGAAGTGAAAAAGGAGCCGAACCATAGAGAGATCCAGAGCGGGAGTCCTAGAGCGGCTGGAGGACTCATCAAAAAAGCGGTTTAAACTGCAGAGAAAGAAGCCTAGATAGGAGGGCAGGTGAAAAGGACATGAGGAAGGCTGAAACAATGGCAGAAGGGGTTGAAAACAGCCCGGAGAGGAGCAGGAAAAGTGCAGAATCAAGGAAAAGCCATAGAGTTCAAACCTCCTAGAGAGCTATGGGAAACTGAATGGGGGGAAAGCTGCAGTGAAAAGAGCTCTGGAGAAGGTAGGCAACTATTTTATAATTAATAATAAATATATTAATAATATTTACTCCTTCTAATTTCCTGGAAGAAGGGCCCTGGGCATTTAATTCTAATAATAATAATAATATATTAATAATATTTACTCCTTCTAATTTCCTGGAAGAAGGGCCCTGGGCATTTAATTCTAATAATAATAATAATAATATATTAATAATATTTACTCCTTCTAATTTCCTGGAAGAAGGGCCCTGGGCATTTAATTCTAATAATAATAATATTATATTAATAATATTTACTCCTTCTAATTTCCTGGAAGAAGGGCCCTGGGCATTTAATTCTAATTATAATAATATTATATTAATAATATTTACTCCTTCTAATTTCCTGGAAGAAGGGCCCTGGGCATTTAATTCTAATAAATGCTCTGGAGAAGCAAGCCTTGACCAGAGGTGGGCAACTATTTTATTTAATAATAATAATATATTAGTGCATGATATGTCCCTGCAAAGAAACCCTGGCTTTTTATAATAATAATAATAATATATTAATGCATTATATCTCCCTGCAAGGAAACCAAGGGAAATGTTGCCACTTGATTTGCCTGTGCTTAAAACAGTGTCAGTCCTGTTTCCCTGCTTTGCCTACTTTAGAACTAATTAAGAATTTCGTTACTAATTACATTACATTTTAGAACTTTTTGGAATTTTTTTTGTAAGTCTTTCTATTACTAATCAAAAAATCCCCCCCCCCCCTATCTGATTTTAGAATTACGATTTTTGGGTTCTAAACCATGCCTGCCATATACTGTAAGATGGCCACACCTTCACTGGGGCCTGGAAACATTATTTTTTGTATTATAGCTCTCAGAATCTTTCCGCTGGCATATCCAGAAAAATATCTATTTCAAGCTCTTTGATTAACATAACTTTACTGCATGCTGTAATGTTGCAGAGATCTTGGTTTAAGAGGCAAACACATTGATTGTTTGGAGAAAGAAACTAAGCCTTATTGGAGATAGTAACTCACAGTGTTGATCTAACCCAGCTATATATTGGAATATTGGATAGAGGACTCATGGAAGGAAAAGGAGGTGGAAAAAACATCCCTAAAGTGCAAAAATAGATATCCATAGAAGGGCAACACTCAGGTCACTCAACCTGTCTAACTTTTTTTTTTACCACAGTGAGACATTTTTCATTCTTCAGTGTTAGATGTTGTTGCATTTCCAGCATGTAATGGCATGTCTTGGAAAGATACTGATTAGAATTCTTGATCTAACTGGGGCTGGATCAACACTGCTATGTAATGCAGTTGGAACATGCATTATGTAACCAGTAGAGGAGTGTGAAATGGCAGAAATCCGTTCTGTTTTTGTTTCAAATTTCGTGTGTGTCTTCCCTTCAGGTTCTGTTTTTGGAATGGAACTTCAGATTCTGAATTACAAATCCCGAAATTAAAAAAAAACCCAGAATGTTTTGCATACCCTACTGTAGATTTACATAATGCAATTTAACTGCATTTAACTGCATTATATGGGTCTACAAACTCTACAGTGACCATATAAAGCCATTCCAAACTGCATTATATGGCACTGTAGATTCAGCCTGAGTTGTACAAACCTCCATTTTCATGTGCTAAAATATTAGTCTTGCTTACCACGACAAAGAAGAGAAGCGAACTGTTCAGATAAACTGTCAGTATATTTGCAAGTGAAATCACACCTCCTGAAAGTTTCCCCAAGAAGGAAAAAATGCCTTAAAAGCTATATCCTCCCTTATCAGAGCACAGCTGCTTTTGGACAACCATAAATTTTACAAAAGCATCTGGAGAGGGGGCAGAGATGTAAAGTACCAGAAATGGTAAAATGACATGTTCTGATATTAAGGAGCACAACGTGCCTTTGATCCAGCCATGCAGCTGCCCTTGATATGGTAGAAGTGGGTTTCTCTGCAAGTGCTGAGGGCAGAATAGAACACCAGGAGCCTGTTTTATATTTATCCTAAGTGCTTTGGAGAGCTCTCTGGGCATCTCAATTACAAGCACTTTCAAATCCCCCTCCTCTCCTTTAACCTTGCCCATTAAGTACAATGTGATGTTGGTGTAAATAGAAGATGGACTGTCAAAATTTGCTTTGTTTTGTTGGATAGTGCTGTGGAAAGTGTTTGGTTCAGCCCAGGTAAGGCCCCAACTAGTTCTTACTTCCAATCTGTCATGAAACTCACTGACCAGCCACAAACTAAGCTCTAATATCTATCTCATTTGGTTATTGTGAGGTTAAAATGAAGATGCCTTCACATAAGCCTGCCAGAGCTCCTTTGGAGGAAAAGCAGGTTACAGATGTCATAAACAACAGGTTAAAGTGCTCCAGAAGGTTACCATTATTTTTTTAAAGAAGAAAAAGGAAAAAGAAACTTCCATATGTAAGTTTATTTTACCTATGTGAGGAGGTTATATCATTTCAAATATATTCACATTAAGGCAAATGCAGAGTTATGAAGTCTGAGCACAGCTGTGGGTGTATTTTGCTAGTATATAAACTGATGAATATTTTACCACCGACCTCATGAAAAACCTTTCTTAAGATATTGCACATCATTAATGTTTGGAAGTGAAGACCTCAAAGACAGGACGATAGAAGGCATGTGGGCAAAATTTACCGAAAGAAAGCACAGCGGTAATAATACTAACTTTAACTGATGCACTGGTTATCTTTCACTGTAAACAAGATCTAAATCTGGCTCAGATTACTTAAGCAATTTTTAGTACATCATTTTAAACAGTAGCTTTTATTTTTTTAGGAGAAAAGTTTCCTAAAACAGCACACATTAGTTGTTTTGGCACCAATAGTTTCCACTCACCTGCAGCCACCTTTGCTTTCTTTTACAATAGTATTTTTAGTCTTTATTGTAGTATATCCAGTCTTTTGAGATGCAACAGCATATCTCTTGAGTTTGACCTATATGCATATGAAAATTTCACGCCATCAAGATAACCCAACATAAAAATTGAAGACGAATCAGTGTAGCTCATATTATCAACTGATTACCTGCAATCATCTGAGTTCATGGTATGAATTCCTCAAATCTACCATCTACCAAGACCCTCAGCTCAAAAAGGTGCTTATAACCCTCACACAGTTGCAATATTGAATCAACCAAAAGGAGGCAAATAATTTAAGTGGGAGCTAGTGGGGGGCAGTAGTTAGAGCATTGGGCTGACTCTGGAGACCAGGGTGTAAATTCCTCAATGGACATGGAAAATTACTGGGTGACCATGGGCAGATCAAACACTCTCAGCCCCAGAGGATGGTGAAGGCAAACCCCCTTGGAACACATCATGCCAAGAAAACCCTGTAGTAGATTCACTTAAGGGGTATCATAAGTTGGAAAAAACTTGAAGGCACGCAACACAAGAAAAAATAAAATGAAAGTTGACCTTGAGAGATTTCCTGGGAGCAGAGATGGTCTCTTTTCATATATATAAAAATAGAAAAGTCAGTCACATCAAACTGAACATCATACGACTGGGTGGGTGGGCACATTCAGACCAAACAGTCATCACATGGGAACTGACACAGTAATATCACCTCCGGTGACATGACAATATCAAAAAGTGGCATGAGAATACGATGTGACTGCAAGTTACTGAAGGGAGATGTGACACTTCCTCAAAATATAGTGACATCTAATAACTAAGTTGGATTTTTTTCTTTCTGGAATGGAATGAAACACATTGAAATGGAATAAAATGCAGAGGTATTATGGCTGATCATTATACACATTCCACAGCCCATAGTATCATATTAGCACAGTTATCACAATATAATTTTTAAAGTTCTGTGGAAAATCTCCAGAAAGTGGTTGTTTTTTTATTTAAAAAAACTCTTTGGTGAATTTACACTCCAGTTTTTTAAACTTCTGGTTGTCACCCAATTTGTCCTAAATTTAGGCAAAACATTGAAGGATTTTTGATGAAAGGTTTTCTTAAGACTTACAATTTTTCACAAGGGAATTCTATGCACTGCTGTAACAACAACTGTTGGCGAATCCTTCCCATTTTATCTGTAGTAAGAGGCAAAGTTAAATTATTAAACAATTTTCCAAGATTTATTTTTAAGGAGGAAAAAGACAGCACCCTTCAAACATTCTCCATTTCCAATACTTGCTTTTGTATATTGACAGACAATTTATTGTAGCCTTTAAACCAAATTGAGAAAGCAAGAAAAAGAAAAAGAAAATCCACTCTTTTAAAAAAAGACTAAATAATAAAATCAGTTATGTTATTTACTCCATCGTGACAAGAGGGTATCAGGTTCTGATAGATTTAATTTCCATACAGCCTGCACTAGACGCAAAATCAAATTACACCTTTTCCTGTTAGGTTTCAACATCTGCTTCAGTAGTAGATTGATTGGGGAAAGGCCGGCCATCAAAAGACCCTTTGTCTCCATTTGACTGGGTGAAACAGCTGACAAGTGGCCTTCAGATACAGCTGCAGGGCAGCGGCATGATGGGATTTTGACAGTTGACTTCATTATGGCCTTTAGGGTACATCGTGGAATGGATTTGTCTCTTAATTGAGCAGAGTCTGGGAATGGCGCAGGGCGAAAAGCCGTGGGGTGATGGCGATAGGGGGAATGGCACTGAAAACTTGTCAAAGAAATCCAGAAGCCTCAGACTATTGTTGCATGCACCCATTACTGTATATCTAGGTCTGCAATCCTCATTCCCCTTCAATAAGAACTATTACTAACAGGCTTGATGAACCATTTAATTTCTTCCGTATTACAAAAATCTGATTGTACATTACAGAAAACTCTTAGGGTACTTCTTCATTGGCTTTTTACATTGAAGGGGAGCCAGATCAGATCTGTGCCAATTACACAATGCATGGAGCTGGTTTGGCATGACATGGGCTGATACCTTTGGAGTAACCAGTGAGTTTGGGCATGTATAATCAAATGTGCGACTTCTTATTCGAGAAGTGGTTCCATGTTGGCATAACCCTCATTGGCTTGTTTTGCTTCTTTGAAAGCCCTTCTTGCCCCTGCTGTTTGACATAATCTGTATTTAAATTAGCATATGTACTTTGGTGAGCATTACAGAAGAAGGTATAGAGAAGCTAGGGTGGAGAGAGCTCTTGCGTGCACCTCTATCTTC
The DNA here is from genome assembly GCA_030556195.1 of Anolis apletophallus. Lineage (NCBI taxonomy): Eukaryota > Metazoa > Chordata > Lepidosauria > Squamata > Anolidae > Anolis > Anolis apletophallus. The sequence goes on along the minus strand of JARBWK010000007.1, from coordinate 60,064,163 downwards.
CTTGGCCCCTGGGAATAAAGGAGCAGACTTACTCTGGAGATGAAGGTTGCTACTTCCTCCAGATGTTTAAGGGCAGTTGGAATTCTGTCAGTTTCCTTCCAACAATTAATAATTGTTGAGTTGGGTGAGATGGAGTTGTACATAGAAACCGACCTTCTCAGATTGCTGTGTTGCACCTAAGCAGTGGAAAAGTGAGAACAGCTACTGTCCAGGATGAGAGCATAAATAAACTGGGTAATACTTCGGGCCCTTCCAAATAGCCCTATAACCCAGAATATCAAGGCAGAAAATCCCACAGTATCTACTTTGAACTGGGTTATTTTAGTCTACCTAGAACAGGGGTGCTCATTATGGTGATCGGGAGCACCTAGGTGATCTTCGGCCCTCTTCCAGGTGATCTTTGGACCTCACTAGCTGGATGGTGTGCTCCTGCCATGCGCGTGCACGTGCGCTCCCGCCGCCGCCTTCACGGGGCTTCTTTTGCCAAAATGAGGCTTTAGTGGGCAGGCCCTGGCGCTCATCTTGCCACGCACGGTGTGGTGACATGACCGTCCATTGGTTGCTGCTGGGGGGGGGGGGAGCAAGGCGAAGGCACGCGCACGGATAGGATGCGAGGCTGTGGGAGGGATGGAGGGAATGTGTGTGTGTGTGTGAAAGAGAGAGAGAGCCAAGGAGAGAAGAAAGAAATCCAGAGAACTTTTTTGGATCCTTTTGGCAGGCAGGCAGACGGGCGCTGGAAGGAGAGAGGGAGAGAGAGAGAGAAAGAGTCGAAGGAGGCCGAGACCTGAGCGAGTGAGCTGTGTGGGGCTGCTTTCTTTCCTTGGTTAGGGGGCGGGGAGGGAGGGCTCCGCCGTGTTCCTGGGGCTGAACCCAAGGAGGAGGGGGCTGTGGGGATGGAGACTCCACTTGCTGCTGCTGCTTGTGTTCTTGGCGGCGAGTTCGTGGGCAGGCAAGAAAGAAGCCCCGCGCGGACGGAAGGCTGCAGTAGGAGCGTGCGTGCGCGCGTGTGCACACTCACATGCACAACAGGTGATCTTTTCAACTTGATTGTTCATATAGTAGCTCGCATGATGAAAAAGTGTGGGCACCCCTGACCTAGAAGGATGTCTCACACCAGCCAACGGTCTAGCCTTGAAACATCCTCCCCAGAGAAATTAGGCTAGCCCCCACACTCCAATGTTTCTGGAAAAACTTGAAAACATGGCTCTTCAAGCAGGCCTTCGAATATGATTAAAACTTCAGATGTTAAAACTTGAAGACAAAGTGAATCGTCTCACTCTGGCACTTTTTGTCGCTGAAATTGAATACAGCCTATTTTAAATCTGCAGATACTGTTGCATTTTACTGAGGCAGTCTGAGTCCCTCTACGGAGGTTGAGAAGATCGGGATATAAAAGTTTTAAATAAATAATAAATAACTATGTTATTTAAATTGGTAAGTGTTTTATATGATGTTTTGTGTAAATTTACATTGTTATCTGTATCTGTATACCTTTATAAAACGGAATGTTTGTATGTGTGTATGTGTGTATGTATGTGTGTATGTGTGTATGCGGAGGGCGGAAGGGCGGATATGTGGCAGCTATTTGCATAAAGTCCTTTGATTGGACAGCCTCGCCACTCCAAAATTCTAAGGCACCAGACAGAGGGCATTGATAGCCACTGGTTAGCCAGCAACCCAGAATCCAGGCCTCTACATTCAAACAACAGGATTTCTTCCCACTGAGGGGAAAAAGCCAGCAACCCAGAATCCAGGCCTCTACATTCAAACAACAGGATTTCTTTCCACTGAGGGGAAAAAAGCCAGCAACCCAGAATCCAGGCCTCTACATTCAAACAACAGGATTTCTTTCCACTGAGGGGAAAAAAGCCAGCAACCCAGAATCCAGGCCTCTACATTCAAACAACAGGATTTCTTCCCACTGAGGGGAAAAAGCCAGCAACCCAGAATCCAGGCCTCTACATTCAAACAACAGGATTTCTTCCCACTGAGGGAAAAAAGCCAGCAACCCAGAATCCAGGCCTCTACATTCAAAAACCAGGATTTCTTCCCACTGAGGGGAAAAAAGCCAGCAACCCAGAATCCAGGCCTCTGCATTCAAACAACAGGATTTCTTTCCACTGAGGGGAAAAAGCCAGCAACCCAGAATCCAGGCCTCTACATTCAAACAACAGGATTTCTTCCCACTGAGGGGAAAAAAGCCAGCAACCCAGAATCCAGGCCTCTACATTCAAACAACAGGATTTCTTCCCACTGAGGGGAAAAAGCCAGCATCCCAGAAACCAGGCCTCTACATTCAAACAACAGGATTTCTTCCCACTGAGGGGAAAAAGCCAGCATCCCAGAATCCAGGCCTCTACATTCAAACAACAGGATTTCTTCCCACTGAGGGGGAAAATGCACCATCAACATTCCCTCCCCACTTGGCTCTGTGAAAACAAAATGGATTCCTGTATTCTCCTCCCCTCAGCTTTTAGAAAACGGCTGCCTGCCATGCACCCTTTTAAAGTTACCAATAGCAGGCCATAACATTACAGGCCCCAAAATAGAGCTTAGGGCAGGATGGCCGACGAATGATGGGATTTGCATCCCAATTCACTTCCCAGAAAACATTGTAGCCCCTACAAATCCCCTTCTCCCAGATAGGCCCAAAAGAGGCATCCATCTTCCCTCTTCAACACAGTGTCAGAGAAAGGCAGCTTCTGACAGGATCTTTAGAACAGGCACTGCCACTCTACAAGGTAAGGCCCTACTTCACTCAAAAGACACAAGAGAAAACAATAAATACCTTTCTCTAATGCCTTTTAATGCTTATATAAATAATTCTGGCCCAAAGCCCCCTCACCCAGCCTCATTGGACCTTACTGCTAATTTCATGCAGGCTTTTCCATTTTTTAAACTCCTTTCTGTTTTACACCGGTATACTTTCACAGGCCAGGGCGGATATGTGGCAGCCACTTTCACAGGCCACAGCGACCAGCGCGGGTGATGGACCTGCACCTAACTTGGTACACATAACCCCCCTATGACATGACCCACGTATTATGGGATTTGTAGTACTTTCCAAGACTTTGGTTCCCACAGACCACTGAGGCCACCAAAAAGGACCAATACAGACCACACTCAGCACACACAGTCCCCATGACCCACTCTACGTCCTGGTGCAGTTCGGAGGAGAGTGGGCCATGAATGATGGGACTTGAAGTGCCTCTACTCACTTCCCAAGTCTGCTCCAACCCTCATCCAATCACTGATCGAGACCAAACTTGCCATACATAACCCCCATGACTGCCTTCACGTCCTGGTGAGGTTTGGGGGAGGGACTGACAATGGATGATGGGATTTGTAGTACTTTTACACCCCTCTGTTCCCACAGACCACTGTGGCCCCCAACAAACACCGAGAAAGTCCACACTTGGCACACAGAGCCCCAGTGACCCACTCTACATCCTACTGAAGTTTGGAGGGGGACAGAACATGGATGATGGGACTTGCAGTACCTTCCCTCACTTCCCAATCCTGCTACAAACCTAATCCAATGACTGATCAACACCAAATCTGGCACACAGAGCCCTCATGACCCACTCTACAGCCTGGTGCAGTTTACTGTGAGACGGACCACGGATGATGGGACTTGAAGTACCTTCACTCACTTCCGAAAAACAATGCATCCCTCATCCATTCACCAATACAGACCAAACTTAGCACACAGAGCCCCCATGACCCAATCTACATCCTACTACACTTTGGGGGGGGGACGGGACACACAGAGATGATGGGACTTGCACTACCTTCAGTAATTTCATGATACCACTGCAACTCCCAATAATGATGAATCAAGACTAAACTTGGCACACAGAGCCCCCATGACCCACTCTACATCCTGCTGCACTTCTCAAATGACCCGGGCAGGGCCGGGTTCCCAAGCTAGTTGTTTTATAAATATTTATATATTTTGTTGTATCTTGTGTATTTTGCTGCACTACTACTCGCTTTTGTCTGCTGCCCTGAGTCCCTTCTGGGAGATAGTGACAGGATATAAATGAAGTTTTATTTTATTATTATATAGCTAAGGGCCTCTGTTTCATTTGGCCTTTTGATAAATAGATTCTATCTACAATAAACCTGCAGGCAGTGGTGACATGAAAGCTTATGTCTTATACTCAGAATCTTTATCAAGGTACCAGCTTCACTACCTCAATTTACCTTTTGTTGAACTTGGTTTCTGTTGTGAAAGAAGCCTGTGGAACAAAAGAATGTATTTGTGTTGTAATGCACCTATCATTATTACTCTTGGCTCTAATGATTGCCACCAGCTTGGCCTATCATCCATTGCCCTGCTGTCTAGCACCAGCCACGAGAGACATCAACTTCCAGTCATGATAGACATCTGCTTCCTTATTTTATGATGGCTTTAGCAGTGATAGCTGATAGCAGGAGGGAAGCTGTGAGCTGGAGCTATTTCAATGGTATAATGGTATGTGGAGTGAACTTCTAAGAGAATTCAGGTCACAGTTTAAATAATGTGGAATTACCTTCTGAACACTAATGAAGTTATAGCCTCTTTAACCAATGGGCTGCTCATTAGGAACATTGAAGTTGTACTGCATCTCGCTAAATACCACTCAAGAGTATTTGTGGAGCAAATGCATTTAGCCGTGGTGTCTCCTGTTAGCTTAGAAGACAGGAATGAAACTTAGCTTGTAGTGTGGGTTCTGAAGATGTTCATCAAATAGAAAATCAATTCAACATGCATTTCGTATATACTGGAGACTGAGAAAGTATAATGAGATTCGGAAGATAGAAGTATTTTTATGAACCCAGGTACTGAAGTCAATAGGCTTCTATTTCCAGTTGATTTTTCACCTTTGCAGTCTAATGTGCAATAGAAAATAGACCTGTCTACTTCCAGACTATATCATCTTTATTCAGACATCTGTTTTAACCTCTTTCTCTATCAATCTGGGTTTTGAGGTATGAAAATTCACATACTTTTAAATCTAAATTTTAAGATACACCCTAAACCGAAACCTGTATTTTATGCATGTTTTTTTGTGTGTGTTTTGAATTGACAATCATGACATTATGTTTGCAGAACTGTAGGAACAGCTGCATTCCAATATTCATGCGTTCACCTAAGAGGGATAAAACCAGTTGATTTGTTTAAAAATGCAGACCAAATCAAACTCTTCATCATGCCTCTTCTACAATGATGCTTTCAGTTCCATATGCTGAATAGAAACCAAAGTATAAGAATCTGATATTATCCGCATAATCTCCCATTCTAGAAGTGTAGCATGAAAAGGTGTTGGAAGAAAAGACAAAAGCATAATGAGCAATCAGCAGTAGATATTTTTATTTAATGTAACAGCTAATAATTATAAATGAAAGTGAGATTGGAATGAAAATAACCGGAGTTGGACCTTTCAGCCTCCATGTGTGCACCATGTGGCAAATACCTCCCTTATTGCTCTCCGGTTCATAAATATGTGATCAAAGCAATAACATATACATATGAGCTGCCCTTAAGCAGTGACCCTTTCCCTGTGCCTCCTTCCCTCATCGGTATCCCCAGGCACTTGGCAAATGTCAAATATAGTTAAAGTGGAACATATTCATGCATCTCATTAACATGCTGCATAATTACTGAACAAGTGATATTTGCTGAGTGCTGACATGCCAATTTCAAAGCCATCTCAAGGCATACAACATTAGCAAATACATAGCTTAATATATTTTTTTTCAAAATGTGTAATAGCTAAATAGCATAATCAGTGATAAGTAATGAATTCAATTTAGTGGGGGAAGTCAAGAAGTGATGTGGGAGTGCTGTACTAACACAATATTATGGTGCTAAGATTATATATGAGATAATTAAAGAAAGCCAAACTTGAAAAACCATGTAGGGAGAGATGCCACAGCCATGATACAACAAGAAACTAATATTCAGGGTGAAATCCTGTTGGTCTCCCATTGACCTAATATATGTCCTTTTGTATTCACCGGGGAAATAGATTACTGCAAAGCTCTCTACGTGGGGTTGCCTTTGAAGACTGTTCGGAAGCTGCAACTAGTCCAACGGACAGCAGCCAGGTTGATAACAGGAGCGGCATTCAGAAAGCGTACAACTCCCCTGTTGCGCCAGCTCCACTGGCTGCCAGTTTGCTACCGGGCACAATTCAAAGTGCTGGTTTTAGCCTTTAAAGCCCTAAACGGTTCGGGTCCAACTTACCTGTCCAAACGCATCTCTCCCTATGAACCATTGAGATGTTTAAGATCATCTGGAGAGGCCCTGCTCTCGGTCCCGCCTTCTTCTCAAGAGCGACTGGCGGGGACGAGAGACAGGGCCTTTTCAGTGGTGGCTCCTCGGCTTTGGAACGCCCTCCCTAGAGACATCAGATCAGCCCCCTCCCTCCTGACATTTCACAGGAAAGTCAAGACCTGGCTGTTTGAGCAGGCATTTGCTGATGAAATGTAACGGTTTAATTAGATATGTGGAATGATGACGATGTGACGGAAACTGATTTCAACATGACGCTGAGACTGCAATTGTATGTTTTTAATTGTTAATTTGTTATTATATGATTGTTTTTTGGTTTGTTTGCTTGGGCTGTATTGAGGGCAGAGACTGCCTTGTGTAAACCGTCCCGAGTCACCTTCGGGCTGAGAGGGGCGGTATAGAAACGTGACAAATAAATAAATATATAGGTATGTAGTATCCTCTTGTGCAGATTTTTCAATAGCCCCAAATTCTACTGTTGCAGACAAAAGGAGGAGTTGTCAATATCACTCTGTGGTCAGTATCACACTACACCAGCATTTCTCAAACTGTGCTCCTCCAGGTGTTCCAGCTCCTAGAAATCCCAGTCAGCATACCAGCTGTTAGGAATTGTGGGAGCTGAAGTTCAAAACATCTGGAGGAGCACAGTTTGAGAAACTCTACACTGCACTGTTCTAGTGTTATTGTTCCACTTGAGATGCTATGGTTGTCTCCTGTGGAATTCTGGGGTTTTTAGTTTAGTGAAGCCAAAGAGCTCTTTGGGTGAAAATTCAAAATGACCTTCTCAAAGGCTCCTTCCACACAGTTGTATAAAATCCACATTAATCTGGATTATATGGCAATGTGCATCAGATAACCCAGTTCAAAGCAGATATTGTGGATTATCTGACTTGATATTCTGGGTAACATGGCTGTGTGGAAGGGCCTTGAATTGCAAATCCCAGGATTCCATATGAGGTAGCCATAGCAGTTCAAGTGGACTCATAGTGTTAAAGAGTAGGGAGATTCTTTGGTGAAGAAAAGGAGGAACCCAAGAATTGTTTTTATTTCTACAGTGAAAATTATATTTTTTTCATTTAAAAAAAATTATAGTCTCAGCTCTCCCAATAAATAGGATCTTTTCACAATCAGGCTGCTCTTATGAATGCTACGAGTGGCCTTCATAATCTTGTGACCTGAGTTTCAATGGATCTTGCTCTGGGAGGCCTGGTAAAGAATGGACACAGGCTAGCACTGCTAAAAGTCACATTGCCGTTCAGTGCAACTCCGTGACCATCTGTGGAGCAGGAGTCCTTGTGATGATCCTGGCAGGCTCTCTTCGTTTGGGGCAGGCATTTTGTGCAATGAAAGCTTTTTGTACTGACTCGCCGTACCAGTCTGCCTCAGCACTATCAGAGCCAGAGTGTTTCTTTTTCATACATTCTGATATTTTCTTAACAAACAAAATATATTTAAAGAATCCCCCCCCCCCCAAACCCCACAAAACAGGAAGTTATTTGACTGGGACACACCGCACCTCCTTTGCCACATGGAAAATCAGAGAGAGGAAATGCACCACAGATTGCATGAAGTTTTCAAAGAAATAGGAAGGTCTGCTCATCCCATTACCAAAATAATAAATTAGAGCCAGTGCAACAAAATCCTTAGAAATGGAAGGACAGGCGTGGAGAATTAAGAATCTAGCTAGAATATTATCCTTGCTCCTGCTATATACAGAACCTCTTCATAAGTATACTTGTAGGATTTTTAGAATGAACACCTCAAAAATATGTGAATGGTGACCAACAGGTATTAATAATACTTTCTCCAGACAGGATCTGGGGTAACTATATGTAAATAAAAATATAAATTGGGTTTCTTCCCCTGTAAGATTGATAGCAAATTCAGAAAGGTCATCAAATATGAGCAAAAGTTAGGCAGACACAGATCGTGTCTTTTGACTAGCATAAATCAACAATATAATCAAGTCTGTGCTGTTTATTTAGAGGTGTGATACTCCCCTGAGTATTTTTAAAATAACTTCCATCAACATTTCTACAGATGTTGGACTCAAGCACTCCCTCACTTGAATTTCACTTTGAGCACAAATGAGCACAACTTTAGGGCTGAGAAACCCCACACACCTGAAAAAATGTTGATTTTTATCAGTATTCCTTTGAGTTCCTTTAAAAGTTCTGTGGGTGTTCTTTCCCAACTAGCACAACTCCCTTAAGATTCATGCTGAAATTTACTTTAGCATGGCAGAAAATCCATTAAAAATCTTTTAAATCTAGTTTGAATTATTTTGACTTAAGGATCTTTATAAGATTAAAATAATACTTTCTTATGATAGGAATCAGTCTAAAAAGGGAGTCAAATCCATATATTCCCAAATAGAAGTTTTTGATGGCCTGAAAAAACAGAGAGGATCAGAGCATGGAATATTATTTTTCAGAATGAATGAATGAGTTCCAGAGCATCATCTTACTATTGCCCTCTGGAGTGGGCAACTGTTTGGAGGCCTATCTGAATGAGGCGAAGAAATCATTTGTTTCCTTTAGAGGTAGATCTTGGATATTTCATGAATTGTGGGCCATAGATTATTTTTGTACATGTGGTGAACAAATGTGTTTTTGTTAAACTTTGGGATTATAATACAGGTATTACAAAGTTGGAAGGGACCACAAGAGCATCCTAGTACTGAGATTGTGTGGCCGTGTTTCTGACCAAATAAACTGTGAAAAGTGCAAAAAATGGAAAAGCAATATATACATCCAGAAGTCCATGACAGAACAGGAACCTTCCGGCAGGGATCATGAGAGGCAACAGGAGGCAGACAAATCTCTCAGCCAGAGTCCTGAACCTCAGCAGGAAGAGAGGGGCATCCATCATGGAAACAAAGAGGAGAAGGTGGAAGACCAAGGCAGAGAGTGCGGGGCTCACCTTCTCCTCTCCAACAGACATACGTGGCACAAGGCACCACGGGAAAGAGAGCTGGCACCACGCTGCACCCTGAGAAATGTGGTCTTTATCAACTACAAGAAAACCAAAATTCTCACCAAAAACATGACTAAGGACAAGAAAGACAGACTAGAAGAATTGTTAAACATCCAAGTGACCAATAAAGTGAGATATTTGGGTATTAACATCACCGCGAAGAATAACCAACTAATGAAGAACAATTATGATATTACATGGAATGAAATAAGTAAGAAATTGAAAGTTTGGAAATATATGAACCTAAGTCTGCTTGGTAAAATAGCAGCTATTAAGATGGACGTTCTTCCTAGAATGGTCTTTTTGTTCCAGACCATCCCAATTCTAAGAACAAATTATTGTTTTAACAGCTGGAGGAAAGAAATTCTGCAATTCATTTGGGACGGCAAAAAGGCCAGAATCAATTACAAAAATCTAACAGATAGGTACGAACGGGGAGGTCTATCCCTACCCAATCTACAGTTATATTATGAGGCCGCCGCCCTCTCTTGGGTAGCGGACTGGGCCACTTTAAAGAAAAGAAGGTTATTAAGCCTAGAAGGGTATGGTGCCAGAAGGGGCTGGCACTCATACCTGTGGTATGATAAAGCCAAAGTGGAGGCCAATTTTACTAATCATTTTGTACGGGCTGCCCTACTAAAAGTGTGGGGCAAATATAAAAGTCGCTTTTACCAGGCCACTCCGCTCTGGATCTCACCAATAGAAGCGCAGTACAAAAAAGGGCTCCCAGTATCAGATTGGTGTACATATAAAAACCTCCTGGAAAAAATTGACGGACAATGGGTATTAAAGTCCTTAGAAAAACTTAAATCATCTGGCCTGGCCCTGTCGTGGTTTCACTACGCCCAGGTGAAAGACTATTACAGAACAGATCAGAAAAGTAGCTTCTCCCATCAAGACAATACATGGGATGTAATAATAAAGAAAGAGAAGAAACATATAAGAATATTATACAACAAACTACTGGATTGGGATACGGAGACGGAGTTGGTTAAAGATAACATGGTTAAGTGGTCGCAGGACTTTGAGCATTCGATCCTTTTAAGTCAATGGGAGGCAGTGTGGAAAAAGAACAAAGAATATGCGGGAGCAACAATGATAGCGGAGAATTGGCTAAAAACCTTTTACAGGTGGCATCTGACACCCCAAAAGCTTGCCAGATACTATAAAAACGTCAACAGTAAATGTTGGAGGTGCAAGAAACAGCAAGGTACACTCCTACACTGTTGGTGGGCATGCCACAAGCTTAAAAAATTTTGGCAATCCATCCATTCCCATTCTCAAAAGATACTTGAGATGAAGGTAGAGCTCACTCCGGAAGCCTTCCTCCTTAATTTAATACCAGAGAATATGGGTAAAAAGAAAGAAAAGATATTTTATTTTTTGACGGCGGCTGCAAGGATCGTGGTGGCCAGGAAGTGGAAACAAGAGGAGCCTCCGACGATAGTAGAATGGGCCATTAGACTGGCAGAATATATTGACATGGATGAGCTTAAGGGACTAGTGAATAATATAAGTACCCAAAAGAGGACGGACTGGCAGCCTTTGAAGAGCTACCTGAGGGTGGAAAAGCTCTAATATGTTGAGGACACTGTAAATCTGCGGTGAACGGTCGACATCATAGAACTGTAAACTTTCACATATCGACGGAACCCTAGAGTACCCTGACTGGAAGCAAACTTATTTCTTTTCACTTTTCCTATTCTAGCTTGCACTCTGTCTCTACTTCTTTCCCTCCCTTCCTCCTCTCTCGCTTTCCCCTCCCGACCTCCACACTCCTTCCCAGTAATCTGTCACAGCTTTCCCCCCTTTTTTGTTTTGATGTAATAAGAAAAAAAAGTTAATAAAAACTATTAAAGGAAAAAAAAGAAAAAGAAATGTGGTCTTTATTGCCACATTAGATGGGTATATGAGGGATGGGCCAAACTGGGCCCTTCAGGTGTTTCCTAACAGCCTCAGGCCCCTTGCTGCTCCGACGATTAAGAGAAAGGTAAAGAGGAGGAGGGGGTGGTGCTTCTTCCTTCTTCGCTACAGTGTTCTCTCATTATATATATATGAGTCCGCAGTAAGTGAACCCCAAATTGTGAGGGAACACAGTATGCATGTACCTTCTCAGACTGCACTTTGCCCCATCCCTCTGTTACTCTTTTTAAACTAACTTTCCAAGCCATGCTACATTTTCTAATAAAGAAGAACTTTGGAATCTAACCCATCTGTAGAGAAAGTTAATTAAAGTCTGCACTACACACAGGAGATCGAAATTGAATATATTTTGGTCTTTCTTCAACTGGAGAGAAATTGAGCATCTCATCATACGGGGTTAGAATCGACAGCATATGCCGGTCTCCCTCTGGTTATCCATGGAGCCGACCAGCTCCCATCAGATGAAGTCATGCTGGCTCTTTGAGTGAAGAAGAGTCTAACCAGTATGCCTCTGTGGCAACACGGGAGGCTTTCTGTGTTGCCAAATCTGGGGGGGGGGGGCGCACACTCCACGCGTACTCACACTTCCCCTCATGAGATCACCTCCCGGTGATGCAGGCGATGCGAACTGTGAGGGTGCCGGATTCCAGACACCTCACAGCAAAGTGGAGCGCCACCACCTCCTGCTGCCGGTGGTCTGTTGAGGTCAAAAAGCTAGCTTCAGTGTTACCTTCTTCTTTTGGTATCTAAAAAAATGGGAATGTGATAAAAATGACCAAAGGCTTGAAGAAGTATGTGTGTTATATTCAAAATACTGTACAAATGGAATCTATTTAGGGTAAGGCTGTCCTCCTGTTTCAAATTACATGTATTACTCTTGAAGAACATCAACATATCTGTTTATTTTTATGCATATAAAGTAACTACAACAAATGCTCTTCAGTACACAGGCCCTTGAAGTGTGTTGTGAATCTTGTAATAGCCCCAGCTGAAATCTGTAGCTACTTCTGAAATTTGCAAATGGCAGCTCACCCCTATAACCATGACACAACTCTGGATGGAATAAAGAAAATCAGCCTTCTGCATATATTTTGTATAAATTATATCCACATTTTTTATTGCTGTGCTGGTAATATACAAGTGGTAATATGTATCATATAGGAAGTGGGCTAAGGTGATTGTCAATTTATATAGGCAACAAAATGGAGCTATGGCAATGCTTTTATTCCTCACTTATAAGTGAAGAAGCCAAAGCAATTTCCACTGGATTAGGAATGAAACCCAGAACTCATAATGTGCCCTTATAATACAAGTAGTAACAAAAATAGAAAATGACATAATCAAGGTTCTTATCTCAAGATCTTCAATTTGATTTTAAGAGAGAAAAGAGTTGCTTCCCCCTTTGGACAGTATCTATCTTTTATGACTCTTTCTCCATTGATATTACTTCCTCACTGCCAATTTTCCAGTAGTCCATCTTTCTATCTGAAGGAAGGAATGGAATAGAAGAATTCTATATTTGTATGTTATACATGTGTTGTTTTTTATAAAATAGATTTTTGATCTTGTGACTAATGTGGACATCTATTAATTTATCTCTTGGCTATTCTGAGTTTGAATTTGAAATAAACTCATGATAATGAGACCAGAAAAGAGGAGAAATGGCATGCAGCCAATCAAATGTTTAATCCTACTTAAGTGTGTGTGTGTGTTACATAATTAATAGAAATACTCATTATATTTTAATGACAATACAAGAGATACAATCCATATTTAATAGTGGGTATGACATAGTTTGCTGAAGTTCTAAAAATGTTGGCGTGTACCCACGCATTCACGCAGTGATTAATTCTCTGGTTTGCTTTGTAGCGTATGCCATTTTAAGTGTAACCACACATTTATATGGATTTTTTTTAAAAAAAATCTAGGCAACATAAGGTTTAGTTGCAGAACCTAAAAGTGAAGAAAACCTCCTTGTATTATCTCTAGCTAATAAACCTTGCTCACTTTCTGATTTTTAGAGCTTCACACCCAGAGCAATTTGTTAAGGCCATGATTCCTATCTGAGACAGGGTAGTATGAACATTTCTGAAATGTGCTTATGTGCTTGCGTGTATCTATTTTTAATTTATTAAATATGTATCAATTGCTTTCCTGTACAGGTACAATTAAAATTGTGACCCCCCCCCCACATAACTTCCAATTTAATTTCCAATTCCAATTTTAATGCAATTATTTTTTAATTGAAAACCAAATTCCAGATGACATAATACATATGACCACCAACACGGTAGTCATGCCTATACCACGTCATTTAGAAAAGCTGGGTTGATGATACATAAAGAACCCTGTATTGTGTACCATCAACCCAGCTTCTTGAACCCCCTTTTTAACACCTTAGAGTTTTGATTGCCTTCTGAAAACTTAAAAAGACTGTAGCCAGTTTTGGGAGAGGTTGAGCAACTGATGTCAAGCCAGCCCTCATTTGCTCATCAGACTAAATTCTTGGTATGCTGGAATAACAACAGGGCATTTTACTAAAGATTTCAAATTTTGTGCAGGCTCATATGAGAGGAAATATTTATGGGACATTTCCTCTCTCTGATTTTCTAAATTCTTAGTTCTGAAGGATCTTCTTCAGTGCCATGTTGTAGAGGACAAATAGTTAGGGAAACACTTCTGCTGTCATGCTATTCTTCTGCTAGGATGAGGATTTGAGGACCTCTCTGAGACAGGCATTCAAGGCAGCATTCTCTGGAAAGCTGTGTGTGACAGTTCTCTGACATGCACGAACCCTGCCAGAGCAGTGGGAGTGATGTGGGCAAATTTACCACACCTGGTGTCCTACTGTATTGGAAGTAACCATTTCATGATTAATAGAAATGGTGGCCCACCACTCTCTGAAGCCATTGAAGGTCTTATAAATCAAAAGCAATCAGAAGGGAGTGCAGTTGTCAGGCCAGGTGACTTAAAACTTTTGCCTATGCTATTTCACAAGTTATGTTGAATAGATATATTAAATAACTATGCTCTTCACTCTTATGTATTTTGATTATATTTACATATACATCTATGTGTACTTTACATCTATGTGTAAATGTAACATCTAGGTTTTTAAAATTATTATATGTGTAAATATAAGTATACAAGTAATTTGCATAGATAGATAGATAGATAGATAGATAGATAGATAGATAGATAGATAATGTGCAACTTACTTGTATACTTACACTAGCTTGGGGACCCAGCGGTGCCCGGGTTATTTGAGAAAGGTATTGTGTGCCAAGGTTGGTATTTGGTACTTCAAGTCCCATCATCCATGGTCCACCCTCCTCCAAACTGCAGTATAATATAAAGTGGGTCATGGGGGCCGCAGAGACCTAGTCAGGAGAATCAAGTTAAGTAAGTCTTACTGTGAATTCAGGCTAAGGCCTAGCCAGGAGAATCAAATTGAGGAAGCCTTACTGTCAATTCAGGCTGAGGCCTACGAATAATAATAATACTTTAGAATCCGCATCCATCTCCCCAAAGGTGTAGCAACCCAGCCTCCGTTTCAGCCGGGGGGGGGGGGCGGGTGCCGCTCCGGTGGGTCCCAATTGCTTTGGATCCAGGTGAAGGGAATGCAAGGGATGATGGGCCTGCATCCCCAACTGACAGTTTGCAATGGGATGACACCTGGCCTTCTGCTTACTCGGACGAGGAAAGTCAGCTAGATTCCGGATCAGATGAATCAGATGGTTCATATGAGAAACCAGGAGGTTTCAGTTCACAGGAATGTTTGTTGCCACCAGCTGCGGAGGAAGAGATGGAAACTGAAGTGGAGGCATGTTCCCAGGGAGATAGCGAGCCAGATGGTGCTCGGCCTTCGAGGAGTTTCAACCGGAGGAGTAATATTGTGGCTACGCGCTGAGATTGGAAGCGGAGTCTCGAGAGGCGCTTGTCTCACAAAGGTGGGAATTAAATATACACTCTGTGGGAAAGGATGCCTTTTTGTGAAGTACTCTCTCTGTCACCTTTGAGATTTGGGATGTATGAATGCTGGCCAATCAGAGCCGGTTTTGCAAATGCTCCCTCAATGGCAACCAATCGAAATGCTGCCACATATTCCTCCACACCTCCGCACCTCCCACCACAAACACTGACTTTTATTATATACATAGATTTATACCTTAGTGTATATGTATGCATTTGTGCTTCCCTATAGATCAGTGGTTCTCACTGTAGGTCCCCAGATGTTTTGGCCTTCAACTCCAAGAAATCGTAACAGCTGGTAAACTGGCAGAGACCCACCGGTCTAGATCCTCCTGAAAATACACACAATGCTAAGCTGTTATTATCTAGAATATTCCCTTTGTAAACACACATATTTGGCTTTAGGAATGCATCAGAAATATTGACAGCTATCTTCCATCAAAGATATCACAACATAAGTGTACAGAGAGAAGAAACTGGCAGCTCCTAGCTATCTGTCCTTGTGCACATGGCTATAATTTACTGGCCCACATTTTATTTATTAAAGTATCAGAAATATGTCAATCACTTAGTGACAAATTGCAGCTCTGAGCTGAAGATTCAGTCTGAAAAAAGTCACATCTCAGGGGGAAAAAACACCCAGAGATGGATAAATGTGAATATCAGTGGCTGATTGATGGGAGTGGTGAAGTGCATCCACAACACACAGGAAGCTGAAATTCAACTAGTTAAATGTATTGGTTAGTGTAGGATGGGGATATTTTGGCCAGCAATGTAAGCTTGGGAAAAAAATCTGAAAGAAAGAGTGGCTTATGTGGAGTTTATAAAAGTTAGAGCTGGGGAGATTTTTGACAGAGTTTAGAAAACTCATGCCAAAGAGATTTACAGTGGAAAAGTGTTTATTTCTGGTTTTGAAATTCTTAGTATCTAGTATAATATCAATTACCATGTAATACATGTTTCAGGGCTGGCCTTTACATTTTGTGCACCTGCTGGGGGAAATCAGAAAAGAAAAGAAATGTGGCAGAAATAGCAGCAGGTGGTCATTGTACCATTGTGCATTCGGTATTTGTCAGAGAAAGATACTGCTAAGGGACACATGTTTGATAATGCCGAGCCCTCATTTACTGATATTCACAGCTAAGTCAGACAACTTAGGGATAGTTCACATCAAAGGCTGTGACTTATTGACCTGGGGTGAATAATGCACATTAATTATTGCAATGATGGTATGCAAAGATGCACTTGGGTAAGTATTCAAGCTGACCTCTGTAGACACCAGTGACTAAAAGGCATCTGTTCAGTGGAAGAATAAGCAATACACTAAACCTTGGCTTGTCACTCAATCATCTTAAATACTTGGCTGGTGTATTTATAATGTAAAATCCTTAAAGTGGCAGTGACTCAACAGGCACATTTTTGTAATTTGGTCCCTAATTATTGCTCTTGATTCCCATGAATGTCAAAATTATTCTGACTCTCTGATGGATGATCCATTGAGCATTGACATCAAGTGGGGAGTGTATTAGACTGACAGTTGTTCGTCAAAGTTATTTAGTAGCGTTTTTGAATACTTTCTGTGGAAAAGTGACATAAAAATGGATTTCCAATTTATGGTAGTATATTCCGCAAATGACATTGAACTGATAGGATCAAACCTAAATACTGTGCAGCCTACACAATGACAGCTACGGCCATATGTAACGGCCAAACCATACATCCTAGAAAAGCAATGTCGATGAAAAATGAAAATTATTTGAATTGGTTTTGGAGGTAAAGTAACTAGCATCTACACTGTACAATTACTGCTGTTTGACATCCCCTCCAAGCAATGGCTCAATGCTATAGAATTATGGGAGTTGTAGATTTATGAGCCATCAGCACTATTTGTCCAAGAAGATAAAAGACCTTGTAAACTACCACTGCCACGACGGTGTGCTAGACCTTTGCGAAAGGACCCTTCCCTGAACTGCACCTAATGGATAACATTTGGCCAGTTCCCTACAACCTATTCATGGGCAATGTATCCAGGGATTTCTGGACAAGAAGGGTTATCTCAGTCATTTTCAGCCAGGAGCCTGGTGGCAGGGAATGCCTTAGTTATCCTGGTGGATGGTACATGACAGGATGTGAACAGAACTGCTTTCTTTTGGCAATTCTAAATACCATCAACCATTGATTTTTTCTGGGCCTTTTTGGGATGAATCTTGGTGTCACTAAATAGACTCCTGCTGGTTAGTCTCAATTAGAGCAGACCTACTGAGTGTATTATTGAGTGGTAAACGAACTTAAAGGTAAATCCAACAAAATCAATGGCTCTACTGTAGTCTGGACTGACGATAGCATTATGGCCACTGTTCGACAGTAACTCTACTTCTTGGAAGGACATGTTCAGAAGGGAATGCTCAGCCACTACTGTTTTTTAATCATTGTGGTTTGTCTTTGGATCCCTTCTAGGTCCTGCTGTCTCCTCCTGTGTGCTGCTTATGTGTCGCTTATTCTTATTTGATCTTTTGTGCAGACATCCAGTTCCATTCTGATTGGGAGCATCAGGTCTTTGGTTGGTAGGTAGATAGGTGGGCTCATGATCACTAAGCTAGGATTGAACTGATCCATTGTAATGGAAATATTATAAGACAAGCAAAGAAGAACAACTAAAATGAAGTACAGTCAGTCCCTAAGTTACGAACAAGATAGATTCTGTAGGTTTGTTCTTAAGTTGAATTTGTATGTAAGTCAGAACAGATACATTTTAAAGTGTAACTTCAGCCAAATGTATAAAAATATATAATAGCTTTGGATAGCATAGGGAAGGCTGAAAACCCCTGTGGTGTTTGCTTTGCTGTCTATGCCCCTGTTCAGAAAATTTCACCTCACTTTCTGTCCCTGTGAGAATTTGATTTTGAAAATGTGGCTTGTTGTGGAAAAAAGGATTGGTGACGAAGTTTCAGTGGAGACACCTCTTTCCCATGATAACTCTTTTAGGAGTGATTTTTTGTATCAAGTGTGGGTAGATGAAACCACAGATACCAGTCCCACAGGTAGATTTCCAAGGGGTAGATTTCTTTCACTTCTTGATGTCTCACTCCCTTTTCTCACTATGAATCATTTGTAAGTTGGATTTTTGTAACTTGGGGTCTCCCTGTATTGAATTTAAGATGCTATAGGAACTCAATAGATAATTTTACAAATATCATTTCTAAACTGTATGCCTCACTGATTTTATCAATCTATGACAAACTACAGTGGTTTGATTACAATGGGTTAAAGATGTGGGTACAGATATATTGGAAAAAGATTGTGAGTCCATGTGAACCGTTTACCAACAGTCAATTTCTTCAGAAATGAAGAAGCATAGTCAGAAAATAATTTATTGTTGCCACTGGACTTGTCTAATTCTTTTTGCAAGTTATTTATCTAAATTATCTACTGTCATCACAGCTTGAATAATGAATTCTTTATAAGGTCCTATTCACATTAAAGAAATATAGCTCTATTATTTCACTTTAACTGCCACCATTCCATTCTAGGGAATCCTGGGATTTGCATTTTTGTGAGGGGCACTGAGAATTCTGAGCCAGAGAGCACCACACTATGAAGCCCCTGATTCCAAAGAATGGCAATTAAAGCGGGATAATACGTAGTGCTACGATTCTGTAGAGTGAATGGGCCCTAAGTAAATTTGTGTTGTATCTTACATTGACATCCCTGAACCAGGGCCGTAGCCAATTTTTGATTCGTGAGTGTATCTGAGACTGGGTGGAAGAGGGTCTGCAAACATTGTTATCCCAATAAGCCCAACCCATGGTGATCAGATCATGATATGAACAAACATAACAGTTTAAATAATGTACCAGTAACCTTTTCGCGGACCACAACATGGATTTGCCCTGAACCCATTGCTGAGGGAAAGCAAAATAACATACAACATGGATTTACTTTTAGAATGATCCTTAATATACTGTGGGTGAAAAACAAAAGTGTTCATAAGGGGAATGGGTAGAGAATAAAAATATCTTTTTCAAGCACCTACTGTTTGTCTTTTTTAAATGGAAGCTTTAAACACGTTTAAAACGCTCCCTTGAGATGTTTTCATAAGAAAGATGACCAGTATTTCTGAACATTTTAAAAATGATTTTTATTAAGAGTTTATTACAGATATAGTTTTTAAAAAGAAAGAAAGTGGGATAGTCTGAGGGAGATAGGGATGGGATGGGTTATCGGATTGGGATATAGGTAAAGGGGAGGAAAGGAATGGGTAATAGGAGGTGAATTGGGGGAAATCTAACTTCCAATCGTCTTCACATCGGTAATTTTGTTCTTTAAAGTCATCCATTCATTATCAGCTCTCTCTTTTACAACATCATCATAAGAGCATTGGGCTCAAGGTTTTATCTTAGTTCAATGATCCATTTCAGATTTTCTTGAATTATAAAGTTCTTTACTAAAGTCCAGTCCGTTTTTGTTGTCTTCGGTTTTTGGTTAGTATTCAACAATTGTGTCAAATTGTCCATGTTCATGATGTCTATTATCTTCGTTAACCATTGTTCCTGTGTAGGGTCTCTTTTGTTCTCCAAAATCTTGCATAGTTTATTCTGGCCGCTGTTACTAATTGAAGAGTTTGTCCTAGATTTTTCCCCCCATTTCTATATCTATTATTCCTAATAACAAATATTCTGGTTTTAATTATAATTTTATTTCTAATACCTTCTCATGTATGTTTTTCCAATAGTCTTTGGCCCCTTTACATGTCCACCACATGTGGAAGAAAGAGCCAGTTTGTTCTTCACATTTCCAACATCTGTCATTAACTTTTGTGTAACACTTTGCTGATTTTTGAGGGGCAATGTATTATTTATTTATTTATTTATTTCATGCATTTCTACCCCACCCTTCTTCCCACAAAGGGGGACTCAGGGTGGCCTCACATAAGCATCATGTGATGGTGTCAGCATATAAACAAACAAGGATTACAGTTAAAACAGTAAAAAAAATTAAAACACATTATACAGAGCTTTAAACAATAAATTAAACATGCCAAACATACCATCTGTGCATCATTTTTAACCAATTTTCTTTCAAATCAGAGGCATATGTGTATTCTATTTTCTTATTCCAAATTTTCCCCAATCTTCCAATCTGGTTGAAAGACCTATGTTTGCGCCCATTTGACCATACAGTCTTTGGTTAGTTCTGTCTCCGTGGACCATTCTTTGTAGTTTTTTTGTAGATTTTTGTTATTGTTTTATTTTCTGAAATTAATATTTTATCCCAAAAGGATTCTTTAGCCATAAAGCCATTTTTCTTGTCTTTTGTATAATATTCTCTAATTTGTCTATATTGGGACCACGAGATTCCAGTATCCAATATGTTTAGTTCTTCTTGCGATTTTAGTATAAACTCTTTATCTTGCTTTTTCAGAATATCTTTGTATGTTAACCATCTTTCTTGTGCTGTTTCCCTTCTGTGGTTGGCTTCTTGTGGCGATAGCCACATTGGTGTTTTAGCATAGAGCCTTTCTTTATATTTTCCCCAGATTTTAATCAGGGCCAATCTAGTTAAGTGATTTCCACATTTTTCTCTATTTTTTCCTTTGATACCATAAATATAAATGCCACCCTGCTCTCAAATCAAATCCTTCCAAATTTATAATTTTAGTATTTTCCATTTAAACTGCCTTTTTCTATATTAAACCCAAATCTAATCATTTCCCTTCTGATGGAATAATCAAGGTTATGCCTTGTGCCATTCAAATGATCTAGAACATTCCAAGAAACGACACTGTTTATCAAGTGTCAGTAGATGAAACCACAGGTACCAGTCCCACAGGTACAGGGGCCATATTGTACACAATTGGCATTTTGGGGTAGAATATTTAGACAACTCAGCTAGCGAGATCTAGTGCCTTTGACCGAACTGCAATCCCCATGGGATGCAGCCAAGGCAGTTCAAACAGAATCCATATTATTCTGCAATGTGCAACCCAGGGTGCATCTACACTATAGAATGAATACAGTATGAAACCAACTTGACTGCCATGGCTCAGAGATATGGAATGCAGGGAGCTGTAGTTTTACGAGGCTTTTAGCCTTCTCTATCAAAGAGAAACTACAAACTACAATGTCCATGATCCATAGCATTGAGTCTCAATAGTTAAAGTGTTCTCAAATTGCATTAAATCTGCAGCATAAATGTACCCTAGATTTCCAAACTGATTGTATACGGAGCTTCCAAAAATAGTAAAAGCTCTCATCTCCAGTTTCTTGCCCTCAACCATCTTCTTATCTGAGCAGATGCTTGGGAAGATCTAGAGTAGAATGGTGAAAGGTGGGAGCTTAATCCATCCTCGAAAAAACCTAAAAGGAGAATGGACTCCTCTACTCTCTTTTCCATGGCAGTACTTCTGGCCTAATGGCAGTGGTGGCTTGAGCAGCTGCTTTCCCTTCTCTGCAGAATGACCCTTGACTTATCCACAGATCATATTAAAATCCATAATTTTGGCCCTAAAGTCTGCCCTTGATTTATACATGTGGTCAACCGATACCTGAGTATTACATAGTATATCTCATTCAAAGCTAAAGCTTAAACCATGGTTTAACATTAGTAGAACATGCTTTTGATAGACCTTGCTTCTCATTTGATGATTGAATAAAGTCTGACTCATGGATAGATCCAAATTTGGAAACAGGCTGTAATCAGGCTTCTGAGAGATAGATGGATTTTTCCCTCCCCACTCCCTCCAGATATGGGTGGGTGGGTGCCTAGATATTGCTCTTTCCCTTTCAGCTTTTTCTCTTTTTCCCTTCGCTCCCTCCCTGCACTCTCTCCCTCAGTCTTTTTGAATAATGCAGTTGCTTTGAGTAGCCCAGACAGGCTTGAATATTAGGGAGCTTGTTTGTGGAGCTGGGGGCCAGATGAATAGGAGCAGGAGGCCCACTCCCCGGGAAAACAAGGCTCTGGGAACTAGGCCAACTGTGAAGAGCATGTGCTGGGCAAAGCAGCAGGCTAGCCCATATGTCAGGCTGTGCCACAAAGACTTCTCTGCACATCTACCATGACAAACAGGATTACTGAAGACAATTAATCTGGCACACTTTATCAAAATCAAGCGCTGACCCCCAACCTCTCCCCTCAGTGTGCAGCAGATGCCACGCTCCAATTCAATGGAGCTCAAGTGTTCCCCTTTCCCCCCACTGCTGAAAGGAATCCAAGGCCTGAATAAGGCTGGCATGGACTAATTGCAAACACTGTCTGATGGTGACAGCCCTAATCAAATAAGATGAGCTTACCTTCTCCCTTCCCCAATTCCCTCCCTTCCTTGACTTCTAATGGAAAGGCTGGCTGCAGCGCCCTGTCAGCTGCTAGCAGAAAAGAGGAATGCATCAGTTCTAAGGTTTCCCCTCCTCCCCCTATGCCTTCATCCTTGCTTGGTTGCTGCAAGGGGAATGGAGAAGCTATGGGTAGACACTTCCGCATTTGCTTCAATAGGATGTCTGCAACTGGCAGAGGAAGAAGGGGAGATTGTGTGTGTTTGTATCTGTGTGTGTGCTTGGGGCAGAGAGCATTGCTTTTGGATCCAGTTATGGAAAATATGATTGGACTGAGGGGGAAAGGCAAGGTAGCAAAAAACATTGCAGCTGCTTGGGAAGGAAGACCTGAAGAAATGCCCCCCCTCCTCCCCCTCAGTTCCTATAAGCATCAGGTCAAATATTAGACTGGCTTCAACGTGAGTTTAAAATTTCAAGTCACATCTCTTATCTCAATAATAAATTAGAAGAATGAACTCCTCATTCTGGTGCTCCCATGTTATTACTTTGGACATCTTAGCATCTCAATAATATTTAGGTTTTCTAAGTCTCAGGACCTAGTCTTCCTTCTTCAGTCCTCAGGGGAAGCAAGAGGAACCTCAGGGCAAGAACTCTACTATATATACAGTCAGCTCTCCACACTGGTAGGTTTCACTTTTGCAGAGCCATAGGTTCCCAACCCCTGCTCTAGAGCCTTAAGCATGAGTTTATAGTCAACATACAGCTGACACTGACCATAAAATCATGCTGGAGATTCCTAGAGATTTCTAGAAATACTATTTATTTAGGCATTTGTGGGTCTTCCAGCACAATTGTATGGTCAACTTTTAGTGGAAGATTCCTGGGAGGCATTCTCTTAGGTAAAAAAAAAGTTTTTTTTAAAAAAAGCATGGTTTTCCCACTCTCATAGTGAATGTGAAGGCAGACTGTATATACTTTGTCTATTATGCTTGGTGTTTTAAAATTTAAATAGCATGCTTTGTTCAACTATTGCTAATCCTTGGTGTATCATACTTAATGACACCACAAAAGACTACCTTGTTGTTGTTGTTTTTACTATAATTTTAGTTTTTTATTTACATACATTAACATCTTACAGTGTAAACAAGACACAAAACAGTGAACATTTCACAAACACATAGCGCCACCACCAAGACCTGAGCAAGTATCCTTTCCTTCGCCATATATTTATAACTCAACCATTAATCAAATGTC
Source organism: Anolis apletophallus (assembly GCA_030556195.1). Classification (NCBI taxonomy): domain Eukaryota; kingdom Metazoa; phylum Chordata; class Lepidosauria; order Squamata; family Anolidae; genus Anolis; species Anolis apletophallus. The sequence goes on along the minus strand of JARBWK010000007.1, from coordinate 60,040,490 downwards.
AAATCCAAAATCCCTGACCAACAGGGTTATATTATTTTCCGTTTTCACTAGTAAAGACCAACCAGTATGCATCAAAATCTGATCTGTTAGTTTCCCCCCTGAATACCCTAATTTCCATTGATAGTTTATCATTTAAGGCTATGTTCCATACCTCTCTATACCATGCTTCCAGTGTAAGATTAGTTACTATTTTCCATTTCCTTGCGATTATAATTCTTGCTACTGAGTAAAATAATCACCAATTCTTTCTTTTCCATTTCTAAATTCAACTTTGTCATCCATTAGAAATGCTAGCCTAGCATATGGAGTAATATTTAGTTCTATAATATTACCTATTTCATTATATATATATATATATATATATATATTTCAATAAATAGATAAACTGCCTTGTTAAAATATAAGTGGCTGTCCCTGGGACTCAGGTTTTGGGCCTGGAATATCATGGCCTAGCTTTGTCCTAACCTGGCAACCCCAATATCCATTTTTGTTGTCCTCTTTCTTTCTTTCTTTCTTTCTTTCACTTCAGAACTGTCATACATGGAATGGAAAAAATCTGCAGTTCCATCCCAACCTCCTTTTGCTTCATAACAGCCCCAAAAAATTCATTCCACCTCAAGTAAATGGCTACCACATGCTTCCGTGATTGATGGAACTGCCTGTACTTTCTCCTATCTAATGTTATTTTGCCTTGGGGGGAGACTTGGGAAGGGGTCTTTTAAAATGTTGTTCATAAGCATTTGTGTCAACTGTCATTCTTCTTGGGGTTTCATTCCCATCCCTTGAGTCCTTCAAAGGCCCATGTTAGAATTGGGTGGTTCATCTTGATTTTTCTGCGTATTATGCATGCTTGCTTACGTACGCATGAAGAATGCTAAAACCTCAACCAGGGGAAAGCTTTCCATCACTTTAACTGTGACTTGTGTGGTTAATTTTGAATTAAGACTATTTATTATAGAATGATTGGGTTTCCTCAATATCTTTTTACAAGTAAAATAGTAATAATCGCTTTTGTTTTAAACCACCACACCTTCCTTTCCTGCTTATATTATATTATTTATTTATTTACATCATTAATATTCCGCCCTTCTCACCTCGCAGGGGACTCAGGGCGGATCACAATGCGCATATACAGACAAACATTCAATGTCATTTGACATACAACATATAATTAGACAGAAAAAGAGGTGATTTAACATTCAAGCTTATGGCCACCAGGAAGAGCTGTCGCATTTCTTCAATCTTTTTGTGTGTGTTTTCTGGAGATTTATGGTCTCGTTAATCAGTTAAATTTAGCCTCCCCACACAAGTGGTATCTACTAGGCTTGGTCTCTGTGGTTTAAAAATTATTTGAAATCAGATTCGATTAGTTAAAAAAGCTAATTTTGATGTTTACCGCACCTCAAGAGCCAACCCAGAAGTGGACTTTGTTTACCAAACCTGGGGGCCGCCATTTTTCTTAATTATTGTAATTAATTCATAATCACACACCAGAGAGTCCTGTCCCTGCTTTCTGTCTGGTCGGGAGAAGCAGGGGGAAGCATGCTAAAGCATTGCCAAAGCTGCAGACATGAGGAATGGATGGCAGAGGGAATGGATTGATCCTTCTCCCTGTCTTCTCCTGGCTCCCCCTCGGCTCCCACCTACATTCATCTTATTGCTACAGCCTACCTAGCACCTTCACCTCACCATCCTGTCCTCCTGTCCCTGTGAAGCTGCATGAATCCTGTTATTTTTGAAAAAACCGGCAAAATAGCAAGTGTCGCAAAAGTTTTCCTATGCGACTGGACAGCTGATTTACGGCGCTAGCTAACAACCGCTACTTTGATGAACCATCGCAAAAGTTTTCCTGTCTTGCTGCTTGTGTTCGGCTGTGGAAGCGCCCAGCGTGGCAGCGCCACACTTGGCTGCCTCTCTCTCCAACAGGATTCACAAGTGCCTTATTCAAGGACACTTCTCCACAGGATTTCTATCCACGCTCACCAGTACAGTGAGTAATGCCACATGGCACAACAAGAGTCAGATATATCCATCCATCATTGTGAAGTTGCTACTATGAAGACCTCTGTGTGAAGTTGCTTTGTAAAGTTGCTCTGAGTTTATTATTATGAAGTTGCTATTGTGTTGATTATTGTGAAGCTGCTTTTGTGTGGATAGACTACTACTCTTGCAGAAACCACCCCTGTAGACCTGCTTGCTTTCCCCTCACACCTTGCCGATACGTTGTGATTGCACCAGCCTCCTCCTCCTCCTTCCTATTTGGAGTCCCATTTAGAATTCAGTGTGGTTTATTCCAGTTTTGGCCTTCAACTCTCAGAAATCCCAGCCAGTTACCAGCTGTTAGGATTTCTGGGAGTTGTAGGCCAAAACCATCTGGAATAAGCATGCGCTGGAATAAGAACTAATAACGAATTTTGTTATCAATTACGTTACATTTCAGAATTTTTTTGGACATTTTTTGTAAGTCTTTCTATTACTAATAAAAAAATCCCCTTCCAATTGATTTTAGAACCACTTTTTGGGGGGATCAACCAAGCCTAGTATCTACATTTCCTACTTGACAGATGCAACTGTCTTTCGGGTTGCAAAGGTCAACAATGTTAAGTCCACCTTCTATCCAGTCATGTAGCACTTTGTCCTGCTATCTTCCTTTTCTTTCTTTCTTTTCTTTTTTGGAAATTGATCTTACTACAAACTTGTGTTACCAGAGGGGCTACACTTGTGGATCAGAGACCAAAAATTCCCATATCTCCTTGATTCTCACATTGTAGTGGGAATTCCCACATATCTATGTAACCGTTTAGTGTGAAGGCATAGAACACTCTTTGAATTATTAAAAGTATGCCCCAAGACACAATATTTGAAACCATTAAGCTTAGTATCTTTCTTGTTAGTTCTCTTCAATAAACTTCATTGTTTTTATTGTTCAAAACATCAGTCTCATGAGTGCCTCTGTCCAAAAGAGTTTTAAAGCAGTTTCTTGCTTTAAGTAAATAAAAGTTTAATGGTGGCAGCATACCTTTAAAAGTAGTAGTATCTTTAGGGTTACCTCAGCACACAAGTCTGATGTAATAAAGTCAAAGAGACTCCTTACTCCTTACCTCCCCTTACTTTATAATGGGTGGCAGTGGTGGGATTGAATAGGAAGGTTCCACGCTGCCCTAATTGAAAATCCTCCAGCCTGTTATAAATGTGGTTTTAAATACCCACAAAATCTTTAACTTATTATATATGCATTTTAATGGTGTGTATTTGTTTGTTAATTTTAACCATGCTGTACCCCGACTCAAGATACAGAGAGGCAGATAATATGTTGTTGTTTTTTTTTTTTTAAAAAAAGAACCCACACAACTTTATTGATATTTAGGAGTGGTGGTATTAGAGAAGAGATATTTAGAAAGACCGAGTAGTAGCTTTCAACAATTTATTTTCTGCAGGACATATAATTCTCCAAATGTTTATGGATTGCAGCTCCCAGCAGTCTTTGTCATCATAGGCAATGGTTAGAAATGCTAGAAGTAACAATACAACAAAATTGCCTAATTATTGCTTACTGATATCCTCCAACATTTCAAAAGATGTAAATAGGGACATTTGTGGCCAAACAACATTAGAATTTGGTCTTAATCAGGCATGGGACAACTTCAGGCCTCTAGCTGTTTTGGACTTCAACTCCCACAATTACTAACAGCTGAGAGGAGGCCCGAAGTTGTCCCATGCCTGGTCTAAATGGTAAAAGCTACTAATGATGGGGAAAACACAAGGTGCAGTAATTTGTTTTAACCTGAGTCTTCTTGGAAAGGCAAGATTCTGCCCTCTCCTCTTGAGGAACGGAGTGGGCAAATGCCCAGCAACAACCAGGATCTGCCACAAAAGTAAACAAAGGTAAGGGTGATCATTTAGTGGAGCTGAACCTGGTTCAGCGTGACTGGGTGGTTGGTACTCCATTCTATTGCCACAGAAGGTAAGAGGCATATGGTGTAGCCACCTCTGGAGAATTGCAACTCTAGACTAGCCTCAGATTTTGTGATCTGTAATGATGGACCCAAAGTTTAACTGCTTAGGGATGTAACTCCTAGAATTTATGAGTCAACATGACAGTGAATTTTTTTAAAAAAAGACTTTATTTGAGAAATTCACATACATGACAGTGAATTGTAGTCCAAAATAATCTGAGCAGAATATCCCACTGCTAAAATCCTAAGTGACCATTCTTTCCCAACACTGTAGCATTCCATGTTACTCTGCAAATGTGTTCCAAGGTATCAATATTGTAAAATACAAGGAGGCACAATAGTGATTATTTGAATTTTTCTGATCTAATTTATGATGCATCAGTGAACTTTAATCTGCACCGTAATTCATTATACTGCTTAAACCATCCTGACTGCAGGCAATGGCAGAAACTTGAATTCCTTGGGCTCTTTTGTAATCTTCAAAAAGAAAAAAAAACCTGGAGCAGCTGACAAATAGCTTTTCAGCTGCTCTGTTGAATCTGGAGAGGAGAGGATATGAATCAATTCACATTTGAAACTGACTCCAACTTTTTGTAGCTTGAACAATAGCAGGCTCCCCTTCTCTCTGTCTCTGCCTGTCCCTCCCTTTAAGAACTCTTCATCTGCTGAATCCTTAAATTGCTCTAACACCAGCGCTTTAACACCCGTGAACACTGAGATAAACTGCTGTTCAGATAATTCACTGTCAAAAATATTGAGCATACTTTAGTTCGGTGGCAGTTGTAATGGTCTTTTCAAGTGCTGCGGTATGAAAGCTGAGCCTATCAAGATTTTTTGGCAGCCTTTGTGTTTAACTTGTCATGTTATATATTGCAGAAGTGCAGTTCAGGATCAATATAAATCAGCTTACAAGTCTCTGGGATGTAAGCAGAGCTTGCTACTACTGTCAGCAAAGCGGGGCAGGGGACAGACAGAAGGTGGCAGTATTTTAACATTGTCCACTGCTGTAGCAAACAAAACAAAAAGGGTAAAAGAACATGCAATCTGAATAACCTAAAAAGCTTCGCAATTATATCCCAGCCAAGCATATCATTGGAAGAGTTTGCTTATTGGTCTCAAGAAAGTGTAGAACTTGTGAGAGCCCGCTAATGCGAATGCAGCACAATGAGCAAAGAAAATGTCTGATGGAAAGAGGGGAAAAAATCCCGCAGTTCTAGGTTAAATAAGTAAACCAGCATAGCATTCTGTCTGCACAGAACAGTTAGACCTGGGCCCCAAAAAGAGTTCACAAGCAGTTCACATCACTTAGCATTTGTAACTGCAGACAGACTCCCAGAATAGAATCTTAAATAGGGGCTGGTAGACAGCGAGTCATTATCTCTATCTTCATCGAATTCTTTTAAACACTTGATTCAAATAGTTGCTTTCAGGCAACTAAATCTTATTATTATTATAAATCAGTTTTCCAGTCTCTGGGATGTAGGCTCTACTACTGTAGAGCAGGATGGATTAAGTATGGGGCTGTATGGGGCCCTTCAGGCTCTAAAAGGTGGCCTCTGAAACTCACTAAAACTGCCTACACCTCATTTTAATTCCCCCAGATGATTTTTCACCCAACTTTCATAATGCAACCTTTTCCTTATCTCTGAAAACCTCCCTCTTGTTGAAGGGAAGAAGGAATGGAGAAATAGGAAGGGTGAGAATAAAGAATGAGAGGAAGGAAAGGGAGAAAAGATAAGAAGAAGAAAGAAAGAAAGAAAGAAAGAAAGGTGAAAGGGTCTTTCCGAGGGCCTTCCACATAGCCCCAAAATGCACCTTAAAAATGCTAGTTAAGAGCCATAGATTGTCACATCAGTGGTGGGGCACTAGCCACACAACCCAGCCATGCTGGTTCAGCAGGGTTGGACTGGGCATGGACAGTGCCTCCAGAGTCTCCTTCCACCCAATTTCTCCCCCCTCCCCAAATTTTCTTGTTTGTTGTTCATTCGTTCAGTTGCTTCTGACTCTTTATGACCTCATGGACCATCCAATGCTAGAGCTCCCTGTCGGCTGTCACGTCTCCCAGCTCCTTCAGAGTCAAGCCAGTCATTTCAAGGATACCATCCATCCATCTTGCCCTTGGTCGGCTCCTTTTTCTTTTGCCTTTCATTTTCCCCAGCATAATTGTCTTCTCTACGCTTTCTTTTCTTCTCATGATGTGGCAAAAGTGCTTCATCTTTGCCTCTACTATCCTTCCCTCCAGTGAGCAGTCGGGCTTTATTTCCTGAAGTATGGACTGGTTGGATTTTCTCGTGGTCCAAGGCACTCTCAGAACTTTCCCCCAACACCACAGTTCAAAAGCATCTATCTTCCTTTGCTCAGCCTTCCCTATGGTCCAGCTCTCACACCTGTAGGTTACTACGGGGAATACCATTGCTGTGACTATGCAAATCTTTGTTGCCAGTGTGATGTCTCTACTCTCCACTATTTTATCAAGATAGGACATTGCTCTCCTCCCAATAAATAATTTGATTTCCTGATTAGATTTTCTTGTATCATCCTTATAATCACTGTAGGCTGTTTTCTTCCTGGATCAGCATCATTCAGGATGTTTTAAAGCTTTGCAGGAAAGGAGAGGGGCTCACCACACTGAAGCTGCATCACATTCTGGCTGATGCAGATCCAGGAGGAGAACAGCCTGCAGTGATGCTAAGGTGGAAACTGGAGTGCAGGGAGTCTCAGCATTCACTGCCATCCCACCTACCTGGGCAGCCGGATCCTGGGCAGTGCAGGATGACTGTGGGGACACCATCTAGGATCACGTATTGCAATCTGTGATGACAGTCTCTGTGATGACAGATCTTTCTGAAAGACTGATATATTTCCTGGTGATTTTTTTAACCTGAAGTCAAGCTGGATTAAAAGGTTTACCCTGGTTAAAACATATTTGCCTGGGTGTGTCGTTTGGATGCCCCCGGTTACTGCAAGAGCCACACTGCACTTTGTGGCAGTGTAGATGGAATACCAGTTGCCCCAACCAAGAAAAGCAGCAGCTAGAGTTGCAAGATTGGATTCAGAGGTTTGTCACCACGGAATCCATTTCAGACCTTCAGAAGGGGCAATAGTTACATTTAACATTTGAGAAAATCAATGGTTAATCTGAGAGATAGCACTGGAACTTTCAAAGTAATTGTGTTGACAAAGCGACCTTTTCCCCATATCTGAAAGACAACCCCCCAATATACTAGAAGCCAAATTAATTGAGTGAAAATTGGCCAGTATTGAAAATAGAAATGATATTTCTCACATCCTGATTTTGTTTTATCTGATTTATGGACAATTTGAGGGGGTTTCAGAGATTTTTCTAGGTATGTGGTTGAGAGGAATATTGCTGGGGAAGAGCCATGGTTAGAACCGTTTGGGAGGAGGCTTGGGTGAAAATGGCTTGGAGAAAATATTTATTTTTAATGGAATTAGGAGAGGGTGACATGCTGGTACAGTGGGATGGGGGCAAGAGTTGGCCATTCCTAGAATAGACACATTAAATCAAATTTAACTAGTACCACACCCACCCACCCACAGGGAATAGCAGGGGGGAAAGAAACTAAGCATATAAAAGCAGATACAGGACTTTATCACATGAAGGAGACCCTGAGCCCTTCCAGATAGACCCTTTATCCCAGGATCTGATCCCAGGTTCTCTGTTTATCCCAGATTATCTGACAGTGTGGACTCATATAATCCATTTTAAAACAGAAAACCTGGGAGCAGATCCTGGGATATAGGGCCTGTCTGTAAGGGCCCTTGTTGCATGACACTAAGTGCATCCTTTGTTGGCCTGCCCTTTCTCTTTGATAAACTGAACAGCTAGTATTGACAGAAAAAACCCATGAATAGCTGCACTCTATGCCACATTCTCTTCACTTACCAGGTGCAAAAGTGACATCAGAGGATAGGATTCTCCTCCTCCCCACTCCCCATGCTATACCTGAAGCAACAATTCTGCGTGTGTGTATGTGTTTCCGGTCCTAATTCAAGGTGCAGGTTATGACCTACAAAGCTCTAAACAGTTTGGGTCCTGTCTATCTTTGTGATCGCATCTTTCCCTGTGAAACGGCGTGGACTCTAAGATCTGCCGGGGAGGCCCTTATCTCATTTTCACCACTGTCACAAGCATGGCTGGTGGGGATGAGGGGAGGTCCTTCTTGGTGGTGGGCCGTCAACTTTGGAACACCCTCCCCAGGGAGATTAGGCAAGCCCCTACTCTGTCCTCCTTTCATAGGGATCTGGAAATTTGGATGTTCCAGCAAGTCTTCAAGAATGTCTAGTCCTTAGTTATATATGCTCAGTCCCTAGGTCACCAGATAGAACTCTGTTTTGCACTTCATCCACTTCCCTGGCCCTATCGTATGCTGTTTCCACTATCCCATGCCCAGCCCTTTTAGCTTAGTCACACCACTCTAGTAATTTTAGCCATTGGTCTTTATTGAATATTGCCTGCTGAAACTTTAATGTAATCAGTTATATATTTTTATCTTTACTATTTTATCTGGGTTTGTAATTTATGATGTTTTTATTTTAAGGTGTTTTGTTCTGTGGATTGCTTTTACTTTTAAGTAGTGGTTTTGGCTTTTATGTATTGTGGACACTCTGTCCATATGTAAGCTGTCCCAAGTCCCTTCAGGGAGATGGTGACGGGGTAAAGAATTAATCAATTATTATTATTACATAAACTACTTAGCTAGAATGGCAAAGTTGATATTAAAGTAATTATTCTTTAAAATAAAGAGCAATAGAAGTGTGGGAGATTGGAGTTATGTTATGTGGAAGTTCGTATGTGGGGCCACGAATTGGATTGGCAAATTGGCACAGTTGCAGAAATGCAGAGAAGTACAATAGCAAGTGTGTTCATCCAGTGTGTTGCTGCTATCCATGACCTCACAATTGCCATGAAATAGCAACTTCATGTGATAAAGTTCTCACTTACAAACCATAATCAAATACATGATCTAATGAAGGTGAGAGAGCAAAAAAGAAAAATGGCTGCAGGTTTTAAAGAAGCCTAAAGAAAGAGGGTGTGGTAAAACAAGTCTGCAAACAAGTAAACTAACCATGATTCAGTATAGATATCCAAAGGCTGCTAATTCCAACCAAAACAACAATTTCCAAAAGTTTTGCCCTGGATAATTGCAAGAAATCAATTGTCCCATTCAAAATCAATTATGTTCTTGTTTTGAAAACCGCCCCGAGCCTTTGGGAGTGGCGGTATACAAGTAGGAAGAATAAATACATAAAGAAATAAATTCAAAACTGGATTGTTCACTTATCACTATACACAGATTTACATAAGCAGAGCATGAGTAACATATACTGTAGCTCCACTCTAAAGTGTCTACCTTACCCCTACTAACTTGTTAGAGATGCCAGCTTTATATTCTTGGTTTTATGAATACAATATTAGGTTTGGGGCATCTTGCCAGATATTGATTGTTAACATTTTATAGAAATGCGGTCAGGGGTCAATAATGTTGCATTGAGGCTAGTAGAATGGGCAACCAGATTTTTCATGTAATTGTTCCAAGATGCCTAATTACTTTTGTGAGAAAGACACTGGCTCTAAGTATTCATTGCTGAAGAAAATCCTATGAAATTCATGGGGTCACCATATATCAATATGAGTTTTAGGAGCCCCTGGTTGTTCAGTGGGTTGTTCAGTGAAAAGTCAGCAGTTCGAATCCAAGGAGTAGGGTATGCTCCCATCTGTCAGCTCCAGCTTCTCATGCAGGGACATGAGAGAAGCCTCCCACAGGATGGTAAAACATCCGGGTGCCCCCTGGGCAATGTCCTCGCAGACAACCAATTCTTTCACACCAGAAGTGACTTGCAGTTTTTCAAGTCACTTCTGACACAAAAGAAAGAAATAAATAAAGAAAGAAAGGAGATTTGAAGACAGATAAACCCTCACAACCAGAGATAAAGGGATGTGTTTCCTAAAGCTTCATCTTAGAACCAAAATAAATTTGTGCTGTGAAACAAACTCATCTGGGAAAATCATCTTAATTTCTCTGCATAGTTTCACCGTGTGTGTGTGTGTGTGTGAAAGAGAGAGAGAGAACATAAATCAGTAATCATCTATTAAAGTGATACTCTAAAAATTAATCTAGCATAAATCTGAGATAAGTGATATAGTAGAATGACAACAATTACTAAAATCACTGTTTAATAGACTGACCTTCAATCAAAGAAAACAAGAAACATTTAAACTAAATTGATTCAAATGATGCAGAGACAGCAAGAAAAATTCTTCTATTTTCTCCTTTCTTCTCATTATGGCAAAATGTCTGCAGTGTCACGATTTTCTATGGTTCACAAATGCCACACTTCATATTTATGTTTAAACGGGTTTTCATTTTCTTTTCCATGATTATACTGTGCATCAGAAATAGAACTTCATGCATGACTTCTAATACGATCATTAGGATCTTTGTTAAAGTTCATTCCATCATACCAGATGCATTTTAATTGCCACTTCTTCTACTTCTGCTGCACAATGCTGTTTATATTGCTTTAAATTAAACCTTTTGTTAATGATGGCAGGATCTGACAGTGCTCTAATGAGTAACGTACCACAAAGAGAATTTGTCATTTTAAAAGTTGTGCAAATTAGCAGGTATCAAAAAGTGGGACATTATGTATGAAAAGAAACATAGTTGCAAATGGCATTGAAGTTTTTGAGAAAATGTGAGAATTACAGTATATGCCACATTTCTTCCAGAAATACAATTAAACTGAAATCTCTCAAAATTAGAGAATGTTCAAGTTACGTGCTCAATATATGTATGCTTCTTTTTGTTGCTCTCAATTTATGGCAATCCAATGAATTTAATAGGCCAGGGAATACTTAGATGAGGTTTTGCCAGTTCCGTTCCTTTGCCAGTTCCTAGCATACAGTATTCTTAAAACTGGAAAACAGGTGTACTATCATTTGATTTCTACCTTAATAGTTGAGATAGATGATGGATAACAATGAAAGCCCAAATATACAGTCTATTAGGCCAGCAGTCTTTAAAATGACATTACTGAAGAAATACAGACTAAAGTCTCTTGGCCCAACCTAGCCATGTCCAATATGTTTATAGTCCAACCCAAAGCAGATGTAAATTTACCCAGACATCTTTCCTAGGAAGTGAGTTTGGGAGTCCTGCCTTAAGGTTGATTGAGTTCACTGAAAATGTTTAAAATACACAAATCTGCTCCACTGAAATAAATGGTAGCATAAATATTTACTAGATCAGGTCAAGACTTTTCTTGAATTTTTAATTTAGGTTCACCTCAGACTCTTATTTCTGATGTGGAAGTTCTAGAGAAACTGAGGAAGAGGGATCCAAGTAACATAAATTATTTATGTAAAGCACAAATCAATATGTAGTGGAAGAAGTCTAGCTCTTTTTGGATATCAGAATAAAAGAATACTAGTACTTAGTCTGCCTTAGCTCACGAGACTGGTCTGAGGATGAGGTGGGGAGTTGTATAGCCATGATTAGCACATGGGGATAAACACAGTATCATGTAGATCAGGGGTGCTCAGACTTTTTCAGCATGCGAGCTACTCTTAAAGCAACCAAGTCCAAAAGATCTACCTGCTCCCACCGCCGCACGCTCCCGCCACTGCGCATGCTCCTGTTGTTGTTTTCCGCCCGCGCAGCGCTTCTTCCGCCTGCGGGGCATTGCAGGAAGGAGAAAGCACGAGGCGGGGCATCCAGAGGGAGCGCTCCGCCCTGCCTGTCTTGCCGGCAATGGAGGCTGCTTTTGGATGAGGGAGAGGCAGGGCGCTCCCTCCAGAGGCCCCACCTCGTGCTTCCTTCTTTCTGCAATGCCCCGCAGGTGAAAGAAGCACCGCGAGAGCAGACGCCAGCAGCAGGAGCGCACGTGCGCACAGGGTGTGTGCGCGCATGGCAGGAGTGCCCCATCCAGCTGGTGAGGCCCGAAGATCACCTGGAAGAGGGCTGAAAATCTACTAGTAGTTCCCGAGCTACCTAATGAGCACCCCTGATGTAGATGTTTAAGCACATCAGTGAGACTAAGAAACTTATCAGATGGGCAGGGGTAAAGCATGGGACAACATGGAACAGTGAGGGAAATTGTGGGGCAATTGTGGGGCAGTGGAGGAAGCCATCAGGTGCTGTTACTTCCCATCAGGGCCTCTAGTCTCCCCTCCCATGACATTTTCCCGTCTGTCCCAACTTCCTCTTTGGCTTCTCTTCTGTTCTTCAATGAGGAGTCAGGTTTATACCCGACTCCTTTGGGCTCGGTTGTCTCAACGCTGCAGACATGGAGCCCCATGGAGTCCCACCAGAAGTACTTCTGCATCATGCAATGGGGTCCAGTGGATTCCATGCCAGCAGAGTAGACAGAGGAGAAAAGCTCATTCTCTGCATCTGATGAGGTTGTAAGTGTACATCTACACTGACACTATCCTGAAGAGAGATTCAAATCAGCTTTTTGATAGTTGCACAACACATGTAGCTAATTCAGTTAACATGGACAGGACCAGTTAACACAGCCTCAAACTGCTTTAACAGAAATTGCAGGTTGCTCCAAATTTTCCTTGACTAAACCATGACTTTGGGCCCATCTAAGCAGCTGTGCTGTTTCATGTTCAGGAGTAGCCTCAACGGTTTACACTACAGTCCCACTTTCCACAGGCTCAGGCAGCTCGGAGACAGGGAATTACCTTATCCTATCATTGTGGGCTTGGTGATGCCCACTCTGCACAAAAATGGTGCTGATCACTGCTTAGTGCCTGTAGTGACAGTACCCAGAGTGACAAGGCAATTGGAGATCAGAGATGGGAAAAGAAGGAGGGATTTCTTCTTTCCTCCTCCTCCTCCTCCTCCTCCTCCTCCTCTTCTCTCTCTCTCTCTCTCTCTTCTTCTTCTCTCTCTCTCTCTCTCTCTCTCATTTTGTTGCTTTGGATATTATTATAGGTGCCAAGTGGTGATCAGTGCAATTTTCATGCCAGGTGGGCACTGCAAAGCCCAGAATGATTATCATAGTCCAGATGAAGCATCAAACTGGTTCTTTTTTTGTTAATTGTTGGGATGTCTCAAATAAAATTTATAATAATAAAATGAAGCATCAAACTGATTCTGACCCCTGTTGGTCATGGGGTTACCATCCAGTTGCCAGTCTGGTGTGGGGCTGCACAGTGCAGTCACGATTCAACTCTCAAGCTGGTTGGGGAGCATGCAGTATGGTCTCTGGCAATACTAATCTGGAGTACCACACTATAAATCAGCATTGCTGTTTCTGACCAGTGTGTAGATTTACTCTAATTAGAATAGGTTTCAAGTCCCTCTTGAACCACAAAACCTATTAGATGACCTTGTGCTAATCACTCTTGACCTGATTTACCCCACAGGAGTCTTGTGAGGATAAGGTAGGAAAGAGCATACTACCTTAAGATAGCAGAAAAAAGAAGAGTTATATGATGATGAGCCATATTCTGTTAAAAAGAAAAGAGCTACAATCTTGCATGTCATCCATACCTGTCCTCTAATTGTCATTAGCAATTGTGTTTCTTAAATGGCAAATGAAATAGATATGGGTGTTTGTTTTACCTGCAATCTGTGATACAAACTACAAAGGTTTTCATGATAGGTATAAAGTGGTTTATAGCGTGTGGCAGCTGGTGGTTTCCAGTTTCAAATAAGTGAGAAATCCCATGAATTGCCTGTTAAAAAGGATTATTATGTTGTGCGCACTTGTTACTGAATCTGATCACCTCTTATTTTATTGTAGCTAATTAATTTATGTTGGCAGAGCAGTGACAATCTATTAAATAGCCATTGCCACTAAGACAAAGGACACAAAATGCTTCCCGAAATTAGCTTCCTCCTGTCTGGTAATAGATTGACAGCAGTAGGAAAGAGGATTGGCTAATGAGTTGCTATCATGATCTGTTCAACCTCATTCGACATAAGGTAAGTTGCTTTTAAGGCAACAGTATCTGCATTTCAAAGATAAAAGCAAGACTTCAGAGAGGGTTGATGAGCTGTCCATTTTTACTAATTTCAGGACTTATTTGATGAGAAATAATAAAATTTTGTTACTATCAGCTCCACATTGCTTTTTATCCATGGTGTTGCTCGACTCTAAGCAATCTTAATTGAAAACCAAAAAGCTTTTCCAAAGTGTAGATCAGGCCTGGGCAAACTTCGGCCCTTCAGGTGTTTTGGACTTCAACTCCCACAATTCCTAACAGCCTACTGGTGTAGATGAATCCTGTGAAGTACGCTCAGGAAGCAAGGCTGTCTACATTTTCCTGTGAGCAAATAAATCTCATTGAGCTGTGCAAGTCCTGTTTCTGGAGAGGCCCGACTTCTGCTCCTGAAATAAACCCTCTGCTTCCAAATTAATATTCAAAACTTATTATACCAATGTTTATATATATGTATGTGCATGCAGCTATGCATAGACTTTATCTAAAGAATATAGAATTGGTTTGTAGGGCTACATCCTCACAAAACTGTGTACGAGAGAGAGAGAGAGAGAGAGAGAGAGAGAGAGAGAGAGAGAGAAGAAAGAATAATACAAATGGAACTTTATTGCACAAAGCTACTATTCCATGGTACTTAGTCTCATGAGCAGTTTTTTATAGTGTCAAGAGTAACTTGAGAAACTGCAAGTTGCTTCTGGTGTGAGCAGGCCCGGATCAGGCCCTTTTGCCACCCTAGGCCAAAAGGGCCATTGGCCGCCGCCCCCGCCCCGCCCCCTCGCCGGCGAGGAGGAAGAAAGCCCCACCCCCGGCTCTGTCCTGGCTCCGCCCCGGCCACACCCCGCCCCCTCACTGACAAGGAGGAGGAAAGCCCCACCCCCAGCTCTGCCCCGGCTCCGCCGCACCCTGCCCCCTCCCCGGTGAGGAGGAGGAAAGCCCCACCCCTAGGGCCTCCCCACGACTCCTCCCTCCCTCCTAAAGCTGGCAAGTGGTGATGCTTACCATATATTCTGGCATATAAGACGACCCCCAACTTTTCCAGTTAAAATATAGAGTTTGGGATATACTCACTGGATAAGACTTCCCCTCTTCCAATGCACACCAAATAATTTTTTTAGAAGCATCAGATTTGATTTCAATATAGTAATTTTCCTATTACTGTTCCTCCTTTTCTGCCTCTCAGATCTCGCACCTGCGCACCTGCACCGCTTCACTGCAGTCTTCAGGAGCGAGATCTGAGAGGCAGAGGAGGAGGTACAGTAATAGGATACAAGGAGGGCCAGACAGGCAATAGAGGTGTGTTTTTCTGGGCCCAGAATCACTCGATCTCTTTTTTCCATACCCCGGGTGCCCCGGACGCCTGCAGCTTGCTCCGTCCTTCATTTACACCTTCCTGGTGAGGCACCCCTTCACCTCACCATCGGGACCACATTAAGTCCATGAATCCTACTAAATGGATTTTCTTCTACTATACTTGTACAGCGTCGCCCTAAATGCTTTCATACAGTTGCTGCATATGGCAGGAACGCGGCCACTGCCATTTTTGAGCTCCCCCACCATTTGCGGCAACCACAGATTCTCCAATCCAGATTGGAAGTTTCAGCACCTGCTCTATAAGACGGCTCCCGGTGTATAAGATGACTCCTGGTGTATAAGTCGACTCCCACGTATAAGACTACTTTAGAGAAGATTTTCTTGGGTTAAAAAGTAGTCTTATACGCCAGAAAATAGAGTAAGTCAATGGAAGACAACACCACAATTTGGGTACTGAAAAGAGGTCCATCTTTTATTCCTGAATCCTAAGTACATTTAACAATGAGCATTCAAAAAGTAATCCCTCAAGCAGATTGACATTTTGGCCTGACTGCATGGACAAAGGCCAGCCTTCAAAATACTAAAATATAAGACGCAATTGCATGACTAAACAAGGCAAAGTCCAATAAGCCTCAGCTGGTGTATGAGCCAAAGGTTAGAAAAATAATTTTTTTGCAGGGAATGCATTGATTTTAAATTTGAATGATATTATTTTAAGTCAATCTGTAATATTTGTCTAATATTATTGTTATTTCTAGTAGTAGTATTGAGAGCAACTGTGATTGTAGTGGTTTACATGATAGACTTTAATCTGTGGACGGAAAAATCCAAATCCCTGCTAAAGTACAGAAATCATAGAGTGATCTTGGGCAAGTAATATTCTCCCAGCCTCAGTAGAAACAATGGAAACCATCTCTGGTACTTGGCAAGAATTACTGAGAATAAAGGAGCCTCCGGTGGCGCAATGGGTTAAACCCTTGTGCCGGCAGGACTGAAGACTGACAGGTTGCTGGTTTAAATCCGGGATGAGCTCCTTCTGTCAGCTCTGGCTCCCCATGTGGGACATGAGAGAAGCCTCCCACAAGGATGGTAAAACATCCGGGCATCCCCAGGACAATGTCCTTGCAGACAACCAATTCTCTCACACCAGAAGCGACTTGCAGTTTTGCAGTCGCTCCTGGCACACAAAAAACCTTGAGAATATATTTTCTAGAAAAGTTCACAAAATGACTTACACAGAATGAAGACGATCTTTCTTGCCATGAAAGGATGGGAAAGGGTCTTGTCATCAGAAATTAAACATAGCAATGCAACAGAAGAGGAAAAACTGATGGTAAATCTTGCAAGGCCTGAACTTCGCTAGGAAGAGTGTTCCAGATCGATGGCGCCACCACAGAGAAGGCTCTATGCCGGGTAGCTGTTAGGCGGATAGATTTGACACTAGGCACTTAGAGGAGGTTCAGTTGTCCAGAACGGAGTGACCTCTGTGGTTGATAGGGGATAAGACGTTCCCTCAGATACAACAGCCCCAGACCATACAAGGCCTTGAAGGTTGACACCATCACCTTGAAGGTGATTTGGTGCTCGATCGGATGCCAGTGAAGCTGCTGAAGAATGGAAGTTATGTGACATCTCACTGGAGTTCCAGTGAGAAGTCGCGCAGCAGCATTTTGGATGAGCTTAAGTTTCCGGATCAGAGACAAGGGCAGGGCAATGTAAAAGGCATTACAGTAGTCCAGTCTCGAGATGACCGTGGCTTGGATCACTGTGGCCAGGTCATCTCTGGATAAGTAGGGAGCCAGCCGCCTCGCCTGCCACAAGTGGAAAAAGGCGGTTTTGCTGACGCTGGAAACTTGGGCTTCCTTCGTCAGCAAGTGGTCTAAAACAACCCCAAGGCTCTTTACAGAAGATGTCAGGCATAATGCCTCACCATCCAGGGTAGGCAGCTGGACCGCCCCACCAACCGGACGCCCCAGCCACAGTATCTCCGTCTTTGCTGGATTCACCCTCAATCTACTGGCACGCAGCCATTCAATGATGGCCTCATATTGGAAGTCATTACTTTAAATAGATTCACTATTATCCATGGTTTTGTAGTTCCACAGTAAATCCAGGAATCTATTCCTTGCAGGTATAGAGGTTGTATTATGCAACCATTTGCTGAAGCACTGGAGTCCAACCATTATATCATGTTTAATGGGCACTTTGGGCACTAGAGTCCAACCATTATATCATGTTTTTTCTTTCCCTTCCTCCTTTTAATCCCAAACTTTGTGGCTTTTCTCTTTTAGGTTGTATGCCTGAGAACAGGAATTGAACATTTATTGGCCGTTTCCTTGGGTTAAAGTTTAGGATAAAAATGTTTACATAAATAAAGAAGCCTATTAAATAGATTTAAAAACAATCTAAAAACATCTATAACAATTTAAAAAGGACACAGTAGCAATGTCAGAAACAGCATAAAAATGGGGAGAAAATTCAAGATTGCGTACTTTCCATGCCTCAGATTTCTCCTGCCAGTCTTAACAAGGCTTCCCTCTTCCATGTCCTCTTGTCCACCATGAGCTACAACTTGCACTATCCTATTCTCCTATTCCTGGTTACAGTTGGCCATGTTTTGCGACAATTCTCACCAGAGATTACTGGATGCTGTTTTGAGTTTAAATCATTGTTTTATATTGCTAGTTGTTTTTATTGTATTGTGTGTTTATTTTATGTCTTGTTCAGGCACATTGTGCCGTATGTAGGCCACCCTGAGTCCCTTTGGGTATGCAGGGGCTGATTTAATGGTAAGCAAAGTAAGCAAAGTAAGAAAAGGAGGAAGTTCTTGCAGCCGGAGCGGAGCCTCCTGCCCCCGGCTGCAAGAAGTTCCTCCTTTTCGGCCTCGCTTAGGGCAATTGGCATCTCGGTCCAGCTGGAGTCCTGCCGCAGCAATGGCACATGCGCTGAACCTGGCGGCCGGATGCGCCCCTGACCACGTGGCGCCCTAAGTGGGATAAGCTCCCGCTTAGGGCGCCACGTGGTCAGAGGTGCATCCAGCCGCCAGGTTCAGCGCATGTGCCATTGCTGTGGCAGGACTCCAGCTGGACCGAGATGCCAATTGCCCTAAGCGAGGCCGAAAAGGAGGAACTTCTTGCAGCCGGGGGCAGGAGGCTCTGCTCCGGCTGCAAGAACTTCCTCCTTTTCGGCCTCACTAAGGCAATTGGCGTCTCGGTCCAGCTGGAGTCATGCTTCAACAAATGCGCACACTAGAGCGTGTGTGCGGAACTAGCTGGCTCTACACATGCGCACATTGGCGCGAGGCTGGAGAGCGGGGGGGGGGGTGCCAAAAGAATGTCCACATACCATTTTAAATTACCTTAGTCCAGCCCTGAGGGTACGGAAATAAATTTATTGTAATTATTATTGCTATATAATTGTATTATGTATCCCCGATCCAAGCAGTGGCACCTCATTGACTATGTTTTAGTGCGCCAGAGAAACATTCGTGATGTCCGTCATACTCGAGTGATGCCCAGTGCAGAATGTCAAACAGACCATCGCCTTGTAAGATGTAAACTAAATCTACACCTTAAGCTCAAACCTAAGAGGGGTGGCATCTTAAAGAGGAGACTCAAGTCAACAGTCTTCAACAGGCTGTTGTGAGAGACAACTTCCAGGTAAATCTGCAAGCAAAACTTGAAGTCCACCCTACAGATTCTTCTCCTACAGCGCTCTGGCAACACATCAAAAACAGTATCCTGCAGTCTGCTGAAGAATCCCTAGGATTCTCCCTTAAGAAAAACCAAGACTGGTTTGATGAAAACAACCAAGAGATCCAGGAGCTGTTGGCAAAGAAGAGAACCACTCACCAGGCATTCCTCGCCCAGCCATCTTGCCATGTAAGAAAAGCAGCCTTCGTCTCGCATGTAGTAAACTCCAACAAAAACTCAGAGACATCCAGAACAAGTGGTGGATTGATTTATCAGAAAAGACACAACGCTGTGCAGATCTCGGTGATCACAGAGGTTTTTATGAAGCTCTCAAAGCAGTGTTTGGACCTACTTATCAGGTCCAAAGCCCCTTATACAGTACAGATGGTCAAACACTAATTACTGATAAAACCTCCATCCTGAACCGATGGGCTGAACATTTTCAGGGTCTCTTTAATGCCAGCCGAGTAGTCCAAGGTTCAGCTATCCAACACATGATACAACAACCAATGAAAATGAACTGGACACAGCTCCCACTCTGAAGAGACCCTTGAGGCCATACAGCAGTTGAAAAATGGCAAGGCAGCCGGGATCGATGGAATCCCACCTGAAGCTTGGAAACAGGGAGGTCATGTACTGCATGCTAAATTCCACGAGCTCCTTGTGAGTTGCTGGGAAAAAGGTGAACTGCCATCAGATCTCCGAGATGCAGTTATCATCACCCTGTATAAGAAAAAGGGAACAAAATCCGATTGCTCAAACTATCGAGGTATAACACTGCTCTCCATTGCTGGAAAAATCCTTGCAAGGATACTCCTGAACAGATTAGTTCCGGCTATTGCAGAAGAACTTCTCCCTGAAAGCCACTGCGGCTTCAGAGCAAATAGGAGCACCACAGATATGGTTTTTGCCCTTAGACAACTGCAAGAGAAATGTAGAGAGCAGAGCAAAGGACTCTATGTAACATTTGTCGACCTCACCAAAGCCTTCGACACTGTGAGCCGAAAAGGTCTGTGGCAGATCCTGGAACGTCTAGGATGTCCCCCCAAGTTCCTCAAAATGATTGTCCTGTTACATGAGGGCCAGCACGGTCAAGTCAGATATGGCGATGCTCTCTCAGAGCCCTTTCTCATAACTAATGGAGTGAAACAAGGTTGTGTTCTTGCACCAACCCTATTTACAATCTTCTTCAGCATGATGCTCCAAAGGGCTATGGCAGACCTACAAGAAGAAGACGGCATATATATACGCTATCGTACTGATGGTAGCTTGTTCAACTTAAGCCGTCTGAGGGCTCGCACTAAGACTCTAAACTATCTAGTCCGTGAGCTACTTTTTGCTGACGATGCTGCCCTTGTCGCCCATTCAGAAGCAGCCCTGCAGCGCCTCACATCCTGCTTTGCAACAGCTGCAGAGCTGTTTGGGCTGGAAGTCAGCCTGAAGAAAACAGAAGTCCTCTACCAGCCCGCACCACAGGAAGAACACCACCATCCTCACGTCAGCATAGGCACATCTGTGCTTAAGTCCGTTCAGCAGTTCACCTACCTGGGAAGCATCATCTCTTCAGACGCCAAGATTGACAAAGAGATAGATCACAGATTATCAAAAGCATATAGTGCATTCGGAAGGCTTCACAAAAGAGTCTGGAGCAACAAGCACCTGAGACAAAGCACCAAAATCAGTGTGTACAGAGCTATCATACTGTCCATTCTCCTCTATGGGTCTGAAACATGGGTCACCTATCGCCAACACCTACGACTCCTCGCGCTTTCATCAGCGCTGTCTTCGCACAATCCTAAATATACACTGGACCGACTATGTGACGAATGTTGCTGTCCTTGAGCAAGCAGGGATCACCAGCATTGAGGCCATGCTATTGAGAAACACAGCTGCGCTGGGCAGGGCACGTCTCTAGGATGGAGGACCACCGCCTCCCAAAGATGCTACTCTACGGTGAACTCGCCACGGGTCAGCGCAAGAGAGGCGCCCCCCAAAAGAGATATAAGGACTCCCTGAAACAACATCTCAGGCTTGGCCAGATTGATCACCAACAATGGTCCACCCTGGCCTCACATCGGGAGGCATGGAGAAGCACTATCCACAATGCTGCGGGCCTCTTTCGAGAAGACACGCCGAATGGGTCTCGAAGAGAAACGACAACGCAGAAAGAACCGCAACTTGGAAAAAACATCACCCAAGGAGACTTTCTGCTGCGCTTTCTGCAACCGAACTTGCCTATCTCAGATTGGCCTTTTTAGTCATCAACGCGCTTGTAAAAAGCGTGGGATGAGTCCTTCCTGAATCTTCGTTCGCGAAGAAATGCCGAGAGAGAGATAATTGTATTATGTAGTGAACAAATGTTTCAGCAGTTTCCCAAACTAGTAACTTGTTCCTTTTTCAAGAAGCTCTTTTAGTTCAGCTCTGAAATATCTACAAAGATATAAGACAGGTCAAGATGGAGAAAATTAAAACATTCAACTGATGCTGTTTTTTGGGGGAGACATATAATATCACACTTTAAATTAAGTATTGGTAGCACTGTCAAAACTCTGCACCACATGTGTTTGTTAAAGTTTAGTTTTCAGCATCCACAATGCATTCATTGCTGCAGCATTTGTCACACAGCCTCCTAAGCAAGCATTTGTAGGGTTGAATTTACAAAGAGCTTTGAAACAGGTGCCTGAACACCTAACAAGAATGAACAAATGCTGTCTCTCATGATAATACTTGCATGGAAACAAGCAAACAGGGGAACAGACTGTTGGAGATTGAAATGAAAGACTTGAAATGACAAGGCTTGAACTTATTTTAAACAATGATTTCTTTATGTGTTTAAAGGGCAAATCATGATGGAAATGAGCTCAAAGTCAGCAAGTGTGCCTTGATTCACCTCTCTGTTCTCTTGGGATAAGGAATAAATAATCATTAATAGTGGCCTTTGGCAGTATTTATGAATATATGCCAACATTTCATGAATATAAAATCAGGACATGTGTGGCCAAGCAACATCACAGTGTAGTAAGGATTAATGAGGAAGAACATACAAGCTAGAAGAAGCTGCAGCAGTTTACTTTTGCTTGAGGCAACCCATCTCTTCTCTTTCTCCCATTCAGTTAACATGAACTCAAACTACTTTTGTACTTTAATCTCAGTTTACAGTAATTAAAATAAACTGATCACAAAGGAGGGAAGTGAGAAGGGGGACAGAGAAAAACTGGGACATTTTTAAAAACTTTGAAAAAGTTGGATGACAGTGAATTGATCAAGACTCTTCCTAACAAATCAGAACAGTTGGAGGATATCTATTCCAAAGTGCATTGACCACAATATTTTTTCAAAAGGAAGTACTGGACTGTATCGAATTGTGATATTAAAGTAGTGGAAAGCCTGTTGTGATGGCAATTGAGCATTTCCATAATCTTGGTCTCATTTTTTGTACAAACGTGCACTAACAGTTGCAAAACTGATTGTGTAAGTGTTTTATGCAAAGTTGTTGTCTAACTGATTTATTGAATGGCTTGTGGAAAACTGTGGTCCAGAGCAACTGTATTAGTGCAAATTGTAACCCCAATTATATTAAATTTGATTCAACTTCTTGAGTTGTGTTAACATTGCAGTATCTGAACAGCAACTTCTAAAGTAAGTATTTTGAGAGAAGTTTTGGATCATGATTATATCTTTAAAGCTTTAAAGATATCAAAAGATTTAAGCAACCTCTTCAACATCAAGATCAAAATTTCCCTGTGACTAGATAACCCAAGTTAATTGGTAGCTAATAAGCACATTCATTTGGCACTTGTTTGTACCTAACTGTTACACAACAGATATGGTACATACGCAACTGCTAAATATGTGTCACCAAGAAGGAACGAGCATTAATCTGCATAAATCTCTATTGTTATTGGTATGTGCCTTCAAGTCTACTCCAATTTATAGGATTATGTTGCAGGATTTTCTTGAAAAGCTTTATTCAGAGGAGGTTTGCCATAGCCTTTTTCTTAGGCAAACAGCATGACATGCTCAAGAATGTCCAGTGGGTTTTCATGAATGAGAAGAATCTCTGGACTCCTGGAGTGCTAGCCCAAACAACACTGACTTTAACATATCTGTATGGTTATCTAAAGATGCAAAATAAACATTAGACTTATTCTCTCCATGGTAAAAAAAAAACACCTTACCATGGAGAGTGTGTGAGCAGGTAAATGGACCGGCTCTTTTTCTTGTTTTACTTCTTAAAATCAAATATGCCTTTAAATCAAATATGCCTTTAAATAAGATGGTGTTTATAAGGAGGGCCCAGTGTCTCCTCTACTGGATGGACCAGGTCCATAGATTTTATAACACATAAACACTCCATATTTTGTGGCACTTCAAGCCCCCACCAGACCCCACAGACTCCCAATTTCTTTGGTAAAAATAAATCAAGTTGGGCAAGTTGGTGATATGTATAGCCATTGACCACTATAGAGCTTCCTTATTTATTTAATTACATTTATATGCCACCCTTCTCACCCTGAAGAGGACTCAGAGTGGCTTACAATTTATTTGTACAAGTTAGTAGATTGGCTTACAAGTAATTAGATTGGTAGTATATAAAAATAAGTGCAAGGTGAAGGCACCCCTCCACTCCCAAAGTAGCCCAGGTCCATAGACCAGTCTTCCTAAGTTGCCATCAAAGATGTGGTATAGGAAACCCGGCAGCAATGGTAGATGTTGATAACCTTTCGAAAGAAACAGACTCCTTGCACAACGATGGAGATTCACAAGAGCGGTAAGAGGGCATCTGAGCAATCAGGCACTGGGGCAATAGAGCAGACAGGAGTAACCATAGCCAAGAGCAGAAAGAGCAATAGCAGATGGCAGCTATGTTAGCTGAGGCATGTGTGAGGCCTCTAGTAATAATGAAGCCTCTAAGATCAGCAGTGGTGGCAATCTCCAAGCTGATGTCAAGGCACCGGCAAGTTTTTCATAAAGCCTTATCAGTGTAATTTCAATAACAATGGCCACACAATGACTGCTGATCTGTGGCCTCTTGCCCCTTAGATCTTATGATCAATGGGTTAAATAAGATAAAAACATCCCTCAGAATGTCAAAAATTAAGCCCCGAACCAGCTAAAGATGTAGAGTCCCCCGGGGCAGACAGCAATGTTGGTAACTGCATGGCTAATTAGGCCATGCGTCCTAATAGGGCCCTCCAATGGTGAGGAGGAATACTGCGAGTTACAGTCCAACAATACAGTGTTCCCTCGCTACTTCGTGGTTCACTTATTGCGGACTCGCTGATTTGGGGATTTATATATATATAGAGAGAGGGGGGGGGGTATTTTCACTGTTTTGTGGGGTTTTGCCCCCGCCACTCTCCATGGCACTTTCCCTCCTCAGTCCTCCCTCCCTCCAGCCTTGAAAGGCCTTTCCTTCCTTCCCTTCCCTTCCCTTTATTTTAAGTCTATAAAGACTTAAAATAGTGTATAACTACTAAAATAATGTATAAATATTAAAATAGAGTATTCCTACATCGTGGTTTTTCTCTTATTGCGGGAGGTCCTGGAACCTAAACCCCAGCAATAAGTGAGGGAACGCTGTATTTGGAGGACCACACTTTGCCCACCAGTGGTTCTCTTTTGTTGCTGATTTCATACACTTCAGCCTTTTTAATATTTGTTTTTGGTTCTGTTGCATGCATTCATTGTTTTATTGATTGTGTTTTATACTTTTAAAGTATTTTATGCCACCCAAAGAATTCTGACCATTGAGACATCTGAAATCAGTCAATCCATTAATAGCATGTGAAGTCAAGAACCACATGAAACAATTGATGCAGCAAATTGTAATACGTTTTACCATGCTTAGATGTAACATTCTCTGCATCGGCATGGTCCTTATGTGTGCGGATTACAAAAGCAGTGCATATTTTGAGTCATGCTGAAATTGCTCTTGTCTGGTCCTTAAAACTAACATTCTACCTTGTTTGCCCAGAAATGTCACTACAGCTCTGTTCATGCTATGCAGCCTGTTCTCATGCAAAAGAGGTCCTGAACTTAGTTAAAATACGGCTGGGATGGGTAAAAAGACTGGCAGGAGGGAGGGAAAGCAACAAAAGTAGGAACACTCAAATAATTATATGGCTGTCACTTCTTTTCTTTCCCACTAAAGAGTCACCCATTTTTGTCTGTGAAAAGTTAATATAGAGCCGTCTCTCTTTTGCAAGAGGAAAAATAGCAATTCTCTCAATAGTATAATATAAAAACCAAGAATGTTTTCAAATTTACCTCTTTTGCATGTTTGGAGATTGGCAGCTAAATAATTAGGCAGAACAAAGGGAGAAAAGAGAATGAATAATACACAGTTCAAGTCGATCAACTTGTGAGGAGGAGGGGAGACAATCAGTACGTCTCTGCAGACTAAAAGATTATGATGGTGGTGACAAAGATAAATCGCAATAGCACCAAAACTAATTTTTCACATGGTAGGTTTGGTGCTAAAATATATATGAGGAGATTATTTTAAATATATCTGATATGCCAGTGGCAGTGGGAAGGACAACTCATCACATTAAGGCTGGAGTTCACCATGCATTGTTGCGAATCTAGCATGGGGAAATCATCACCCCGCATTGCCTGTCTTTCCTCTCACCTCATACCACTGGGGAAGCATTGCTGCTCAGTTTCCTCCCGTTATTTTCTATGCAACATGGGAAGCTTCCCATGTTGCCGCTTCTGCCTCCTATGACACTTTCACTTCACTTGAGGCATGGAGCCCTGCTGGAAGTAGATTGACGTCATGTGATGGGAGCCATTGGGCTCTGTGCCCCAAGTGGAGTGGAAGTGTTGTAGAACAGGCAAATTTGCTTGTCTGATGAGGTCATAAGAATGACTCAGTTTGTTCTCACAACTCTGGGTTGGCAGAAGCTGGGCCTAACTGCAGAAGTTCACCTCGTTCCCCGGATTTGAACTGGCAACCTTTTGGTCAGCAAGGTTTAATCTGCTGCACCACCAGGGGTCCCAACCTTAAGTATACAAAGTACAATAAAAATAGCATATATCAATCAAAATAATTAAAGGGCAAAAAACACACCAAGACAATTAATCCACTTTGGGATTTCTATGCAATCAAAAGGGGCCTCGATGGCACAGCGTGTTAAACTAAGCTGCACAATTTGCTGACCGGAAGGTCATTGATTTGAAGCTGTGGGATAGGGTGAGCTCCCCCTCCTACCGCCTGAGGATACTTCTCAACGGGCGGTAGGAGGGGGGCTTCTTGTAGTGGGCGATTCGATTGTCAGGAACATAGAAAGCTGGGTTTGTGATGGATGTGATGACCGCATGGTAAATTGCCTGCCGGGTGCAAAGGTTGCGGACATCACGAGGCCTCTAGATAGGCTGGTAGAGAGTGCCGGGGTGGAGCCAGCAGTCGTGGTACACGTCGGTACCAATGACATTGGGAATGCCAAACGGATGGTCCTGGAAGCCAAATTTAGGTTGCTAGTAGAAGATTAAGGTCCAGGACCTCAAAGGTAGCATTCTCGGAAATTCTACCGGTTCCATGCGCAGGGACAGCCAGACAAGCAGAGCTCAGGAGCTTCAATGCGTGGATGAGGCAGTGGTGTCGAGAGGGAGGGTTTAGATTTGTTAGGAACTGGGGACATTTTCGGAAAGCCAAACCTTTACAAAAAGGGACAGGTTACACTTGAACGAAAATGGAACCAGACTGCTGGCAATTAATATTAAAAAGGCTTCAGAGCAGCTTTTAAACTGATTCCTAGGGGAAAGTCGACAGGAGCTGGGCAGCTTCCGGTTCGAGAGGGTGAAACGCCAAGTATGGAGGATGAAATTTACACACAAATGGCTGAGTCAACAGAAAAGATAGAAAGTAGTCAAGAGGTAGGACATGGTAGGCCTTCTACAAATTCTCATAAACAGCCAAAGTTGAAAGGGCATCAAAGCAATAAATATAAATGTCTGTACGCAAATGCTAGAAGCCTTCGAACAAAAATAGGGGAGTTGGAATGTTTGGCAAAAGAAAAAATATTAATATTATTGGCATAACAGAAACCTGGTGGACAGAGGAAAACAATTGGGACACAAAAATTCCAGGTTATAAACTGTACAGGAAAGACAGGAGAGGGAAAACGGTGGTGGTGTGGCCTTGTACATAAATGAAGAGCTAGAATCTCATGAATTAGAATTTCAAGAAAATTCAAACTCACCTACAGAAACATTGTGGGTAAAAGTCCCAGGACAAAAAACTAATCTAGCATTAGGGATCTGCTATCGCCCTCCCAACCAAACTCCAGAGGCAGACTGCTATCTGGAAAATGAAATTAAACAGGCCTCAAAAAGCAATAAATTAGTCATAATGGGGGACTTCAACTATCCCCGAATAGATTGGCTAAATTCTTGTTCTACGCATGAAAGAGAGACAAGGTCCTCGACATGCTAGCTGATTATTCCCTTGAGCAGATGGTCATGGAACCAACCAGGGAAAGGGGATCCTGGACTTGGTGCTAACTAATGAACAAGATCTCGTTCAAGATGTCCTTGTAACTGAGCCCACAGGTACCAGTGACCACAACACAATAACCTTCAACTTAAGTTTGGATAGCAAATTGTCAGTGAAAACTAACACAGAAACCTTACATTTTCACAAAGGGAATTTCACCAAAATGAGAAAAATAGTAAAGAACAAACTAAAAGGAACAGTAAAAAAATCAAATCCCTCCAAAATGCTTGGAAACTGTTTAAAAATACTTTAAAACAAGCCAAACTAAAATGCATTCCTAAAATAAGAAAGAGGCCGGAAAGTCCAAGAGGACATCGGTGTGGCTTACAAAAAGATGAAGTAAAAAGATGTTTAAGAAATGATTGGAAAGAAGAAAAACTCATTTAAGAAATGGAAGGCTCTTCTAAGAACATTAAAAAAATAGCAAAGTACTGAGGAGAACAGAAAGGAACACAAGCAACTGGCAAACTAAATGCAAAGCAACCATCAGGAAAGCCAAGTCCAAAGGATGTGATTTTGAGGCACCATTGTCCAATGTAAAAACATTTAAAACTCAGCATAGTCCTTCAGTAACTAGACTTTTACTTTGGAGTACATCAGACCAGCAGAAACCCAACTAGAAAAGCAGTTGGGCCACTTGACGAAAATGGCAAGAAAGGGACAATAAGTGAAGACAAGAAGATTGCTAAGCGGCTAAATGACTTCTTTGCCTCCGTTTTCACACAGGAGGACAGACAACATATGCCTGCAGCTGAGTCAGTTTTTTTCAGGGAGGGAATTAAATGAATTAAACCAGATAGAGATAGACAAGGAAGATGTTCTCACATGCCTTACTAAACTAAATGTCAACAAATCACCAGGGCCAGATGGCATCCACCCCAGAGTTCTTAAGGAACTCAAGTGTGAAATTGCTGAAATTCTAGCCAAAATATATAACCTTTCTCTAAGATCAGGCACTGTACCCGAGGACTGGAGGGAGGCAAATGTAACTCCCATCTTCAAGAAAGGATCCAGGAAATTATAGGCCAGTTAGTCTAACCTCAGTTCCAGGCAAAGTGATGGAAACCATTATTAAAGAAAAAATTACTAAGCACATAGAAGAACAGGCATTGCTGAAGGAAAATCAACATGCAAAGGCAAATCATGTCTTACTAACTTGTTAGAATTCTTTGAGGGTGTAAATAAACACATAGATAAAGGGGACCCAGTCGATATTGTTTACCTTGACTTTCAAAAGGCTTTTGACAAAGTCCCTCACCAAAGGCTCCTAAATAAGCTCTTCAGCCATGGAATCAAGGGACAGGTCTTGTCCTGGATTGGAACCTGGCTAAACTGTAGGAAACAAAGGGTGGTAATAAATGGACACTTCTCTGGATGGAAAGAGGTGAGAAGTGGCGTACCCCAAGGTTCAGTTTTAGGACCGTTACTTTTTAATTTATTCATAAATGATCTGGATGTAGAAGTAAATTGTGAGGTAGCAAAGTTTGCAGATGACACTAAACTGTTCAGGGTAGTTAAAAATGAAACTGACTGTAAAGAGCTCCAGAAAGAACTCTCGAAATTGAGTGAATGGGCAACAAAGTGGCAAATGCATTTTAACCTAAACAAGTGTAAAGTCATGCACATCGGGGCAAAGAACCCCAAATACACTTATCAACTGATGGGATCAAAGCTTTCTGAGACAAACCAGGAAAGGGATCTTGGGGTTTTGGTGGACAGCTCAATGAAGATGTCAACCCAGTACGCAGCAGCAGCGAAAAAAGCAAATTCTATGCTTGGCATGATCAGGAAGGGAATCGAAAATAGGTCGGCAAATGTTGTATTGCCTCTCTACAAATCTATGGTGAGGCCACATCTGGAGTACTGTGTACAATTCTGGTCACCGCACCTCAAGAAGGATATAACGGAACTGGAAAAGGTACAAAGAAGGGCAACAAAAATGATCCAAGGGATGGAGCAGCTCCCTTATGAAATCAGGTTGCAACGCCTTGGTCTTTTCAGCCTTGAAAGACGGCGTTTAAGAGGTGACTTGATCGAAGTGTATAAAATCATGCATGGGATAGAAAAGGTGAATAAAGAAAAAATATTTTCTCTGTCACACAACACTAGGACTAGGGGGCACTACCTGAAGCTCCAAGGTAGGAAAATTAGGACTAATAAAGGGAAATATTTCTTCACCCAGAGGGTCATTGGGTTATGGAACTCACTTCCAGAGGAGGTTGTGACAGCTGTCAGCCTGGACAGCTTCAAGGCAGGATTAGACAGATTCATGGATACCAAGGGAATCAGTAGTTACTGAAATGGACATCCAAGTGCCACCTCTGTGTTGATGGAGGCAGGCAGGATTTCCCGGGTACTGGTTGTGGGGGTCGGGAGCAGGTGAGGGTTTTGCCCTCCTTTCTGCTAGAGATCCCTGTGTACAACTGATGGGCCACTGTGTGACACAGAATGCTGGACTAGATGGGCTGAGGCCCGATTCAGCATGGCTCTTCTTATGTTCTTATGTTGTTAGCCCCAGTTTCTGCCAACTTAACAGTTTGAAAACATGCAAATGTGAGTAGATCAATAGGTACTGCTCTGGCGGGAAGGTAACGATGCTCCATGCAGTCATGCCCACCACATAAGCTTGGAAGTCAATGGACAATGCTGATTCTTCGACTTAGAAATGGTACCACATCTAGAGTCGGACTTGACTAGACTTGATGTCAATGGAAACCTTTACATTTACCTATGCAATCAAAATAGAGTGTAAGAAAGATTCCTACTAATGCTCAATTTTGCAGGCCCCAAGAGAGTATACCTGGCATTCATAGGATATTGTTGATCTTCTTTCCTATGATACATAGTATGACCTGTTTCTGGAGGGAGAGTCTGAATTCATAGCTCCTGAAACAACGGTCACAGAACCTCTGGGTCCAATTTTGTTCTGATGTAAGACTCTGATGTCTAGGTTTGCCAGGTCATGACTATTCCAGGCCTGGGTGTTGAACACAAGAACTAAAGAGTACACCTTGCAATATCACAGGGGGTTGGCCCTGATGATGCTATAAGGGGTACCCCCAGTATTGTCATTAAGCATGACACTTTAAGAATCAACCAAAAGCAAAAATATTACATTAAAATTCTAACAAATGGAGATAAATACCATATATATTGTTCTAAGCAATATTTTCACTCACTCTCACCATGAGACCTGGAGAAGAGGGCTTGGTCCTGAAATTTTGAGCCAGTCCTTGAGATCTGGAAATCTTATTGATAAAAGGGGTGGGGGTATGAAAGTGGGATGCAGGGAAATGCTTTAAATAGCTTTCTTTGTCTCTGTATATGCCAGCTAACCAGTTAATGTATAAATAATAATAAGAACAACAACAACTGGGCTGTTGTAGGTTTTTCGGGCTGTATGGCCATGTTCTAGAACAAGGCTGTCCAACTGGCGGCCCCGGGGCCGGATCCGGCCCCGTAGCCTGTTGGACACGGCCCCACCTATGCCCGCAGCTGCCATTTTTGGCACCGCCTACTCCTCCTTCGGCGGCTCCCCGGCCTAGGAAAGGGGGGCACCAAAAGGAGGAGTAGGCGGTGCCAAGGGGCAGCGCGTCATGCCAGGCCTGTGACGCGCTGCCGTTGGCGCCACCTTCTGCCCTTTTCGCTCCCCTCCCTTCCTAGGGCAGGGGAGCCGCCGAAAAGGGCAGAAGGCGGCGCCAAGAGCAAGCGCATCAGGCCTGGCGTGATGCTGCTCTTGGCACCGCCTACTCCTCCTTTTCGGCTCCCCGGCCTAGGAAGGGAGGGGCGCCGAAAAGGAGGAGTAGGCGGTGCCAGGGCAGCGTCACGCCAGGCCTCAGACGCTGCCGTTGGCGGCCGCCTTCTGCCCTGCCGGCGGCGCCCCGGCCCTAGGAAGGGAGGGGGCGCCGAAAAGGAGGAGTAGGCGGTGCCAAGGGGCAGCGCGTCACGCCAGGCCTGTGACGCGCTGCTCTTGGCGCCACCTACTCCTCCTTTTTCGGCGGCTTTAGGAGGGGGCGGGGCCTGGGCTGGAGGCGGGGCCTGGGGCGGGGCCAAGCGGCCCCGCAGGTCATCAGTGACCTCTTATCCGGCCCTGGACCCGCCAGAAGTTGGACAGCACTGTTCTAGAAGCATTCTCTCCTGATGTTTTTGACAACCTCACAACCTCTGAGGATGCCTGCCACAGATGCAGGTGAAACGTCTTCTAGAAAGTGCTTCTAGAACATGACCATACAGCCTGAAAAACCTACAATAAGCCAGTGATTCCAGCCATGAAAGCCTTCAACAATTCAATAATAATAACTTTATTTTTATACCCCGCCACCATTTCCCCAAAGGGAATCAGGGCAGCTTACATGGGGACCAAGCCCAACAGAATGCAACATTTACCAGCTAAAACACAGTTAAAACATAATAACATATAATATAACATAAACAATCAAACTGATACCAGCCAAGGAGGTGGCACAGCTTAATTCTCTAACATTTTGAGCAATGGGAGGGAATTTTTCAATGAGAAGAAAGAGATAAAGGACTGGAGAAGAGCAGCAATATTAGCAAAACCATGATTATTTGGAAAATTTGACCTCAAAATTCCACTGTACTACAGATAGAATTGTTGTATTGAACATAGAAGTGGTCACAAGCACCCATTATCCTTGTTACTCTCCATCTCAGATCAGATGAGCTAATTCAATATTTGACAATATGTCTAAATTCAGGTGTATATTCAAATTTTGCCCATTGGAAATATCTGGGCCCATTTGCTTCACTTTGCCACTCATCTGCTGATATCTCAGGAGTTCCACTATCCATTTATTTATTTATTTATTTCCGGCATTTTTTATCCCGCTCTTCTCAACCCCCGAGGGAGGACTCAGAGCAGCTTCCAAAAAGGCACAATTTGATGCCAACACACAGTAAAACACAGTATAAAACCCCCCAAAACATCACACATTAAAATACATTTAAATACAATTACATCAACATATCATACACATCCATTTAAGTTTTTAAAAAACCAGTGTTCTGTCCATAAAAAGCATTGAGCCCTATTCATCAACTTTTCATTAAAATCCAGTCTCAAATGTTGCCTTGTGCTAGTGTGCAAACGCCTGGTCCCATAGCCAGGCTTTTACTTTTTTCCTGAATGTCAGGAGGGATGGAATTGATCGTATGTCACTAGGAAGCGCATTCCACAGACGGGGAGCCACCACCGAGAAGGCCTTCTCCCTTGTCCCCGCCAGCCGCATTTGAGAAGTTGGCAGGAGCGAGAGCAGGGCCTCCCTGGATGATCTTAAATTATGAGGTGGGACGTAGCGGCAGATGCGTTCGGACAAGTAAGCTGGGCCAGAACCATATAGAGCTTTAAAGGTCAAGACCAGCACTTTGAATTGAGCTCGGAAGTGGATAGGCAGCCAGTGGAGTTGACACAACAGGGGGGTGGTATGCTCCCTGTATGTAGCTCCAGTTAGTAATCTGGCTGTCGCCCGTTGGACTAGTTGTAATTTCTGAACTGTCTTCAAAGGCACCCCCACGTAGAGTGCGTTGCAGTAATCTATTCGGGATGTGACCAGAGTGTGGACGACCGTAGCCAGATCAGACCATCTGCTGATATCCCAGGATTTTTATGAATGGACAAAAAAAAATTAGGCACAAAGGCCTTTTGAATTAGTACATTTGATTTTTGAACTCGGTAAGGAAGGGACTTTGCTAGTCAAATTCAACATGCAGTGAACTCAAGAAGGGTACTACAGTAGTTAATTCATTCCTTTTAAATGAAATATATAAAACTGCATGAATTTTGAAGTTGTCAATTCCACTTTTTGTTTCTGTTTCAGTTCATGCCAAAACCAAGATGCTACTCTTGCCCCTGTAATGAGTTCAACATTCATTATCTATTCTATGTTAGATGGCTATTGGCCATTCAATTACCAGTTCCAATTACATCTACCTTAAAAAATTGCCTTCCTTTTCCAGAAAAATCACAATTTCCTCTTCTGCTATGCTAAAGCAGCTTAAGTATACTGAGAAAAACAAGCAGCAAATGTTGATATTTGAATAAGAAAATTACCTGGGCTTCAATCCATAGTGCAAGTGGTTAGAATGATCTCATTGAGTCACACACTCATTCACCCCCCCCCCTCTCTCTATGTAAAAACAAAACCACAATATGTTATAACTGGTTTAAAACTCTATCTCTAGAAAATCTCAGAGAATACATCACAGTTTTGCAATCTCCATCTCTATTCATATTCACTCTAATACTCTTTCATAAGATGATTGCTACCTGGCTTTTTTTCTCTATTCACAATGATACTGTTTCAACAATATGCAATTTCAAAATTGATTTGTAGTAAGGACAACCCATAACTTCTGCTTGAGTACCCAAGAAAAATATGTGCAACATATTTATTTCAGTGTAAGAAGTGTTGTTCTTATTTAGACTAAATCTCTACAATGCATCACTTCATCAAGTGGGGTTTTCTTATAGCTAAAGATGGGTATGAAATCTGTTGGATTCACATTTCAGGTATCCCGTTCTAACCTTCTGTAGCTAAACACAAAGTCAGGTGAAACTGTATTTTCTTGTACTTATTTTGGTGTTGTTGCTGGATTTGTTGCTGGATTTATGGGGATGCTATTAGTTGTTGCACTATAAAATAACCCTAAAAATGATTTTGGAAATTTATGACCAGGTTAAAATCCGGGGAGCAATGTGAGCTTCCGCTGTCAGCCCCAGCTTCTGCCAATGTAGCAGTTTGAAAACATGCAAATGTGAGTAGATCAATAGGTACCACTCTGGTGGGAAGGTAACTACACTCCATGCAATCATGCTGTCTACATGACCTTGGAGGCGTCTACAGACAACATTGGCTCTTCTGCTTAGAAATGGAGATGAGCACCAACCATCAGAGTTGGACATGAGTGGACTTAATGTCAAAGGAAAACCTTTACTATGTGTGTGTGTTCAAATAATGCTTCCTTTAGAAATCCCCCCCCCCCCCAAAAAAAAACACATCAAAAACAGACTCTTGCAATTTTGTCTAGCTGGGAGAAAACCTTTGATTTTCCCCTGAAGCTTGAATGCACAAAGTTTACATTTCTAAGATATACTGATTCCTTCTAAACCTTGTAAATCAGGACTTTTAGTTTCATTGTTTAGTGTAAGTTTCTAATAATGCATGCAGATAAGCATTAACATAAAATGACAAATGTACTAAGTCGTTTAAAAACTAAAAAAGGAATTTGTGGGGGAAAATGTGGAACAAACATTTTAAGTATACATATGCATTTGATTTAAAAGAAAATGGTTTTAAAAAAATGCATAGGTGGTACTTAACACTAACTAAAATTGCTAGATATAATAGCAATTTCAGCAATAAATGCTGGAAGTCCAAGAAGGAACAGGGTAACGTTTTCCACATGTGGTGGAATTGCAAGAAGGCTAAGAAATTCTGGGGAATTATTCATAAGGAAATTCAGAAAGCTTTAGAGTTTGAGTTTGATTTTAAACCAGAATACCTTTTGTTAGGATTGATTGATTTCGAGTTGGATGAGAACAGAGAAAAACTTTTTGTATATTGTATATCAGCAGCAAGGATGGTGTATGCCAAAAAGTGGAAAGAAGAAATGATCCCCAGCCTATCAGACTGGAGAGTGAAGATCATGGGCATAGCAAAGACAGATTGTCTCACAAGGGTTCTGGCTGAGAACTCAGAAATGAAAAGAACAGACTGGGCTTTGATAATTGCATACTTAAAGAATCTAAAGACGATTTGGTTGATTGATCTGGATTAGTTGAATAATTCAAGGGTATAAGAACCAAAGTCCGAATAGGATTTCTAAAGCAAGCGTTCATATGCGACAAAAATATTCTATGTGGCGTACTGAGGGTGATGGAAGCCAATATTTTGGTCGATCGTATTTGTCTTTATATGTTCAAGTGGGAAGGGGGGATGGTGAGAGGGGTTTGGGGTCTTTTGTGATGTAAGATGTTGTTGTGTTTCTCTTATGTTTTTCTTTCTTTTTTTCTCGTATAGTTGTTTTAAAATTTTTGGAAAACTAATAAAATTATTCTTAAAAAAAATAGGAAAGGATGAACAATTCCCTCAAACAATTATGTTTTTTTAGCTCTTATGACATATCAATATTACTCTAAACCAGATTCTTGTTTTTAGCATAGGAACCATGGTGGTGCAAAAGGTTAACCCCTTGTGCTGGCTGAACTGCTGACCTGAAGGTTGGCAGTTCGAACCCGTGAGATGGGGTGAGTTCCCATCTGTCAGCTCCAGCTTCCTATGTGGGGACATGAGAGAAGCCTCCCACAGGATGGTAACACATCCGGCTCTCCCCTGGGTAACATCTCTGCAGACGGCCAATTCCCTCACACCAGAAGTGATTATCAGTTTCTCAAGTGGCTTCTGACACAATTTTAATCATTTGATTTCTAAATGAAAACATTCTGGAATAAATTAATTTGTCCACCATATGTCTGGCATCTACCATGCCCAAGAGAACAGTATATGTATTAACAAAAAGTAATAAAAATATGTATTATGGACATAAATCCTAAAATGACAACCACCTGTATCTTTCTGCCTGCCTTCCTAATATGAGTGTTATTTTAATTGTCAGTATTCCTGACGTTTCTGAAGCATTCACTGCTGTTTTGCACCCTTATCAACATGATGCTTCAGAAACATCATGTTTAGAAGAGAAAGACCAAGCTGATAAAGAAGACATCATTTTCTTACTTCTGTCTTCTCTCGTTCATTGCTGTGTGTACTGCAAGAAACGTGGAAACCATTTTCTACAACCCAGAAACAAGCCTGGAGCTTTTCATTATAATACTTTGCGCCTTAGAATACAAGAGGAAGAACTGTGGGATAGCATTGAACTTTTGTCATGTCAGGATGTACTGCAGACTATGGTGGCTTTCTCTCCTCCTCGGATAGCTCTACTACAGAGCCAAGAGTCTTTTAAGAAATTACATAAAGCTTTCCACAGCTGGTAAAAACCGATACTTATCTGGGGACTCATTATACATTTTCAAAGATGTATTTTGGGACCTTAAATGGCTGGTGTGAAGAAAATGGTAATATTAACAGGAGGGGGAAAGTCTGCATTACACAAGGAAAATGAGATGAAAATATCTGCATTACGTGTGAGACTCATTTGGTCTAGGCTTTTCAGCCCAGGTCTTTGGTTTACATAAGGAAAGTAATTCTGACACTGTACCCTTAACTTTTTCTGTGGGAAATATACATTGGCTCTGAATCAGTTAGCTTGATAAAGTCCAGTTGAAAGCAACAGGATTTAACATTTTCCATTAGTTTCAAGGAGACTGAAATGATGGCTAAATGACTGTAGCTGTATTGGGACTGGTGTGCTTAACATTCTTCTGAAAAAAATGTCAATCTTAGATCAATTGTGGTTTTGGCATACTGTAGTCAATTATTCCATGCTATTTCTAGCCTTTGCCTGAACTTTCTCCCCAATGCACTGTAATTTTGGGGTGGGTGAGGAACTTATTGCCTTCCATATATTGTTGAAGGGGTGATTTGACAAACTTGTGATCCTCAGTAGTCTTTGGACTACTCATAGCGTAGCCAATGGTGAGTGATGGTGGGATTTACTGTTGTATTTCCATCATGTTTTAGTGTAACTATGCATGTTATTAGAAACAATATCACCTGTCGTACATATTAACCTATTCATGCAAATTTGGAACACCCAAGATGGCGCTGAGAGCATAGGACGCACGGCTCACGGCTCCGTAGAAAAATCTACAGTTTGGGCCTTTCCTCCTTCTCCTGTTCCCTCCTCAGACTCTGGACCAGCTCGCCTCTCCCTCGGGCCTCAGAAGGGGTCCCTGTGGGGAGAGCTGGTGAGGTTCCGAAAGGACTAATTGAGGATTTAGAAGAGCCCAGGAAGTAAAGGTTGAGCGTGGCCACCATAACAGTGGCGCCGAAACATCTGAACTGCTCCCTTCACTGCAGTATAACCTGAGAATTGAAGGTCCTGAACCAGAGAGAACTAGGCTGTGAGTGTGAATTTAAAGCTGAGTCCTCTTGGCTGTGGCAGGATAGACGTGTGGTGGATGGTGAGCGGTGTTTGCTGCCTATCCTCCCCCCTCCTCGCCTCACCTCCTTACCATCTTGCTGAGCAACTGGCATTACTGTTTCTCCTCAGCGGCTTAGGCTCCCGGCCCTCCTGGCCTGTGATGCCCTGTCCTATTCTCGCCCTGTCCATTTGACTGCATTGCTGGGCCGGGAGTGGTGGGGAGAGGCGAGTGTGGATGCAGCCATTGGTCTCTGTGGAGACTGAGGAGCCGGCGGAGGCTGTCACCATCTTGGGGGAAGTTGGGATTTGTTCCCGGGGAATATTTTCTGCCATAGAATTGCTCCGCTACACCAGGGAGTGGCCTGGGCGGCCGCGCTGGACCGGGAGGCAGCCTCACAGCGTAGAGGCGATTAGGAATCTCCCATATGCCTGCCCAGCCATGGGGAGCCGCCTCGCCGAACTGGCCCTCCAGCTCGCCCGATCCATCCAACCTCTGATGGCTCCAAGGAGCAGGGAATAACTGTGGCCCGCCCTGCTGGTCCAGAAGGCGGTGGGTGAGAAGATAGGAGAGACCTTCTGGGCGCCGCCATCTTGAGGCCTGGTGCTCTACAATCCATTATTACACCACTCCAAATAGCAATCACTCTACAACTTAGTCTAGGAAAACTCCAGACCAGTGTTTTAATCTATAATTGGTAGCTTTATGTGGGAACTAAATTGCTGGAGTGGGGATAAGGACAATCGTGGCCTAGCTGATGCTGGCTTGCTTCCACGGGTCTCCTGGTTTCACGGTTGTTAAGACCTGATCCAGTGAGACTGTTTCTCCTCCTTAACCAACTTGCTGCTAATTTTTACCCAATTTTATTATCTACATTTTTAACATCGATTTAGGAGCCAGCTAGTTCAGGTTGATATTGATATTGCCATCTTAGATTTATTAATTGCTCAGTGCTGCTATTAATTACTTGTTGCTATGATAACTACCAATCCTGATTCTTTGCCTGTTTAAATAACTGTTGACTGGATCCCTACTAGTACTTAATTAGTACTTATTTAATTAGCACTTATTTGTCTGAACATATCTCCCTCTACGTTCCACCTCGTAGTCTAAGATCCGCTGGGGAGGTCCTGCTCTTGGTCCCACTATCTTCGCATACATGGATGGTGGGGATGAGGGACAGGGCCTTCTCAGTGGTGACCCCTCGCCTGTGGAATGCACTCCCCAGTGAAATCAGATTGGCATCCTCCCTCCTTTCTTTCAGAAGAAAACTGAAGATGTGGTTGTGGAACCAGGCTTTTGGCTAATGGATATAACGGCACCTGAACATTGAATCAGACCATATGATTGTTGTAATGGAAAAGGCTTATGATTGTTTACCTAACATTGTTTTAATTCTATTGTATTGTATGTTTTTATCTTGTTATTATAATTTATTGCAGCATCAAATCGTTGCCATTGTTAGCCGCTCTGAATCCCCCTGCGGGGGTGAGAAGAGCGGGGTAAAAATGTTGTAAATAAGTAAATAATAAATAAAATTTCATGGCTGCATCCTCAGTATTTCAAAGGAATCCTTTGGAATTGACACAGGAGCAACTTCATACAATGCTAACACCTTGTGAGAGCAATTTTATTCCATACACTTGTGAGAGCAATTTTACATCCTGGATTGTCAACATTTTGGTTTTGTTAGTTGCATGACATTAAGGACCTTATCATATGAAGGCCAAGAAGACAGGGGACAGCAGTGGAAATAGTGGGGCAGCATACCGCTTCGTCCACTTACCGTGGTTTGTCATGGGATCCCATCCCATAAAGTTTATTGCCTTCCCGGGCTTCCTCCTACATGTTCCCCAGCTTCTCCTATGAGGAGTCGAGTATACACCTGACTCCTTGGGGCTCTGGGTCTGTGCTGCTGGCATGCTGCTGGCACACTGGGTTGTTGTAGAGTTTTTGTGCTGTATGTCCATGTTCTAGAAGCAACCTCACAACATCCGAGGATGCCTGCCATAGATGCAGGCGAAATGTCAGGAGAGAATGCTTCTAGAACATGGACATACAGCTCAAAAAAACCTAAAACAACCCAGTGATTCTGGCCATGAAAGCCTTAAACAATGCTGGCACACTGCTGGCATGGAGCCCTGCTGGAAGAATCCCTATATCATGTGATGGAGTCCAAAACACTTTTTTGGCTCCATGTGATGATGTTGTAATACTAACATTTGCTGAAACTCAAGACAATGTTTTGGCTGTGGCTATCCGAATACAGACTTTTCTCTTTCTGCTTTACCTTGGCAAAGCTTTGTGAGTATGTTAGGATCTTTATTTTATATATTCAGATTGCAGTGAGCTTTAGCACTGTAAAACCAGAATGTTCAAGGCGGAAACCTGTGATCTCATCTTGCATCCCTAGGATGTTTATCAAATGAAATACTTCAGCATACTGTGATATTTCCTGTGCTAGCATTTTGGAGCCAGTTGTGTGTGTGTGTGTGTGTTTTTTTAAGGACTGTTGTGTGTCAAGTGTCTAGAAAATTTCTGGTGGGAGAAGCATTGTCATTGATTCTGTGCATCAG
This sequence comes from Anolis apletophallus, assembly GCA_030556195.1. Classification (NCBI taxonomy): domain Eukaryota; kingdom Metazoa; phylum Chordata; class Lepidosauria; order Squamata; family Anolidae; genus Anolis; species Anolis apletophallus. The sequence goes on along the minus strand of JARBWK010000007.1, from coordinate 60,000,416 downwards.
AAGGAACCCGTGCTGTTTATTTGTGATGTGCGTCCCTCAGATGAGACTTAAGCAAATGGAACTTCACTGAAGCAGCACAGAGTAAAACCGAAGATAACAGAATAAAGTTAAGTTTGCTTTCAAAAGATAAATTCTGAACTCCCACTCAAAACTGAGATTTGCACAGACCACATCAAACCAACAATTCCTGTTCTGCCATCTGGTATCCAATGAAAACAATCAAAGCCCAGTTTAGTGCTGTTGATAGCACAGCTCTCTCTGAGGATCAACACACAAAACAGTTATGTTCATTCTTCTGCCACCCATTCTGTGAATCGGAATTCTGATATGATAGGGTGGTTCTACAAAATATTTTGCCCAGCAAAATAGCAACATACACTCGATATTTACTGGCCATTAGGACTAATACTTCTGTCTTAGTTGTAAGAAGAGGTGAAATTAAAGGCCTTCTATACATTCTAACTACTGTGGTTTCAGCAGGAGAGGAGAATGGATAAGCAAAACTCCATCATTCCTAACCCCATCAACTGATGGAAGGCCCTCACTTCCTTCCAACTGCCGCACCATGGCTTTGGAGAGAAAGAAGAACCAGGCACAACTCGTGCCTTGACCCAGCTTGCTCAATTGGGCTTAACACATTCAAATCCACAACCATCTGTGCTCTGCCAAAGCACATGATGCCTCTCATCTTCCTGATTGCTAAAATTGAGTCCCACCACCTCTTCACACAGGACTAAATTTAGAAGCATGTGCCAATTTAGCCTCAGTCACCCATTGAGCCTGCCAGCTCCCATCACATGACACCGGCATGGCTCTGTGGGTGAAGAAGGGCAGAGCCAGTGCATGCTGCTGCCAGGGCAACACTGGAGGACTCCAATGTTGCCACTGCAATGCTTGGGGGGAAACCGTGAACACCACGCATGCTCACGCTTCCCTCATCTGATTGCTCTCAACTGGAGCCGGGCAATGCAGGGTGTGGGGCGCCGGGTTTCCCATGCCCCTCTACAAAGCAGAGCACCACCGGTGGCCACCTGATGAGGTTGTAAGTCATTATGCCCCCCTGTGTATGGTCAGAATCATCCCACCAGCAGGTGTATCCCCCCACCCCTCACCAAAGGTCCATGCACACTGAGTCTCTTAGCCTGTTAACACTCTTGCTAAAAAGAGACACTGACTTACAAGTGAACCATACTTTCTCATCTTACTTGAGCTTGTTAAAAATTATCTGCTTTGGATGTTAAAAAGGTTATGTACACCACATACTTTCTATTACCATATTCTAATCAGCATCCCAACATGCTTTACCAGATTTGTTCATGCCATGATTTACTATCAAGGTGAGTTCAAATAAATCTGGAAAAAAAATCAAAACACTTTGCAACTGCAAGGAGATGCTTATAAATACAATCAAATCCCCTCTCCCAGTACTTCATTATGGTAGTTATGGCCAACTCTCTCCATGGCCTCTTCAAGACACCCTTCACGTGGCTGGAGAATAGTGGTGGTGATGGTAAATTCAGGTTGTTCTTAAGTTACGAACTAGTTATGCTAGTTTATTCTTAAGTTGAATTTGTGTGTAAGTTGGAGCAGGTACACACACACACAGTCTCTGTGAGCTTTGGATTGCATAGGGAAGAGTTAACATCCCTGCGGTGTTTGCTTTGCTGTCTGTGCCCCTTTTCAGAAGATTTCACCTCTATTTCTGTCCCTGTGATAATTGGATTTTGAAAAAAAGGCTTGTTGTGGAAACAAGGATTGGTAAGAAAGCTTCAGTGGAGACACCTTTTTTTAAAGATAACTCTTCCAGGAGTGAACTTCCCTTCCAAGTGATAGATTTCTCTCACATCATGTTGTTTCACCAGTGTGCTTAACTATGAGTTGTTTGTAAGTTGGATGTTTTTAACTCGGGGACTGCCTTTAGATGAAGGCAGGAATGTGTGCCTGAATGGTGGCGGAAGTTTTTTTAAAGTTAATTTGGAAGAGGGAACCATTGGGGATCAGGTCCACATAGTCCTGATGTGCACATGATCTATAAAGTTACCTAGGGGGGGGTGGTGACCCCCAAACATAAAATTATTTTCGTTGCTACTTCATAACTAAATTTTGCCACTGTTATGAATAGTAATGTAAATATCTGATATGCAGGATGTATTTTCACTCACTGGGCCAAATTTGGCACAAATACCCGATGTGCCCACATTTGAATACTGGTGGGGGGCATTGATTTTGTCCTTTGGGACTTGTAGTTGCTGGGATTTATTGTTCACCTACAATCAAAGAGCATTCTGAACTTCACCAATGATGGAATCGAACCAAACTTGGCACACAGAACTCCCATCACCAACAGAAAATGCTGGAAGGGTATGAGGGGCATTGACCTTGAGTTTGGGAGTTGTAGTTCTACATCCCAAGAGCACTGTGAACTCAAACAATGATGGATTTAGATCTAACTTGGCAAGAATATTCAATATGCCCAAATATGAACACTGGGGGAGTTTCGGAAAAGGGACTTGATTTTTGGGAGTTGTAGTTGCTAGGATTTATAGTTCACCTACAATCAAAGACCATTCTGAACCCCACCAATGATAAAATTGGGCCAAATTTCTCACACAGAACTCCCATGACGAAAAGAAAATGCTGTGTTTTCTGATGGTCTTCGGCGACCCCTCTGACACCCCCTGGTGACCCCCCCAGGGGTCCCGACCCCCAGGTTGAGAAACACTGTTCTACATATTATTTAGCTACAATTCTCATCAGCTATAGACATCACAATCTGTAGCAAAAAAAATTGCTGGGAACTGTGATTTCCATGATTTCTAGTAGACCAATTTCCCACCCCTAAAATGTGGCATGCTTTGCAAGTTGAGAAAAAGCAGCCTTAAAGACAAGGAGAAATTATGATGAGTGTGGGACTGAACACCCTTCTTTCAGCCCCACATATTCAAACTGAGTGAGAAATAGAAAAGCAACCTTCATCATGCGTAGCTCTACCCTCAACTCAGTCTTCAACACTTCCTATGACATTTGAGGTTTCACCAAACACTTCACTCACATTTTCAGGCATTATTTTTGCCACTGCAATGGACTGAATTTTGTTTTACCCAGAAAGTACGAAAGCTGAGATTTTTAGAATGCTAAATTTGGGAAAGGGAGAGGTCACAGATATTCTGTAGCTTTTCTGAGGTGCCGATGAAACCTACATTAGTTGCTTTTGTATTAGGTAGAGCTTGTGTGATTCTGTGGTTTCATTGACTGACCGTGGATGGTCAGCATCTCTCAGACTGAGATACTTCATATGGTTGTTGGATGGATAACAGAAGACAGTAGAGAGCAGAAAGGGGAAATGCAATGTATCCCATACTGGGGTTCATGGGAAAATAGTGGAATAATAGTGTAATAAATAAATGTAATGTATTATTCCTGATCCTATTGGTGCTGTTACAACTAAAACAATTTTATATTTATACTGGACCCTTTATATTGCCCTATCATCAGTAGTCTGCCTTAAGTGACAATGTCAGCCACATTTCCTCTGTCGAGTAGAGGTTGAGTTTAAACAATGGGATGGACAATTTTATACAATTCACAGGGGATATTTTGGAAGCCAGGCCTGGATGAGATCATGAAATGAGAGCAGGGTTTCGGTGGTGTTTTAATTCAGTAGATGATCACATTCATTTAAACACTAATCTCTTTAACAGGGCAACGCAAAGACTTTCCACATTCATTGCCAAAAGCGATCTTGTAAGAGTTCCCAGGTGGGGTTTGAAGAGAAAATAGTAGCTGATTAGATGTATGACTGATACTACCCAACAGAGAGAGGAATAAAGCAAGTACAATGAAAACCAATAGGACGACACACTATTGTAAAGCTTTCTTCCTGCTTTGGGTCGTGTTATTGTTGCTGTTTGTTTACTATCATTGAAAATTTTATTTTTCACAGACCTCTATCTCTTTGGAGAAAGGACTGTGTAGATTTAAGTATTCATAGAGGGCACAGCAGAGTGGAATTTGAACAGGGATTAGAGGAGCTCCTTATTTTTGGAGTGTAACTCTCAGATTTCCGCAACCAGCATGGCCATTGGCTGCTTTCATTGGAAGATTGTGGGAGAGTTGTAACCTTCAAAAAGTACCTTTCCCAAGCTCTGGATCTGAGTTTCTTTTAGGTATTTTTTTGGCATGGGGGAGTGCATTTCGTAATCTTTGTGACAGTAAAATGGAAGAAGAATTGCCAGATGAACAGCAGCCCAGCAGTATTTCTTACCTTCTATGGACATATGTTGGATTTAATTATTTGTGACATTAAGAGAAGGAGGGACAATTGGCTCTAAATGCTGAACTCTCCCACAGTAAGGAGAGCGAGGGAAAAGGAAGAGCCAGAAATAACAAGGCTGAAAAATTCATTACGAACTGGAATGGCAGACAACACAGGTTCATTTGGATTTCCATTGATGGTTGCTACAAAAGCAAGATTACTGGCGAGGCCGGTGCCAGTTACTATATTAAAAACAGACAGAAAACTCTGGTGGTTTTGCCCAGAGGCTGACAACCTGTTTTGTTTGGAATTCTGAAGAAACAGGTGCAGCTTAATTCTCAAACACTTTCTGGATTTATATTCTTCTGAAAACTTTGGAAGCATTGGTTGTACAGCGAAAAGTCCTTAGTTTACACCTGTACACTTAGCTTATGCTTTTACAGTTGGTCCTCTGCATCCATGGATTCAGGATTATTAGTCATAGCTACATACTCTCCATTCCTCCATCAGTTAACTCACAGTTAGTCTCAGGCCCCTTCTACAATGCCATATAATCCAGTTCAAAGAAGATAAACTGGATTTTATGTGACAGTATAGAAAAGGCCTCGGTTTCTTCATCTTGCTTGCTATAGTATTCTTTCTTTCTTTCTTTCCTTCTTTCTTTCTTTCTTTCTTTCTCTGTTTGAACAGCAGATGTTGCAGAGCCTCTCAATGTAGCATATTTCATATGTCTTTACAAAGAAATTTAAATCTGCTTTTTTTCTCTGCTAGATCTCATGTTGGTGTACATGTGTGTTGTGAGGTTATAGTGAGACTGGTTGTTGTTCACCTATTTAGAAATGCTATTAGTTCAGTTTGAGATGTATACTACTGACATACACTGTGTCTCATGATCTTTATCTTATCATAATTTATAAGTTCCCATTTTCACTCTTTAGTCTCATTCGACTGACAGGGAGGAAAGGTCTACAGTTACAAAACAGACAATGGCGGTGCAAAGTATTCACTTATTCATTGCCTGTCCCAAATCTCTGTCTACTTTGAAGAAAGAATAAAGTAGGCATGACAAGGAAGGAAAGCTATTAATATTCGTATGGAAGAAAAGAAACAGTTCACATTGTCTGAAGACTGAGGTGGCTAAATATAAACATGAAGTATTATAAGTCAGAATGTGTGAAAAAATTAAAGATGATATATAAACAAGGGAAATATGAACACCCCTTCCACACACACACAAACACACACACAATTTTTTTAATATTTTATTTTGTTTTATAACATTTCATAACCAAATCTGCCTCTGTTAATTATGGGGAGAAGAGAGATGCAAACATTACACTTCAGTAATGATAGGTTTACACCTCAAGATTTGTTGAAGTTAATGTGATTGTGTCACTCTAGGCATCTTTAATACAGAATATGTGGATACATATTATCTTAACTTTTTATCTGACTTCCGGTTCCCTCTCTCTTTCCATTCTCTCACATCGGAGACCCCCCAATGCCATTTCGTCAGCAAGTGTAGTGAAATGGCAGGCACAAGGAGTGACTCTGTCATCCTGCATGCTGCTCCGGTACAGCATCACTTCCCCCATTACATGAGGGAGGCATCACCCAAACAGGGCAGAAGGTCTCCGTGTTTGGGGAGAAGTATCCAAGGAGTCTTCCTTGTCAGTTGGGATGGGACCTCAGCCAGAAGCCACACAAAATCATGTGGTGGCTGGTTTGGGGCTCCATCCCCAAAGAAGTTTCAAAGCGTCCAAGGATGCTTATTTCAGTAAATTAGATGAGGTTGTCACACACAGAAGTTTTCCCCCTTCTGTCTTAGTTTATCATGTGTTGGAGTATGTATGGAGTGATAGCAGAAAAAAAGCTGCATTTGCACAGAAGAATAAATTAGCGCAAGAATGATTAAGGTCCATCCAAACCATGTATGCATAGCATTGTGTTAGCTTAAAATTAAAAATGCACAATCTGTTATGTCCCAGGGAGCTGTGAGTCCAGTGCATGAATAGGACATAACAGATTGCACACAGTTCTGGCAGGGGAAAACAGTTTGACTAGTGGGAAGTGCTACTCAGCTGGACCTTGTTCAAGCCTTTAGAAGGAAGGGCCCTAGTGAGCATATTAGCACACAGTGTTGGCTGGTTTCCTCTCAGTTTTTTTTGTACAAATTCTAATTGTTTCTTGGATTTAAAAAAGGTGTTGACAAGATTTTTTTCCTTTTTGGAAAGAGAACCTCAGACTGATTCCCACATGCTGTGGAAACCTTCCCTGTCTGATTCTTGGAAAGGTGAACATTGGTGGTTTCAGCCAAATTGGTCTCTGGTTACATGGCTGAAGAAAGATACACCTTCGGGCAGTATGGACACAGACCTGAAATATCTCTCAGTTTTGCAGATGCACTAAGGTAAAGGAATATTATGCCTTGTATATAATACATGAAAAATAGTTAGTGTGCTGATAAATAAAATAAGTTGGGTGGAAAAAGAAGGCATTTCAGTAGATGTCTATTGCATCTGGCAAACCTCATTTATAGTTACAGGGATGTGTGGTTTCACTAATCAGTTGTGTTTTGTTCCACATGTCTGAAACTTGTAGCACACTTGTATATGTGTGTATTTTAAGTAACTATAAAGACTTCCATCTTAGTTACCTTTAAAATAATGAGAAAGCAAAAAGGTCATTTTAAAATGTCATTATAATGGCAACTCATTAGTTTGTAGGGGTGGGCTTGGAACTGTAACTAATTGCTCTCATGTTGGGAATCAAGAGCTGTTGGGCTCAAAAATAACCCTCTTTGGGGGTGATTCCACCAAAAATATAGCAGAGTGCGGAATGCACGATTCATAAGCAACAGAAACTTACATGCATTGACTTCCATTCAAGAGGATTGAACAGGATTGCAGATCCATAAGTCATAGGATCAAAACAACATTTTTATTATAGATAAAAGAAATCCAATCAAGATAGGAAAGGTTCTTTGGAGCTAACTAGCTTCACTAAGCTATCCACTAAGGGAAAAGAGAAAAAGGAAAAATAACAAAAGTTACTATCTGTTACATCTTGCCTTAGACAAAGGCAAGATGCCTCCTCACTCTAGTGAAGCAAAAACAGAACTGGCCAAAATGGAGATAGCCGCATGGCCAGCCTAAAGCAATAGGACAAAAGCCTTGTAAACAGGAAGTTACCTTTTTTCCTAAAAGGGATCACATTTCTAGGTACTCAGAGGGGTGGAGTTTAGGCATTCAAGGTGAATAGAAACAACCCCCTTTCTAAACCCCTTCTTGAGGTAAGCTTGCTATAGGAAGTGGGTGAAGGAATCCCTCACTTTAACCTATCTATGCTAACTCTCCTCATTGAGGACTGGAGACTTGTGCACTCAGGGATGAAACCCAACATCTCAAAGGGTAATTCTTAAGCTCTGCTTTACCAGCAAGTTTTAAAGGAGCTAGCAAGGCACCTGTGAACCTGTGTTGCATAGTGGTTTAAGTGTTGGACTAGGACTCTGAGAGACCACAGTTCAAAATACACCTAATGGTCTTAGACAAGTCCCACTGTCTCAGCCTTCAAGGAAAGCAATGGCAAATTCTTTTGAATAAATCTTTTCAAGAGAACCCAAAAATAGGGTCACCATAAATTGGAGTTGACTTGACGGCACATGAAATAATGCAAGATATATCCCAAATATATTGAGCACCTTGACTAACTCCTTTAAGGACCAGAGTGAATGGTATGTTCTTCTGGTAAGAACGTCACAATCAACCTCACAGTTCACACAGCAGATTTCGGGAAATGTGTTGTAGCAGCACACATAGTGTTGGAGAACATTGGGCATTGCTATTGATGCCTCTCGGCCCAGAACCCCTAAAGAAAGCCTGTTTGCTTGGAGTGTGAAGAACAATGAGTGGGCAGATAATAGTTGTGGACCCACCAATAAATAGACATGACCTGCAGTTTGTCAGAAATAATTAGTTAAAGATGACAGGTTTAAATACTCTGAAAACACCAGATCCTGTCTGATATTGTAAGTTAAGCAGGATCAACCCTAGATGATGATGGGGGTAATGATACATTTCTTACCTGCCACTTCTCATGGCTCGAGGAGGGGCACAATATTGTTAAAACACATCATCATAAAACATTGCGTAAAATGCATCAATTAAAATATATTTCTGTAAAATACACCTATTAAAATACACAAAAACCCTTAAAATTCATAGTTAAAAATTGACTGGGTATGCCAGCCAGATGAGATAGGTCTTTAGTCATCTCTTAAATTATGACAGTTGAGTTAGCTGTTGAAGCTCTTCTGGAAGGTCATTCCACAGTCTTTGAGCAGCTAATGAAAAGGTCCTCTGGGTGATGGTTGCCAGTCAGGTTCTGGTTGGTTATAGTGCATGTCCCCCAGAGGTCTAAGTGTCCAGGGCAGATTGTAGGGGAAAATGTGATTGTGTAGGTAACCTAAACCCAAATCATATAGGGCTTTAAAGGTCAAAACCAACACTTTGTACTTTACTTGCATGGAAAACTACAAAAAAACCATATTAGGTGCTATAAACTAAATTTCACGGGAAGAAACTGTAAAAACTACCTTTGAGAAAGTCTATAGAATTCATGAGGTTGTAAGAAGCTGACAAGCAACTTGAAGGCACACATACACACAACTGAGGTTGTGTATATGTGGTTGACATTGTATTGTTTTGTTGTATTTTGCTGCACTTCTAACTAGGCTCTATGGAATTTTAATGTGATTTTAATTTAGGGAGGAAGTGGTGTGGGTGATAAATCAGTTGCTTTGAGAGGGTGCTTCAGTTCTGAAAGGTGGCCCAGAAACCCCATAAATAAATAAATAAATAAATAAATAAATAAATGTTGGTAGTGCATGGAGCTAGCTAACAAATGCCCTTTAGAGAGAATATAATATAAAATACTATACTGAATACCTTCACATTGTTTCTGACTTACGGCAATCCTAAGACACACCTATCACTGGGATTTGTTGCCAAAATTTGTTCAGAGAGGATTTTCTTTTGCCTCTGAGACTGAGAGAGTATAACTTATTCAGAAGTCACCTAGCGGGTTTCCATAGCCAAGTGAAGATTTGAACCCTGATCTCCAAATTCATTGTCCAGTCACCAAATCACTGCACTGCAGAAGCTCCAAATACTGTGTATGCATGGATTTAAAAAGAAAATACAGCCAACAACATGTAAACCAGTAGTGAGAGCAGAAACTGTAATTGCAGCTGAAAGCTTGAGCAAACAAGACCACCTTAATCTGACACCTAAATGAGAGTAATGATAATGCCAAGTGACTATGCCTAGGGATAGAGTTCCACATCTGGGCCCACACCAAAGAGAAAAGTCTCTCCCTGGTTGCTGGCATGTCAAATGTTTTAAAATTTAGCCGAGGTGTGAAGTAAATTTATGAGCCTCTACCAGATTATTTTGCAAATATACATGATCTTGACAGACAGTAGGAAAGATTAAGGTATATATCTTATATTGGGGTGAGAAAAATCCTGTATAAGTCGTTTATAGTTTTGATACATTTTACCCATCAATTCAAAGTGTTTTAAGGATGTTTTAGGAAGTATAGCTAATCATCCATTTTTATAGATTCTGCATGCACAGATTCAACAGCCACAGCTTGAAAAAAAAATCCAAAAATAGAAAACCTTGATTTTGCCATTTTATATAATTTTATTATGCCAATGTATATAATGGCAATTGAGCATCCATGCATTTTGGTATCAATTGGGGGTGGGGGTCTGTAACCAAGGTCCCACAGTATACAGTATATGGAGGAATATCAACATTCATAAATTTCTATATATTTCATGCATTGGTGTCACAGTCTGAAAACAACAGATTGCTCTGGAATCATTCCTGTTTGTTTAGAATAAGTTTAATTTGAAATGTCAGCACCCAGAAGATTTAAATTTGATTTTTTTCTATTTCATTTATCATGTTGATGATGATAACCTAACAACACAAGCAAACAAATTGCAATCAAAACAAGTGCACTCTTGACTCTCTATTGGCATTCTAATCTAAAAATGAGATTTGAAAACTTGACAACTCTTAATGTTACACTGTTGTTTCATCTACCAGTCGGAATGAGAACTACAAAGTCATTTGTCAGACTATTTTGAAAAAAATTCACAAAATGTTTAACATGGGTGAGTATTCTTTATGAAATATTGTGCAAACCTCTTAAAAGCAAAATATCTCATTCTTAAAGGGTGACATCCAAACAAAACTAGTTTTTTCCCAATAAACATATATTAATATACAACAAAAAAGTATTCCTTAACTAAGAAATTCATAGTTGACAGGTGACTGGAAGAGACATACATCCAAAGAGAGAAATAATTAAGCATATGCCAAACTTTGCAATTGAAATCAAAGTGCTGCAACTGTGCTGAGTGTGGCTGGATTGTCCTTATAATTTTTCCATGGAGAATTTTATCTTATTTTAACATGAAATCTGTTCTTGTAACATGCCCTGGAGTCTCCAACATGAATTTTGCTCCAAGGACTAAATCTGTAATTTCTTTGTCTCTTGCGTCTAATGCCTGCTTCCACTCCAGAAAGCACAATAAAGAAGCAAACTTTTTGGCAACCGATCCATATGCTCAATCATGGTGTTGGCTTTCCATCAGGCTACATAATGCAAGCCCAGAAACATAATTGCCACAGTTGTATAACTGACAGCGCCTGCCAGGTGTCTGCCAAAAATATGGTGCCGTCATAATGGCTTTGGGGCAGCTGAAAGTAAATTGGGAGAGAAATGGTTGCATTAGCAATAATTTTGTTTTGGGAATGCAACTGAAAATCTCTATTCTACTTCAGCCACAGAATGAGTGCCTCTTTGTACAGAGCAACAGAAGATAACTCATAAATGCATATTAGCATTTGAAAGTGCGGGTGGAAAACTACAGTAAATTATACAAAACAGACAAAAGTGATGGTGTGTGCAAATTAAAAGCTCCCCTGTCAGTATATCCACAGAGCACATTGGAAAATATCTTGAAAGGCTGAGAGTTAGAGAAAACCAGAATATAATAATCCCAATGCAGTCAGGCCATGGTTTGTGTTTCTATCTTTCGAATTTAACATCCAGGTTCAAAATGATTACCTTGGATTACTTTTCTTCTTGCTACCTCTCTATTTTTGTTTCAAATGTAAGTGCTCCATCTGTTTAATAATAAATGTTTTAAAGGGGTGATGGGTAATTAAACATATATTTGGAATAATTGTTATGATTTTATTTAGTTTCTCTTATTACTGAAATGGGGGGCGGGGCGGGATATGTACCTGTTACCACCAAAAAGCATAAACCATTAAGATATACCACTTGATTTTGCTTTTTGCTGCCAATCTTGGAATGATAGCCATCCTTATCAATATTAGTACACGTTGGGTATCTCTCATTCAAAATTCTTGAGACCAAAAGTGTTTGATATTCCAGATTTTCTTTTCAGATTGTGGAATACTTGTAGATACATAATGAAATACCATGGAAATGGGATCGAAGACTAAATATGAATTTTATTTTTATTTTCTATACAAGTTTATGCACCATATTTGTGGTAAATGTGTGCATGAAGTGAAATGAAATGAAATGAATGTACATCAAACCATCAGAAAGCAATGGTGTCACTATCTCAGCCACCTATGTGTAAAATTTTGGATTTTAGAGTATTTTGGATTCTTGATAAGTGATAATAAATCTGTAATTATATAATGAGCTAGCATGACATAGCAATGTGGGTGTTGTGGTATGACCTTGGAGATGGGAGTTTGAATCCCCATTAGAGTACCTAAGACTTAAATGTCCTTGGTTTTTGTTACTATTGTTTCTTTTTAAACTCTTTGGAAGAACCCTGGTGTAGACTCAAAGAATCATTACAAACAACCTCCCAAGAGAATGGAACGAATATTTGCTAAAGTAACCACAATTAGCAAAGCCCAGGAAAACCTAAGGATCTACATTGCAAGAACACATAGTTATAAACTAACTTGGAAGATCCCTTTACTGTTGCTAATCAGAAATGAACAACTATAAGAGGATGAAGGGTGTTTTCTGCCCTCAGGCCCTTCAAAGAGCTACATGGACTTCTAAAACAAATGCTAACAAAACAAAGCCGAAGCCCAGATTGGAATTCCATTTCTAGTTTTAATACATTCTTAATGTTTTTGAAAAATATAAAAAAGTGTAAAAGATGTGTGTGTGTGTGTGTGTGTGTGTGTGTGTGTGTGTGTGGGTATGTGTGCATAACACTATTGCTCCTGGATATTTCTAAGAGAGCAATTCAACCTGTTTTAATTATTAGCAAAAAGAGCCATTCAGGGAGCTGGGAGGATCATGGGTTTCAGAAGGCCAAAGTTTGACCATCCCTCTTGTAAATGTCCAAAATACAGGTGTGCTCTGACCCTGCTTTCTCCATTTGGGAAGCATTCTGATTTGGCCTGGATTGTTATAGTGGCTGCCAGATTTGACTCTCATCCAAATGAGAGCCTCGCTTCAGGAAATCCAAAGTTTTGAGCTTCCACATTGACTATCGTGGGAAATCAACAATTACCTATAACTTTTTAAAAGATCTTCACAGAATTAGGTGACACACACACACACTTTGCAACTTTCTACAGTGTCAAATGTCATTTCAATATTATTTAAATAGATGCAAAATGTGTGTTTTTATATCCGGAGGAGGAGGATTAAGATGAAACTGAACTACTAATAAGTATTCATATTTTATAGAATTTGCTTGATTTCACTGCTGTAATTATTACCCCATTTGAGTTGATGATGTCTGAAAATTTCAAGCAGATTGAGGCCTTGGTTTTTGTGTAAACTCCAAAGAAAGTTTTGTTTCCCATGTTCCTGTTTTCCGGGGTCAATTTATATGGAAAACAATATGCATAACAACAAAGCAACCTGGAAAAAGGAACTGACAATCCTAATTTAGCACCCTAAACATAACAGAATTTAAACCGGTACTTTAAAGTGATGTGGAGTCAAAACTGTCTTCCATGGCTGTACAGATCAGCCTCTTTCCCTTTCTCACACATTTAGACCACTTTGACCTTATGCCTTTTCAGCCAAGTTTATGAAGAACTATATATTTGGTCATTCCTATTAGAAGCTCCTCTAACACACATTCTATCCACCTTTGAGCATATACAGTTCTTGTGGCAGTTCTTCTTGTTAATGAAACTACTATTGTTTGCATTTTTCACCCTGGGAACTGGGAGAGAGAAATTTGTTTTTTTTAAAACCCTCCATATGTTCAAAACAGAGAAATGTTAATGGATCAGGACTGCAATCTAGAGTTGAGTCTTCTGCCATTAGAAAGCCATTCAGGCTGAAAAATTGTTAGCAGAGAACAAGTCTAACATCTGGAGAAAAGAAAATACTTCTTTTACTATTTTTAGGTGTTTGTGAACTATATTTTGTAGAGTGCACATTTTCAAATTATCTCACATTGGCATTCTTACTGTGAGGTAACACAGCACAACTCACAATTTAATGCCTCAATTGAAGGAATGAAAGGAAAATATAGACCAGGGAGTACGAAAAAGGCACGAGATGTTTTTTTTTTAAAAGTCTTTGTTATTCACAACATGGAATGATGTAAGATTAATTGAAACAGCCTACATTCACAAGCTGTAGTTACTGCATTGACCAAAATGTGTCACTCTTTCTGACATTCTATTCACATAAAAGACATCTGCCAAAATATCTGAGTTCTGTTAAATACACTAAATAAGCTTATGAAACTATTCACATTGTTCAAATCAGTGGTTCTTAAACTATGTTCATTTAGATTTTTACTAAAATCATTTGAAGAAAAGAAGAAATTGCTCCTACTCTCAGAGTGATGAATGGTCCATTTAGCTCAGCACTGTCTGACTTTCTCTTGAGTTTCAGACAGAAGTCTTTTCCATGCTTAGTTGGGATATGCTAGGGATTGAAACTATATGTGAAATATTTCTGCTACTACCAGCCCATGGCCTTTCCATATATTCTCAATGTGAAGCTTCTACTATATGCTGAATGGGCAATACACTTCTCATTCTTACAACTGAAATGTCACTTTGCAGTTTAACCAAGTGTTCAATTTACAACTCCACTTTACCATTTAAATTCAAATAAGCCCATGAAGGGGAAACTACCAATATAACTGTAGACTATATTTCAGCGGAAGCGATTGGCAAAACCACCTCTGAGTATTTCTTGCTCTAGAAAACTGTGAAATTCATGGTTTGACATAAGCCTACAAGCACTTAATGGCACATAGGAGCCCCCAGTGGCACAGTGGGTTAAACTGCTGAACTGCTAAACTCAGAAAGGTTGCAGGTTCAAATCCGAGGAGTGGCGTGAGGTTCTGTCAGCCCCAACTTCTGCCAACCAATGTTCAAAAACATGCAAATGAGAGTAGATCAATAAATACCACTCCGGCGGGAAGGTAATGGCACTTCATGCAGTCATACCGGCCATATGACCTTGGAGGTGTCTACAGGCAATGCTGGCTCTTCAGCTTAGAAATGGTGCACCAACCTCCAGAGTCTAGAGATGAGCACCAACCTCCAGAGTCGGACACGACAGGACTTAATGACAGGGGAAAACTTTTACTTACCTAAAGGTACATAGACACATGCACACAGTTTTTCTATAATAGTAACCAATCATTGTACCCAAATATTAAAAGATATTTGCAGCTACATGAATAGTAAAAGAGTGGGTGACATATACTCTCTGTATAGTTGAATTGGTTTTTGCCCTCAGACAACTGTAAGAGAAATGTAGAGAGCAGAACAAAGGACTCTATGTAACATTTGTCAACCTCACCAAAGCCTTCGACACTGTGAGTAGAAAAGGTCTGTGGCAGATCCTGGAACATCTAGGATGTCCCCCCCAAATTCCTCAAAATGATTATCCTGTTACATGAGGGCCAGCGTGGTCAAGTCAGATACGGCGATGCTCTCTCGGAGCCCTTTCTAATAACTAATAGAGTGAAACAAGGTTGTGTTCTTGCACCAACCCTATTTACAATCTTCTTCAGCATGATGCTCCAAAGGGCTAAGGCAGATCTCAAAGAAGATGACGGCATATATATACGCTACCATACTGATGGCAGCTTGTTCAACTTAAGCCGTTTGAGGGCTCGCACTAAGACTCTAAACTATCTAGTCAGTGAGCTGCTTTTTGCTGACGATGCTGCCCTTGTCACCCATACAGAAGCAGCTCTGCAGTGCCTAACATCCTGCTTTGCAACAGCTGCAGAGCTATTTGGGCTGGAAGTCAGCCTGAAGAAAATGGAAGTTCTCTACCAGCCCTCACCACAGGAAGAACACCATCATCCCCACGTCAGCATAGGCAAATATGTGCTTAAGCCCATTCAGCAGTTCACCTACCTGGGAAGCATCCTCTCTTTAGATGCCAAGATTGATAAAGTGATAGATCACAGATTAACAAAGACATATAGTGCATTCGGAAGGCTTCGCAAAAGAGTCTGGAGCAACAAGCACCTGAGGCAAAGCACCAAAATCAGTGTGTACAGAGCTATCATACTGTCTATTCTCCTTTATGGGTCTGAAACATGGGTCACCTATCGCCAACACCTACGACTCCTCGAATGCTTTCATCAGCGCTGTCTTCACACAATCCTAAATATACACTGGACTGACTATGTGACGAATGTTGCTGTCCTTGAGCAAGCAGGGATCACCAGCATTGAGGCCATGCTATTGAGAACACAGCTGCGCTGGGCAGGGCATGTCTGTAGGATGGAGGACCACTGCCACCCAAAGGTACTACTCTATGGTGAACTCACCACGGGTCAGCGCAAGAGAGGTGGCCGTGATATAGGGAGATATAGGGACTCCCTGAAACAACATCTCAGGCTTGGTCAGATTGATCACCAAAAATGGTCCACCCTGGCCTCACATCGGGAGGCATGGGGATGCACTATCCACAATGCTACGGCCTCTTTCGAGAAGACACACCGAATGGGTCTCGAAGAGAAACGACAACGCAGAAAGAACCAAAACTTGGAAACAACATCACCAAGGAAACCTTCTGCTGTGCTTTCTGCAACCAAAATTGTCTATCTCAGATTGGCCTTTTTAGTCATCAACACACTTGTAAAAAGTCCTTCCTAAGAATCTTCATTCACGAAGTATTGCCGAGAGAGAGAGTTGAATTGCAATTCCTGTGAACCTTCAACATTGGCTAAGACTGATGGGAGCCTGAAAGCATCTGTTCAAAAGTTGTCTGCTTCTAGCATAGCACTTTCTTATGTGCAAATACAATTGCATTTCAGTTGGTGAAGAAGACTAATCACTAGCTTTTGAAAACAGAAGCTTTTCTACAGAAAGCTAGATGTTACTAGAGCATAGAAGTCTTCTACAATAGCGAGGGATTTGTGGTAGCAAGTCTGCAAGGAAAATAAATAAAGTAACACATAAAATAAACAATGCATGCAAAAAAGTGTTTCTCAGTATAATCAATTTCAAGAACAATTAGTTTAATCCATTGCAACCATAGGATGATGTTTTAACAACCAAGACACACAGCCTCTGTTCTTTTCGTTCACAACATGTGCAACTGTTCCTTTGGAAACCAAACTGAATTAATTTTGGGTGGCTAACTGTGCCTTTAGAAAACCACATTCACTCCATTGTGGGGATTACAGCCAGTGGGAGACAAATGGCATTGGACCACTTCTGTAAGGCATACTTAGCCAGGTCCTGATGCCCAAGTCTGAGGCAAATGTTCAATGATGTGAACACACTTGGCCAGTGCAGAGGGAACAGGTAATAAAATATTATCATCTTAGATGAAGGTGTCTGGCAGTCTGGAGTGAGAGAGTGCAAACAGGTGCTAGCTCAGCAGGAATGGAAACACTGAGAGCAAGGGAAGGACCTCGTAAAAGTCACACACTCCAAAGCTCTTAATCAGTGTCCATGTTTTAGTTTATAAATGTTATCGGCACTGGGGTCACCTTTATGTCTGTTCGGGGCTTGTTACATATGGTTTGAACCAAAAGCTTTGCAGTATGAGCCCGTTAACAGCACTCTTTCTTATCCTTCTTTCAAATCCCAACATTACAGAGGCAGCTTGGAAAACAAACCCTTTCAGTCTAGCAAAGCAGGGCCCCCTGTTCTCATCTGGCTCTCTACCAAAGAAAGAAGTTATTATTGACACATGTAAGTGATTTAAAAAGAGGCTGTCTACAGTGGGAGAAAAGGATTTAGTTGCCTAGTAACTCAGGAAATGGTCAGATTTTTCCCTTGAAAGGTTAAATCAGAGATTTTTTAAAACAGGTTAAAATCAAATTTTCCAAGGTGAACACTAATGTCTGTTTTCAGAACCTGAGCTTTAAAAACAGTGATAAAGTATTTGAGATAAGGGCAAAAAAGATTTTAGCTTGGATGCAAAGTACAGACCCAGCAATGTGTTTTGCAGAAGGCTGTTCTTTTCACCCCCACTCCCCAGAGAAATATTATGATAAAATAAAGACCCTGGAATAGTTCATTTTTACTATAACTTCTTAGCTAATATGGCCACTGGTCATACTGAATATGAGATTCTTGGACAACGTAGTCTAGAGTAATTTTTTTCAAGGTCTAGTAAAGTATGTCTAGTACTCTGCAACAGCAATTTCAGATAGAGTCTGCTATAAATTACAACTTCATCACAGGGGTAAATTTACTCATCGTATGGCATTTTCAGCACAGTTAAGGGATGGAGCCTGCCAGATCTCATCAAACAACATACATCTACTTCTGACAGGGATTCATCCCTCAACTGTAGTGAATGATAATGAGGCTTCCATGTTCTCATTGACAAGAATAAGGTGAGCATGCAGGAAAGCTGGGCAGCATTGCTTCCCTCCATGGCAGGCATGTAGCTTGGGGGGGGGGGGCTTGAGGGGCTTCAGCCCCCCCAATTCTCAAGATGGTCCATGAGAAGGCCTTACTGGTACATTATTTAAACTGTTATGTTTATTCATATCATGATCTGATCACCATGCTCAATATATTCCATATTCATGGGGGTATTGGGATAATGATACAAAAGGTTTGGTAGGGTAGACCCTCTCTCACTTAGACTCAGCCCCCTCCGAATCAAACTCAGCACCCCCCGAAACAAAATTCTGGCTACGGCCCTGCTCCATGGAATGGGTAATGAGAGATGTGGAGTGATGGTGAATCCCCCTGCTATCGCCCACCATGTGGACCTCAATGTGATGAGGTCTATAGAATATAATCTTTATTAATGCTACTAATTGTTTTAACTTTGACTTTGGGAGTGAATGAAGATATCGCAATCTTGTTGTTTTGTGCTGAACAAAGAATTAATGCTTTCCAAAGAACTGACTTTTGGAACCTCATCACATGGAATATTTTCCCTGTCATAGAACACTTCATCTCTATTTCAAAGACGAAGAGGCATGGAGCCCATCACATGATGTTTGCCTACTTCCAGTCATCATCCATTGCCGTTTGTCATTGAAATGGAGATGAAGCATTCCAAAAGGAGGGAGCTGAAAACACTGGTGAGCAATCATGTTCTGGTATGTGACAAAACTGTTGCTTATGCCAAAAATACCAAAACAAAACAACAACAACCCACACGTGATGAGATCTAACAGATTGACTTGTGCTGAATAGTTTCAGTGATAGGCATTCCTCACCACTTTCTTTTCACTGCATTTTCTCAATAATAGTAATCTAGATTCCAATTTGCTCTTGCTAGCTTTTTAACATAACACTGGTTTAATGGAGGAAAGGAAAGCCTAGCAGGAGGGTATCATGGCAAAGTGGATTATAAGTGCACTGGTCTAACTGATGGAAGCACAGCCTTGCAAGAGGGATGGTTGCAAAAGGGTTTAAAATCACACTCATCTAAAGAAGGGAAGGAAGGCAAGGGAAAGACTTAACAAGCCAATTTTCCCCCTCCCTTCTCCATAGGATGAGGTCTATAGTAATCTTGGCTTTTGATATTCAAGTTTTTCCTTATTTCTTTTTTTAAAGTAATGCAAAGAGGGTGGAGAAAAGGATTCTCCATGTGATGGTTCAAAGAAAAACTAGAGAGGCAAATGCATGTGATGAGAAGACAAAACTTGAAATGGGACAATTGAGGATCAAAATATATAATTCCCTTCACTAGAAAAATGATCTCCCTTGCTTCTGAAGGACAATATGATGAGGTCCTTTGGACAGTGAGGCCATGAACAATTTCATCAGGTGAAGCAATGTTAATTGTCAAAATTAGATTTAGGGCATCTTTTCAAATGGTGTAGGAGTTCTGTTGCTGTTGTTATGGACCTTCAACATTTCTACTTTATACAACCCCGGGAAGACCCAAAAACAAGGTTTTTTAGCAAGATTTGTTCAGAGGGTGGTTGCCTTTGTCTTCTTCTGAGGCTGAGAGAGTATCACCCATTGAGTTTCCATGGCTGAGCAGGGACTCAAACCCTGGTCTCCAGAGTTACAGTCCAATATTCAAATCACCATACCATGCCTCTCCAGGAACTACGTATTTAGTCTTTCAAATATTTTTGAACTTTAATTCACAGCAACTTGAACCATCATAAATAATGATGGAGAATATGGGAGCAGCAGTATAAAGTCTCGGAAGAAGAAACCTGTGACCTGCCATAGGAGGACTGTCAGCAGCACTCTGCTGCCTGCCCTGATCTACAAGTTTGGCTATGTGGTGCGTTGTACAGCTTTTTTTCTGCTATGGATGTAGAATGTCCCTGGGCAGAGAACAAAAATCAGTTCAGATGTTGAGAAAATATATTCTCCTAAGGCTGTTCCTCTTCAGAAGGAAGTATTTCTGTTAGATGGCCATCCTGCCTCTGTTCAGAAACCTCCGAAGAAGGAGACTCCACCACAGTCCAAGGCAGCACATTCCACTGTCAAACAGCTCTTACCATCAGGAAGTTCTTCCTAATGTTTAGGTGGAATCTCTTTTTCTGTAGCTCTGTGCCTTAATCTCAGAAGCAGCAAGAAAAAAGCTTGTTCCTTCATCAGTATGACTGATGATAGACTGATGACATGTTATTTCTCTTGTGTATCATAATGCTTTTCTTTGTATTATGAATTCCTGTGTGACATCCTTTCCCAAAGTTCTTTGTCAGATCCTGTTAAACAAGATTCTGTGCAAGGTTGTTCTAAACTGAGATGACAAAACATCAAGAACAAGTGAGGTGTAAGTTCAGAAAAATACTTCTTTCATTTTCCTTCCAGTGGTGGTCTCTTCCAGAAATCTTTAAAGTATGGCAGTGTTGTTCAGGAGAATATAGGGGCATCTTTCTAGGTCCTATTCATCTTCTAGTCATCTTTGCAGGGTGCAGTCAGGCATGACTTTTTTTAAAAGGCACATCTGAAACTGAAGGCCAAATCAAGTATTTTCAGTCAAAATGTCCCGCTGCAATTGAAGGTCAGGAAAAGAATGAGATGGGAACATTTATCAAAATGGTTCAACAGAGAGAAAATATTCAGCAAAAGATCTGTGCATGAAAATTATGTTTCCAATTATACACAGAGTATATGGGGGCTGGAGAGAAGTGTGATTAAAGTGTTCATGTTGTAAAGCCGGGGCTATTTGAAGAATGCACATCATCATTACATTTAAATGGGTACGATGTGTCTTGAAATTGCACTCATAAACTTGGATGAGA
Organism: Anolis apletophallus; assembly: GCA_030556195.1. Classification (NCBI taxonomy): domain Eukaryota; kingdom Metazoa; phylum Chordata; class Lepidosauria; order Squamata; family Anolidae; genus Anolis; species Anolis apletophallus. The sequence continues at coordinate 59,979,456 of JARBWK010000007.1, read as the reverse complement.
AAGTGGATGATTTTAGACCTTTATAAATGCTTCTCTTCATGGAGTTACTTGCCATTAAGCACCATTATTAACCTGACTGTTCTCTATATTTAATTCTGTCTCATACAGAAATGAGAAGACAGAGCTACAAGCACTCCTTCATTCTTCACGTACAGTCACAGTAGTAGCAACTGCAAATTCAAGCATAAGCTACTGTAGGACATGTACTGATCCACAGCCTAATGCAATCATTATCTAAGCTTGTTCAAACCATATCCAAAGAAAAGCAGGCTACCCCCCCCCCCTGCCTCCACTCCTCTCTGTCTTTTATTTTTCATGTTGCAATGAATCTAGACAGGGGAGGGGGGTTCTCCCTACACATGGAAGACATTACCACATTAAGCTGTTATCTTGCAGCATTTCTGCAACCTGGAATAGTAGCTACTTACATATTCTCACGTTCTTCTTTGTACTGCTGATGACATCATGCAATTGCACCACCTCGACAATGGAAAGCCTCACTTCCAGTTAAGTGGCATAATTCTGCTTTTCCACTGTGCAAGTAGCTCCCTTTTTTCATTTTTAAAATACACTTAATAATTACATTGACTGCGTTATTAATTTGAAAAAAAATCCCACTTTTTCTGTGAGGGAATAGGACAATCCCACCTCCTGACATCACTAGCATGCCACTGCATTATATCATGCAATAGCATTTGTCATCAACGATGTTGATCCTGATTTTGAGCTGGTTTCCACCTCCATGCAATAAAGTCCACACAGTTCAGGAACCCCCAAAGCAGGATACCCAATCATGTGGGATCACCCATGGTTAGAGAATGCTTCCTACTCAAGACTTGTCACTCTCCATGTGAGAGCAATGGAACAAAGGAGCAGTATAGCCTCCTTTCTTCTTTGCTTGTTGATTGTACATGTTTTGCCAACAATTGTATAGAGCTTGTGTTGTATTACTTCCTTTTGTTGTTGAGTGCTTTCGAGTTATTTCTCACTGATGGTGACCATAAAACGAACCTACCATGGGTTTTTCTGTGTGTGAATCATTGAAGGATTTCTAGCTGAAGCAAGCTCAGCGAGTTGCTGCCCAGCCTCTTTTTGAAGATGTCCACAGGCGACCCCAGCAACATGCTAGGCAATTGGTTCCGCTGCCAAACCTCTCTTACTGTTAAGAAGTTCCTTCTAATGTTCAGTTGAAATCTACTCTCTGGTAACTTCAAAACATTCTTCTTCTTCCCTCTGAGGCAGCAGAAAACAGGTTTCCTCCCTCCTCTTTGGGACAGTCCTTGGGGCATTTAAAAAGTGCCATGATGTCATTCCGCAGTCTTTTTTTCAATAACAACAACTTTATTCTTGTATCCCGCCACCCTCCCCCCGAAGGGACTCGGGTCGGCTTACAGATAGCACAACATGCCTAAAAACAAACATAAAAATGAAGCACAATATCAGATACAACAAAATAAAGCACATACACCTGTAAAAATATAAACTCAGACTCAATTAAACTGAAATCATAACCCGGTGGTGGTAAGATGCTGCAAACATGGCCATGCTGTAAATAATAGGAATGGAATAAGTGCAAGCTGCAACAATTGAGAGAGGGCATAGGATAAAGTGCAAGGATGTGAAACTACTAGGGACTAAGCATTCTCAAAAGCATGTTAGAAAGCTTAACATTTTCATCACCTTCAACCTCTTCTCTTGTGTGTTCTCATCCTTATTGCCCTTCTCTGGCCCTCCACTAGCTTGTCATTATATATCTTAAAATGAAGTGCCCAGAAATGAAGTCAGTAATCCAGATTAGGCACATGACTTAGTGCAACTTTTACTTTCCTTGATTTGGATATTATGCTTATATTAATGTAGAATAAAATACCATTTACCTATTTTGTTACAGAATCACATTGCTGGCTCATATTCAATTTATGATCGATAATACCCAATTCCAGTCACATATAGTACTACTTAGCAATGAATCCCTAATCCTATACCTATGCATTTGTTTTTGTGGCATAAGTGCATAATTTTGAATTCCATTTTATTAATTTCTGCCCAATTTTCTAGTTTATTTTTCTGCTACATTGTTCTAGTTTATTTTCTGCCCAATTTTCTAGGCTAGTTTATACCTTATGAACTGCCATCTAGTTGCTTTCCAATTGATAGATATAACAACTTTATACACACACATGAGCACATGAAAGCACACGCACACAGAGATAAAGTTAAGTTCATAAATATCCTATTGAAAGTCAAATTTCCAGCTGTTGGTACTCTTTAACCAATTCACTCATCTGAGCTGTGTTCCAATATGAAAAGCAATTCACAAGCATTTTCATAGGAGAGGGGGGCTTGCTTTATATTTTAATTACTCTCTTAGTAATGCACTGCTTCAATCAAGTGTTTCCCCATCCCATGACCATTGGCAACCAAAGCCCTTTCCTGGAGAGTAAGCAACATTTCCTTCCCTGTATTTTCCCCATTTCCAATGGAACCGCAATTTAGACAATAATGCGCAGTGCACATGATTAATGAAGCTATGAACTGAGAAGAGGACAGCTGCTGGATCACAAAGAACTGCTTTGTCTGCATGTTGCTGCATGTGCAACAAACTCCACAAACTGATAATTTGTTAATTAGTTGAATCTTTCTGTGTGTAATGGTAATGTGACCTTCAGTGGGAGGAAAAGTGCTCGCAACTCGAAAAGACATTTTTCACCAAAGCAAACAATTTTCCCTAGGAGTGATTTTCCATTGTTTCTCGGGTTTGGCTTTTGAACTTCAAAAATTGCATCATTTTGTGTTGTGCTGTGTCCCAAATCCATTCAGATGCACAACTAACAACATGGTAGAAGAAATGTGACTAAAAGAAAGTCTGTCTTGTGTGTGTGTGTGGGGGGACAAATAAGGTATTTAAAAATTATCAATCTGGGGTACGTTTTTGGAAGAAACTTTCAGATGGTCTCTAAAAGATTCAGAATGTTTTCATTTACTTATTAAATGCTTATCAGGTTTTTTTCCATGTCTTATGTGCATACTGTTAGTTTTGAAGAAAGGGTTTCCTGAAACATGTTGAACTGTCCTTCTTTTTTGCAGTATTGAAATATATTTTGAGTCTTCCCATTTTGTTTCTGCCTCTGAAACCAAAGTTTTTGATACTAGGAGCAGGCCTACTTCATTTGGTAACTGGAAATGGTGTTGCATCACTTCTCCCACTTCTCCCAATTAGTGTGTGTAAGAGGGAGATATTGTTATTTCATGGTGGTAGAGTTTAAGTTTCCCTTAAACTTGAACATTCCAGAGTATTGTAATTTTTTTCAGCCCATCATTTGTTTTTGTTTTTCCACAACCAATATTTATGGGTGAGGTGGGGACCTCTGGGAGTTTTAGAGCTCAAGATGGGATCTCAAGGCCACACTGCATCCCCATCCCTTTATAAAAGTAATGCATTTAGACATAAATCTTTAAAAAATGTTTTAGCAGATTGCAAGGTAAGCTATCAGTTTTTATGGTTATCACCACCACACTTAGTCTTTCCAAATCATTAGATGCAAGCAAATGTTAGGTGTACTGGGGAATGAGTCAAATGGGTTCATTTTATACTAGCTTATCCCTCTTATAGTGGAGCATTTTGTTCCAAGGTATAACTAGAATCCTGACCTTGAGGCTTTACCTCCACAAATGTTGTATTGAGGCCAGCCATTGTGTACAATTGCACAGTACAATTGACCCATCAAAGGGAGACATCTGCTTTCTATTCAGAGGCAAATGCTCAGCCAGGTACCTTCCATTAAGTACTGAAACCTAGATGAAATACCACAAAATTGCAACTCATAAAAACATTATCCCAAAGAACATCTTATTACATAGTGGAAAATATATATGCTGTATAAAATATTTCAGAACATACTCAAATATTTAGACAGTCATGTTCCAGAACTTCAGATGGTGTGTTGTGAGCAAGCTTACTTTTTATTATGATCTATGTTCATTTACTGTTTTAAATTGAATTGCTAGCTAGTTCTTTAAAAAAAACCTTTTGGTATACAGCAGGGGTGCTCATTAGGTAGATCACGATCTACTGGTAGATCGCATAGGGCATCCTGGTAGATCGCAAGCAGGACAGGAGGAAGGCTCAGTCCCGCCCCGCAGGCTCCCGACGCCGCCCAGGTACAGAAGGAAGTTGGACTGGATGGCCCTTGGAGGTTCCCTCCTATTCTAGGAACCCATTGTTGTTATTATTATTATCAGAGGCTGAATGGCCATCTGTGAGGAATGCTTTGATTGTGTTTTCCCTTATGGCAGAAGGAGGTTGGACTGGATGGCCCTTGGAACCTATTGTTGTTGTTACTATTATTAGTAGTAGTAGTAGCAGAGGTTGAATGAATATTATCATTATTATCATGAATAAAATCAGGGGCCTATTATACTCACATTTAGTTGAATTCAGTCTTAAAATATATTATATGGCTCTCACTGAAATAAATTTCCAAATATTTTGCTTTTATGGCTCTCTGAGTAGGTAGATCATTTTGACTTGGTTGTTTTATAAGTAGCTCGCATGCTGAAAAAGTGTGGGCACCCCTGGTATACAGAATCTTTTAACTGTAGCCTTTTCTTTAAAAGCTGCAGGTCACTTTGGCTCCTGCATAGAGAGAAAGGTGGGATAGAAATCAAATCAATTCAGTCCAATCAATGTAATGCAATAAATACAAGAGTGGATAATTGTAGTTCACTGGATGTTTTTGGTATACAGCTCACATCAGCTGTATCTTGAATAGCTAATGTTAATGAATTATGGAAGATACAGTCCACATCTCAAAGGCTTTCTCAACCCCTGCTGTTACTGACTCTAGAGGTAACATCCAGCCATCATGACTGGTATCCTATTGTAACTTACTTGCTTTAGCACATGAGTAGAATAGAACTCATGTTCTTTTTGTTGGCTGCCCCCGGGCATCTGATTGATGACTACTGTGGTCAACAAAAGCTGGACTAGACAGGCTGTAGCTCTGATCCAGGCCTGGGCAAACTTCGGCCCTCCAGGTATTTTGGACTTCAACTCCCACAATTCCTAACAGCTGGTAGGTTGTTAGGAATTGTGGGAGTTGAAGTCCAAAACACCTGGAGGGCCGAAGTTTGCCCAGGCCTGCTCTGATCCATCACATGTCTTTTAAAACTCTTACGCAGGACCGTCAATCTTGTTCAAAATTATCTCTATCATTATTGCTATTATGTAATGTGGTATCACAACCAGTACCACACTAAACCACATCTGGAGCTCCTGCTATAGGCAGTCGAAGCTCCGAGGGACATGCCCTACCACCACGAGGGACGATAAGGACACTCGACGGACGGGTCGGAACGGCCAGTGCAGGCTACCATTTGGGAGCTTGCCGGTCCCGCCTTCCACCTACTCTCGGGTGCCAGCGATCCTGCTGAGGCCTCCCTGCCTGCCCTCTTTTGATGGCGGGATGGCACCTTAGCGGGCTATCGCTGGCTGACCTTCCCCACTCCCTCCTTCCCCCCCTCCCCACCCTCCCTCCTCCCTATTGTGTCGTGTTATTCTCACTTCTGTTGTGTTACTTGAACTTCTGTAAACCGCTCCGAGCCTTCGGGGAGTGGCGTTATACAAGTTTGAAGTAATAAATAAATAAATAAATAATAAACATTCTTGAGACAATTTTCTAGATAATTGTTGTGGGTCAGAATTCTTCGAGGAAAAAATATTGGCTAACTGGATGCTATCCAAACCCAACATGTGTATTAGCTCTCATGTGCTGGATCTTTCTAGTTGGACAGGCCTTCCCATTCTTTTCATTGTGGCATATCACAAACAAACTCTGTGCTCTGCTTTGCCCTTTCATCTCCTTGTTCAGTTGTAGTCAGTATTTAAAACTATAACAGCTTTTCTTTTAAAATCGTAACAGCTAAAATTGATTTATTTTTTGATTTTTCCTCAGCAAAATGAACATGACAGGCCTTAAGAGACTGGGATTTGTTAAAAGGGGGAAAGGGGGGACCCTTGAATATATGCATAAGGCAGGGCAAAGAACAGAGTCGAAGAAAGTGTTCTTTATTATTCAAATGCCTCAGTGGCAAGCAGAAGAAACAGCAAGTGGGGAAGTTCATCTTCAGTCATGTTGGGTAGAAAAAGAAGCTGACCCATTCACAGAGCACCAGGAAAGGATTATGGCTCTGCAAAATCTAACCTACCACTTTGAATTATGCTAATGTTTAAATCATGCTTTACAACCAGCTTGTTGAAAAGCCTTCGCACTGCCCTATAGTTTTCTCTCCATGCTTCAGACACATGCTGAGCCACCCCGAAGATTAAGTCTAATGCAAAATAATCTGTCCTGTGGCATGGGGAGCATCAAGGAGATTTAGTTACCTCTGTCAGGCAGAGGGAAAAATAAATGCCTCTGACCAGGAATATCACACAGATGGAACTGTTTGAAAACCTGCTGCATCCTGGGATTTTTCACTTCTCGACTCCCACCCCCCATTTGCATCCATTTAAGAATAGATAAAGTGATTCCAGCATGAGGTCCTGCTAGGGTATGATGGGCTTGTATGCACTAGGCGTTCTGTGATTTACCTCTTGCGGCTCCTAGATTAGACAGAAAATGACAATTCTGGAAATAAATTACAATTGATTTGATATCTCCTATGGGATAGGATATGGGACACATTTGTTTGTGATATATATATATATATGTGTGTGTGTGTGCATGCGTGTGCATGTGTGTGTGTTAATGATCCAACTAAATGCCCCCCCAGCCCTCAATCTATTTCTAGCAATAGAACCTAGAACTGAAATTGTCAACTGAAGCAAGATCCCTTTTAAGGCCACACTTATACTTTGGAACTAAAGCTTAGCTAACCGATTGCCTAAAGCAGGGCTATCAAAATCATTTTCACCGAGGGCCACATCAGTCTTATGGTTGCCTTCAAAGGGCCATTTGTAATTGTAAGATGTTATACATGCAACATAACACGAAATGGATTAGAGTACTTTTAAATGCTCAACCTGTACTTCAGAACTAGAGCTTGGAAAAATGCTTTTTCTGAATTGTAATTTACAGATTGACCCAGGCAGCACAGCCAGTGTTCATGCTGGCTGGAAATCATAGAAGCTGCAGCTCAATAGAATAACTCTCAAACTCTGTCTAGAACCAGATGTTAGTGCCAGCAACTCAGTCATATATAGATATCTGATTTGCATTCAACCTTTCTCCCAGAGTGTTGGCCTACGTTTTAAAGTACCAGTAATAACAACAATAAGTCATACATCTCAAAGTACAACTGAGATTGAATGAATAATAAAACACACCAATTTTATAATAATTATACAGCTGACCCTCCACATCCAAGGATTTTCCGCCCCCAAATTTAACCATCCACTGCTTGAAAATATTACCCACCCCCCAAATCCACAGATTATGATATATCCGTGTGTTTATGTGTGTGTGTGTGTTCTGAAACCAAATCCCAACACACCAAAGACAGGTGAAACAAACATGATGGTCTTTGAATATTTATAGTCCACACAACTTCTATCCACAGACCTCACAACTTCTGAGGATGCCTGCCATAAATGTGGGTGAAATGTCAGGAGAGAATGCTTCTGGAACATGACCATACAGCCTGGAAAACCCACAGCAACCCAGTGATTCTGACCATGAAAGCCTTTGGCAACACAATATTTACATTATTTGCGAGATTGTGAGATTTTCCAAAAACGAACCAAACAAAAAGCCCTTAACCCAGTTTCCACATTGGTGCTTTGCTTGTGACATTTGAAACCACCAAGTAGTGGTGATGTAGAAACCAAGCCATCAAGCTGTATATCCATATCCGTGTCAGTTTATTGCAATAAAATGGAAACTTGATAACAATTTCCCCTAGAGCACATTAGCAATGATGAGTTATTAACCCTGACAAGAGATTTACTATCCTATTCAACCCACCCTTTTCCCATGTTTGAATTCAAGCAATAAATGTCAGGAGCTTGTACAACAGATCTGAGTAGATTTCATTTTCTGGCTGCTTCTATAGTGCTGTATGTTAAATCTTCCAAAAGACAAAAAAAATAACCAAACCAGGGAGTTGGAACAGCAGTCTGATGCAAGAAGAAGCAAGACATTTTTTTGGCAGAAAGATGTATCATTTTTAGCAGACATGATTTAAAGGTTTGATTATGTGCTTAGAATATGAGTGTATCCACACAACAGTATTATACTATCTTTATACCACTTCAAGTTCCATTGTTTCCATCCTGTGGAATTCTGGAATTTGTAGTTTCGAATTTTCTGCAGGGAACAATTTGAAGTCACCCCAAGAAAACATATTCAGTACATATCTAGAAAAGTCTACTCAGTAAATATGTCTTATTGAGCTCAGTGGTACCTACTAGGCATGCTAAAATTGAAACGGAAATCTAATTGATTCGTTAGAAATCCGTAATTAATGGGACTTTTGTTGTTTTACGGATCGCTGCCCCGAACCAGGAAGTAGACTTCCTTTTACGGTCCGTGAGGCCAACAATTTGCGTTAGGATCGTTAGAAATTCTTAATTATTAATGAATTAATTATTGTACTACTCACTTCTCCCTGTCTTCTCCCCCTCATTTCCTTCCCGCCTTCATTCAGCTTCTTCTTTTTCCCGCATTTCTATGGGGAACTGGAAGTGACGCTGCTGCTAGGTAGAGGCAATGCATTCTGGAAAGTGATTCTCACACACACACGCGCGCACGCTTCTCCTCTCTCTCCAGGCTTCCCCCCCCCTCCTTCTCTTCCCCGTTGCTCTGCTGCCATGCATGCCCCATCGCAGGGGCCTGATTCACACACACACACACACACGCGCACGCTTCTCCTCTCTCTCCAGGCTTCCCCCCCTCCTTCTCTTCCCCGTTGCTCTGCTGCCATGCATGCCCCATTGCAGGGGCCTGCTTCACACACACACACACACGCGCGCTTCTCCTCTCTCTCCCGGCGCTCTCTCAGATGCTTCTCTCCCCGTTGCTCTGCCTTGCCCCATCGCAGGGACCAGCTTCAGCCCTCCAGGTACGTGTTTTGGACTTCAACTCCCACCATTCCTCACAGCCTCAGGCTTCTTCCTTTTCCTCTCAGCCTGGGCAAACTTGGGCCCTCGCTCCCTCAGGATCGGGGTGAGAGAGAGCAGCGAGGAGCGAGGGGGCTCCTCCTCCTTTTTTGCTGCTTCCAAGAATAGAAAACCCCTCCCTCCCTCCCTTCCTCCTTCCCTCCCTCCTTCCTATTTGGAGAGTCCCATCTAGAATTCAGTGTGGTTTATTCAAGTTTTGTTTACAACTCCCAGAAATCCCCGCCAATTTACCAGCTGTTAGGATTTCTGGGAGTTGGAGGCCAAAACCATCTGGAAAGCGCATGCTCTGGCATACGAATTTCTAACGAATTTCGTTAGTACTTAAGTTACATTTCCGAAAATTTTGGGAATTTTTTTGTAAGTCTTTGATATACTAATCAAACCCCCCCCCCATTTGATTTTAGAATCGCCATTTTTCGATTTGTTATCATGCCTAGTACCTACTCTAAAGTAAAAAGATAGAAGATTGCAGTCTTAATCCATTTCCCAGGTTCTGTGGGATCTTGACCTCATAATTCCTAGTGCTGTTAAAAGTTTGAGCTACACTTAAGGGAAACAAACGTCCACTTCAGCAGTTTCGAATGCCAGAAAAGTACAAACTTGATGACACTAGCCTGTATGGACAGAAAACTTACTCGAATTAGATCCAGTCATGCTGTTCAACCTCTGTCCGAAGTGCAGTACTGCTATAGAAATTTGCTGGAACTCCAGAGCATTTCCTAACTTTGTTTAACATGGGTTTAAACCTGGATTACTCAGTTAACCTCATGATAAGGACCATAAGTCCCTAGATGTTATTTGGACACTAAACAGTGTTTTTGGTCCACTTGGGGTATAATAATAATAATAATAATAATACTGTTTATTTATATTCCGCTCTTCTCACCCTGAAGGGGACTCAGTGCGGATTACATTACACATACGACAGACAATCCCTGTCGGAAGACATACAAATTACAATACACAGTACACAGTGCAATTTTAGAAGGATTTCTTGTTTCTGGCTGCGTCACATGGATGTGGTTGCTCCATTACATCATTGTTGTTATGTCATTGCATCATTACGTCACAAGGGGGTGCTGTTGTTCCATCCTCATGACAGGAGCCTCTGTTTCCGCATTTCCACCTTCCCGACAGCCAGACTTTCAGGCGTTGTAAATTTGTAAAGTCCTTTTTTCTGTAAAAATCCTTCCCTGCTTCGCGGTTTTCACATTTGTCTATTCACAGCTGGACTGCTTTCGAACTGCTTGGGTGAGCAGTGGACTGGGCTCACAGCTGGTAGTCCAAGCCAGCTCGGGGCCAAAGTATAGGGCCAAAGTATACAGACCCCAACAATCAGAGGATGGGGTGGAGAAGGGCAGACCTTTGCCTTACCACTGGGTTGGCCTTTCAAAACTTGAACACTTGGCTGGCATTGCAGTAGAATTAGCCATTGCTTGTTTTCATTTGTTTGTTTGTTTTGTTTTTCTCTCATAAATTGTAAGTACAATCCAAAACCATTGCAGCACTTAACCAAGTTGAACATCGATGTCTGTAACCACCTTTCATATTTCTTCTTAAGACCATGAGAGGCTTCAGGCTGCATAGTTTCAGCATCAGTTACTCCCCCCAGGTAGACACACACTTTTGACAGGTTTACTATCTGTGTAATGAAGAATTCTAGAGAACTCAAAAGCTTGCAAAATATTTTGTGACCTTTGAGCTGACTTAATAAAGCTTTCCCCTCACCATGGATGTTCTGATTTGCTGCTGTTGCTATTTTTGAAGCTTCCATTTCCACATTACAAAATATATGCCCTATTTCACACAAGTATGCTATGGAGCTGTATATATGAAAAAATAAAATAGGTATATAATCAGCCCTCAGTGGGGGAGCTGAGCGATGTGGGTAATTAATCTGTGTGGAAAAGACTCTGTCCTGAAAGCAATCCCAAGTGAAGCTCATAAACAAACATCTGCTTTATAAAGTCTAATCAGAACAAGGCCTTGTATAGCTTTCAAACACAGACTGTCTGGCTATTTTTAAACATTCAGCCTTAAAGGTCTGAAGAGCATTATTGAACGTTGAAAAACTTTTACAAAAACATCAAAATGAAGCCAGTGTTTCCATAGTTGATGTTTTACAGAAATTCCAGGTTCAAGTAGGTTAGAAAGGTTTCAGTTAGCCCTTGCCTAAGTGCGTCAAGTCTGTGTTTGAGACAGACATAATAAATACATTTTGTGCAAATATTAACTAGGACTAATTGAATCTATTGGTAATGTTTGCTAAGAGTGACAATGATACAATAAAATTGTATTCAGATTTTGTATATGGCTGCTGACAATATGGAAGGACACATTTATGCTCAAGCATTTTGAATTCATCCATTCATTACTGCTTCACATACCAATTAACTGTTTCTAGCCAATTGTGGTAAAAAAATTAAATTTGAAGTTAAAACTTCATTAATTTTTTAAGATTAAACTTGAGGTCTAAAATTGATCTTGGTTTATGCAGTTGAATGTGTCTGAAATTCTGTTTATTAACTCATTTCAGCTTCCAGGCTGAAGGCGTTTGCTCCAGGAGTCAGACAGCTTTGTTTCCCTAATATCATACCTTTGTTCATCATGGAACCGGACAGTTGAGCCAATCAAAAGCTCATTAACATTTCCTTGAAATTGTGTCTCCGGATTATGAATTCGTGTGCATTCTGACCAGCCTCCTTTTCGGCCTATCAAGGAAGGGAGCAGGAGGTTTGAATAGCTATTAAACTGTAGTTGTCAAATTTGAGCATCTCAAGAAGCTTTGCTTTTCTATGTTTATGCTTGTACTTTTGAAGCAACTTGCTTGTACTTGCATATCTTTTGGCTGAATTGTATTAAACCTCTGTGGTTTATCTTCAACCTGGTGAGTAGCTTGTCTGTCTTGGCCCTTTTGGTTCAGCATGCACTTGCCAGGCATGGATCCTCTTATCTGCAGTCCTAGTTAACCACTATACTCTGCCTCCTGCCCTCCCAACAGCTCCAGCCTATAGCTCCCTTTCCAACCTTGGCACTATAGTGCCTCAGTCAGATTTTCAAGGCTTTTCTATCTCCCTAGGACACTGACATTGATTTTAGCAGTATCGCATTACTCCTGATTTTGTGGTATCAAAGTAGGAAAGTGAGCTGTGAATGGGAGATGGAGAGAGATGGAGGGGAAGAGAGGTGATCCACAACGGCCACTGCCCCAACAGCTGCTGCTGATAAAATCAACCAACAGCCTAACCTAGGTGGAAGGGTCTTGAAAATCTAGCTGATTTCAATTGTGGTCTCCAGAGTCATTGTCCAATGCTCAAACCACTACTTCATGTTGGCTCTTAGTAGCAATCTACCCTTCCTCAATGAACATCTCAAGAAATAACGAATACTTGTAATTAAAGACTATCCAGCTTCTGTTATATAACATTTTTGTTTCTTAGTCATATATGGAGTATCCTGAACATTGCAGTTTAGAAACTAGTTCCAACTATTGAAACAAATAGAAACTATGGCATTAGACAATTTTCTTGCATTTATGAGAAGTATCTGTGATTCTGAGTGTGCAGCACACATGGCTATATTCATAACAAAAACAAATTGTAAAATACGTGTTCAATCTATCTGAAGCTCACAGTTTGTATTTTAACTTTCCAGCTTTTCTTGAAAGTCTATAAAACATAATATAGGATGGACAACTGCCTATGAAAAGAAAAGGCATGTTATAGCTTTTTAGGTCAGAAAGAAGCAATGGAGCTCAGCTTTTGCATTGCTGTTGCCAATGTTTTGTGTTGTATTGTTTTGAGGGGAAGTCCAATTCTGATTTGCATGAGGACCACTACACATGTGTGGGAAGAAAAATCAGTTGTTATTGCTTTCAAGTCAGTCATTATTTCACAAGCTGCTTGGTGGAAACAAGTGTATGGCATAAAAGAGAGTAGTGAAAGTTCTATTGATACCAATGGATAGTCCCTGCTCCTTTTATGCCATGTACTGAAAACAGGGGTCCTTTCATACTAGATATATTAGCATTCCCCTTAAACTGCCATGGCTGCAGAGGCAGCCTCAATTCTAAATGAGTGGATGCTAACTTAACCCTTTGTGAAGGCTTGGACCAGTCACATAGCATGAGAAGACCTGGAAATGAACTAATTTGACATTGACTAGGGTTATAGTGTAAGTAAAAAATAGACTGACAAATTGTGAATTCAGCAGCCCATAACCAAAATAACCCAAAATTTGGGGGGAAAAAATCCAAGAATTATCTCACATATCTGACACCAAAACAAACAATTAAACCCTAGCACCATTTCCCTGTAAACTGAAGCTCCATTAAAATAACGTAGAAATTCATTATAAACCTCCATGTTGGTTCTTGTCTCAGCTATTGTAGCACAGCAGTTCTCGTTCGTGCCTGGAGGGCAAGGAATAGGTCCTGGGGTTCCTTTAGCATTAGGGCCTGCAGCAGCAGAGGTGGATTCGGAGGATGAGCTAGATGACTGGGGTGAAGCACAGGGCCCTTCGGATGGGCCGCAGTCTCCCACAGAGAGCTTGGCATGGGATGAAATGTTGTTTGGGCCCAGCTTAGATTCCGATCACCAGGTGGAGATGGGAAGCAGCGAAGGGAGTTATGAACACCCGGGGGAGGAATTCCCAGGAGCCCGAGAATGTAAACATGGACGAACCCGAGTGGGAAAGTGCCAGGGAGGAAAGTTCTCAGGAAGATAGCGACACAGCTGCCGAGAGGCAAGGTCGCTCCTTCGATAGGGAGACGAGACATCGAGTCTAGCAGGAGGGCTTGGTCGAGGGTCCTAGACCGAACGAGGTCCGTGAGCAGAGATTGGAGACGAAGGAGCCTAGAGCGTCGCGGACCTCGGCCGACGGATTAAGTATAGGGTCCGTGGGAACGCATCCTCAGTTCTCCGGCCACGTCTTTCCATGATAGGCGTGAAGCGGAGTGTGACCACAAGCTAAGCTAGCTAGTGGTCATCAAGCCTTGCCTTGCATTTGCCGTGGGTCTTGAGCCGCAGCGGTTTGCGAGCCTTGCCCTGTTTCCTGATCCGCATTGGTTTGCGGAGTCTTGTCCTGTTTCCTGATCCGCATTGGATTGCGGAGCCTTGCCACGCTTCCAGCTTATTTGCTACGTTACTTTGGACTACTTGCTTATTACCTTTTGGACACTTGCATATTATTGGACTATTTACTCTTTGGAACTGTTTTTATACTCAATAAAGTAGTTAGCCTTCAGTACGTCTCTGTGTGTGTGATTAAGGGGCCCGCTACGTCCATGATCGTGACAGCTATACCCTAAGCTTATGGTGGGATTTATGCACGCCAGGCCTTGCATTACAAAAACCATGCAGAAAGGTCTCACCCGAACCATTTAACTCATGTCCTGTGTTTTAATTTCTATTCTGTGTATTTATATAGAAACATGTTTTAATATGTGTCTTTTATAGAAATACATTTAATATTTATGGATTTTTTACGATGTTTATGTGTTTTAAGTATGCTGTAACCCACCTCAGAAATAAAGCTATTATCATTATTTAAAATTAAGATGAACTGGCTCTTGCAACTCTTTTTGAGTGACTTCTCTTTGTACTTACAATTTGTGAGGTTGCAACATTGTTAAATGATATCATTCATATACCTAAGTAGGTAAGGTGGGTGGACAGTGCACTGAACTTTTCAAAAGCAGAACATGAAACTAAACACCCCTTGGGGTTCCTCCTCCATGTAGGAGCTACTACTCTGAGAAGCCCAGTAGTTCAAAATGTTTGGTGTGAACCAAGTAAAAGCAAAGGCCAACTAAATGCGCCTTTCAGAAGTTCTGTCCCTAAGCCACAGTGCCTGAAAATCAATTAGTCTTCTTGTCAACTATGGATTCCAGATGCTTAACTGAATGTGAGTTATCATCATCAAAATGGGGCAATGTGGCAAATCTGCAAATAAAGCTGGATTCAAAAACCATCACACATATTAAGGATAGACTTTCTAAAAGTCATGCACCATGGAACTAGCATGTCTAACCAAGAAGTCCAGACCCAAAAAGGGAGAATGAGGAGCAGCCATGTCTTAAATAGTCTTTGGTTCCACCCCAATCGTGAGTGTTGTGGCACACAATACCACATGCAACCCCTGACCTCTATCCCTGATTAATAGTCTTATATAATAGATTGGTGGAAAAACAGTAGCTAGAAAGGGCTATGAAGAATCGATTCCTCAGGGAAGAACTGAGGATTAGTGGACCTCTAGATATTATTGTTGAGCCACAATTCCAGAAGTCCAAGCTAGCTTGGTACACAGTGAGCCATAATGAGAGTGCTGGTTTATTTTGGGGGGGGGGGGCCGGAGATTCTGACCCTCTGCCTTTGACTTGAGGACATGAAACTATAGATGTGCTTTGTTTTATGGTTTTAGCTATTGATGTACATATTGATTTTAATGACTATGTAATTGTTTAAATGTTTTATATGTGATGTTGCTTATATTGTTGTATTTGATCATATTTCTATATTGTGGTGTAGCAGCCTGTAGTGCTTTGAATGTAAGCCGTGCTGTGTCCCCCTTCGGGGGTGAGAAGCGACGGGGTACAAATACTATAAATAAATAAATAAATTCCTCCTTTGGATTTCAGGGGTTATAAACAATTTGCCTCTTCCCATACTTCTTATATGTATTTTTGGTAATACAAGACACAAATGAAATTACAAAAGATTCCATGTATTAAAAGAAAAGGGATGAACTAAAATGTCCCTGTAAAATTGCAGCCTCTTTGTGTTATTACCCGCATATACTACAAGGCAATGCCTGAAAAATCATAGGCTGGGTCCATGCACTCATGAAATGTTTGACTGACCCATGAAAGCAGACTCGTTTCAAAGAAGGCTCCTATTCCTTGACCTATGCTTTCTGAAGCAAAGGAAAAACATATGCCTATTAGAGCCTCTGAGCCAAAGGTTTCTGCAAATATTGGAATACAGATGCTGGCTTTCTTTAATTTAAGTGTGTTTAGGTCACTGTGTCAGCCACAGGGCAGACAAAACAGAAGCCACAGTCTGATCTCAGGGTAGCACTTGAAGTTTACAAGCATAGGGTATGCCCCTTCAACAGTCAGATCTTTGACTTTCACAAGGTGTGCTGGGAACACACACATGCTTATATTTTTCTGGGTTTTTTTTTAGGCCCCAGGTATCAACAAATTGAATAGCAGTGTATACAGAGAGAGGGCAAAAATACCCCTCTAATTATTTGGTCTGCATTGTTGGAAAGAGAGGGGGGAACAAAGAGAATGTCACGGTGGCAAATTGCCAGTTTAGGCTTAAAGGAAAGTTGCTAATTTTGGACTGCATGATTCTTGCTGATGCAGGGCAAAAATATTCATGCACAAGCCAAAGGCTTTGCTTAGGATACATCTGCATCCAATTAGAACCTAGTCTCAGACATGGGGTTAATTCTGTAGAAATGAACAACAAAATCATGTTGTGTTTAAACTTTCCAGCTCTGTGAGGCCATGCTGTGGAAAACTGTCAGGGTCTGGGGAACAAATGCCTGAAGGGATGTATGTAAGTAGAGATAGCAAATTCAAATTATTTCTGTTTGTAAGGAGGACAGGTTGATTCCAGAAAGCTTCTCCTTTCACCAGGGTTTCTCCCCAAATGAAATACACAGCTTTTTGCCAAATAATATTCTATAATAAACGACTGACATACATTGAAAGATGAAATTGGCAAATGAAAGTGAGAGTCGCGGGGAAAAGGCAGGCCTGGTAAAAACAAAATATTAATCTGTAGAGTTTATGAGCTCTAAAGGACATGATACTTTCATTGAACCTGCTTTACATGTTTGTCCCAGATGTTCCAGTGTGTTTTCCCATTGCTTGGATCAATGTTTCCCAAACTTGGGTACCCAGATGTTAAATCTGCAGTCTCCATAAATTTCAGCAAGGGAGAGTGATGAACACTGTAGTCCAAAAATGCTTGGGAAACTCACAGTTGGTAACTACTGATGTATATGGAAAAAATAGTCCAGAATTAAAAAAAAGTTTGGTACTTCTGAGTTTCATTAGTTTAAATGGAAGATAATTAAATTTCCTATTCAGATAAATATGGCCAAATTTAAAAAGACTGCATGCATCTCATTCTGTTCCTCTGTTTTGTTACTTTACAGAAAGAGTTGATTTTGTATGCTAGCTTGCTGAGCCTTTGTATGCTGGCTTCTCAAGTTCATCATTCTGTGCCCAGTACACAACTGTTTCACTGTTATCCAACCTGATACACTGAATTGCATTACGCTACACTTTTAAATAAAGAAGAAAGCACAATGGTGAAGAAACTTCATTTCCATGGTGATTCTGAACATCAAGCTTCTATTGCACAAAAGCTGTAGCAAAGTCAGTTTAGATTGCATTCTCCTTCCCCCCATTTATATTTCATGAGGAAGTGTATTACCTCAGGAGAAGAAGACGGAAGTGGCCTCAGAGACAGGAAAATGAAAGAATGGAGAAAATGGCCTTTTATTTCTTTTTTGGCCCGCAGCCACTTTTTTTAAAAAATCAGTAGGGGAAAAATAGACCTGGAGCTTTTCATCTATATATTTTCTTACTGCCATTATGATAACATTGCAAAAAGAAAATGGAAAACTCTGAACTTTGACCTCAAGCAGAAATGTCATATAATGCCTGAAAAATAGCATCCTCTGATATATGGAATATTCCACCATTTTTAATACCTTAAAATCAAAGAGAACGTGTTCCCTTCTCTTCAGCCATGTTGTTTCAATTAAACTTGTTTTCCATTGTGTCAAGAGTTAAATAAAAACTGAGAAAGGTGGCTACTAGCGATGAATTTCATTTCATTTTGGTTTTATCAGAATGTAAATGTTCATAAAATTCATATGTGAAATAAAGTGAAACTAACAGATTTGCCTATCTCTAATTGGATCTTTCTAATCAGCTTTAGATCTTTTCCACGGGTTTCCCACCGCAGGGGGCTTCTGGGAAGGAGAAGGCCTTTGCAGGTGACATGGCCGGGAAGAGGGTGCCCACCGTCACAACAGCCCTGCCCAGTAAGTCAGGCAGGGCATTTATTTCACAATTGTGCTTTGCTATTTCCCTAGAAATGCAATAAATACAAAATGCAGTGCTTGAAATGAATTGTTCTTTTTTTTCTTCCAAAAAATCAATTAGTTGTGAAGTATAATTTATTCAAATTGCCTTGTTTTACTCCTGAAAGTGGAATGACAATTTGGATTAAAAAGGCAGAAACTCTCACTAATTTCACATTTCTTATAAAATGAATTTTTATTCAGCTCCATTTTAATATAGTTCTGTCTGTATCTTACTAAACGAACAAGAGAGTGGAAGATGCACTGTAATGGTGATTTGGATGCCATCAGAATGGTTCTCCTCTATAATAATCCTTCCCTGCACCATGTCCTGAAAAGATGACCCAGAATACTTGTCTTCAGAAGGAACCATGGAGTGGCTCAGGAGAGAAATGACCCTTCTGTAATTTAAGGGTCATTGCAATGGATCCAGAAAGTGAACTCCTGCATCCAGACAGGAAATTACTTGGTCTGATATTTGGTCTTAAGACTAAAGTGGCCACTTTGTTTTGTTTTTATGTTTGATTTGTTGAAATGGGTTCATATTACCCTGATAAAGAAAACCAAACCACTGCAGAATGAGGCTTCAAGCACAGCTTTCAAATGTGTCTGTGTAATGTAGCAATCTTAGTTCTACTATAAAAAGTGAATTAGATGAATATATCTGCAGGCAAAAAAGCACTCAGTAGAAAATCACTGGGAAGTTAAACACAATTAAATGCACACCCATTTGTTTGGGGGAGAGCTTTTAACATTTGGGTGTAGGTTAAAGTCTCATTAATAAGCAGGGGGACTTTGCATCTACATCCCTATGGCCATGAGGCTAAATATCTATACATGCAATAAACATATGAGTGCATTTTGAATGAGAAGGACCTAGTTTGCCGAAGATAGATGGCAAGATTAGATATGTAACTAGTTAGCAGAATACCACTAATATCATATTACCCTAATATTTCCATTTGTTTATTACATTTCTTATTACATTTTAAAAACAACTGTAGAAATAACAAGTTGCTTGGAATTAATTAATTTTTCCAGTAGCTAAGGAATGACTACATTTCATAATAATTGTCACTTAATGCCTTAGTGTAACTTTTAGCGTTGCCGGCTCAGATTCACAAAATGGAAGAAGAGAAACATCACCTCATTCAGGTATTGGCTTTTGCTTTGCCTTTGTTATTGCCTCTTATTCTGTTATGATTACTTATATAGCAATGAGATAACAAAGTGAGAATGTGTTTTGGACTGGAAGCCAGTGAACTATAACCTTTTAAAAAGTTAACAAAATATTTAGGACTTTTTCACATGAAGATGCCAAATAGGCATAGAAGCATCACCATCACTTTATCAATATCCTCAAATTGCACCATGGTACTACAGCCTATTTGTGTGATGATCTCCCAGTCTACTTCTGTCCTGGTCTACATTGTTCTTCAGCTCCACTCCCTTCACTGTAATTTATATAACTGAAAAACTGGGGAGTTCATAGTTTCACTGTTGGCAGAAAGCCATGGATCTGTAAAATATTGCAGTAGTGTGATGCTTAGAAGCATGTGATGATGATGGCCATTGTATCTGAAAGTTGCCACTATCCCTGTGTATGGGGATGCCATAGGATAACTGATTCACGCGACAAAATTCTTCGCTACTTTCATGGCATCGAAAAATAGGTAATAACTAATTATAACTCTATTAGTAAATAACTACTTTGGGGCTTTAGACAAAGAGCAAAGACAAATTACTTTTTGAAATGAGCTCCCCTAGCTCTGTCCACTTCTTCCAATAGGACGATTTGCCTATGGTATACTGCTTCACTTCCCTTTTCAGCACGGAGCCCTTCACACAATATAAAAGGACTTCCGCCTGGGCTCTGTGCCGAAAACTGAGGTGAAGCAGCACCTGCCACCACTGCAGCAACATGGGAGCCTTCATGTGTTTTCTTCCCTTTAGTGGGGGGAAGCTGGGCAGTGATGCTTCCTCCCATGGGATGAGGAGGAAGGTAAGGCAGGCAATGCGGGGTGTGGAGTAGTGGCTTCTCTACATCTCTTGCCGGGAGCCCATGAATATGCCCTGATGCAGGGTGAATCCATGGGCCTTTCTGATAAGGTCATAAGTCTGTCATACCATGAGACAGACTTAACATCTTAATTCCACTGAGTTCATAGTTGCTTATTTCTGTGAAAGTCAGTACAGCCAAAAAGATTTATTTACTACCCTAGCCTGGGATTTTGTGCTCATAAGTAAAAAATGGTTAAAATATATATACTTCTCATTATATGGGTAAAACTCATAAACACCAGTGATGTCTGAATATAAGCAAACAATAGGTTCCAATCTTTCATCCTGATCCAAAAAATGTACTCATGTCTGTAGTACAAAATTTAATAGTGCCACTTGTTACATTGTCCTGGTTGCTTATACTTGGTGCTCAACAAATCACAAACAAGGAATTGGAAAAAAGAAATAAATATACAAATAGAGGAATGGTACAAGGAAGTATGGAAACTTGCAATAAATGATAAGTTAACATGTATATTAAAAGTAAAAAGAGGTATATGGAAACAAAGTGATTTTGATGAGGTATGGAGAAAATTTATTGAAAAAGGATTAGAAAAGGAAGAAGGAAGGTTACTCCACAAGAAGAAATGAAATTTTGGACGAATGATATGTAAAAGCAATGGCTTGGGGAGGGGGGAGGGAGCACAGTGGTGAGGAATACAAAAACGTATAAGAAAAACATAATGGCAGATGCTAAATATTGAAGTATTGTAGCTAGAAATGAATAACATGAATCTGCTGTAAATAGACATTGTATAATATTGTGTTGACAATGATAAAACAATAAAAATATTTCTTTTTAAAAAGAAAAGAAAAGAAAAACAAATCACAAACCTCTTTTACTATAATTGGTTGCATTGCTGTTTGCTAGGCTTGTGTGATCAAGGAAAAAATGGTTCAAAATACGTTTAGGATGTAGGGGGTGCTGGCAATTCAGAAATAATTTCTGAAATTTTCCAAAAAAAGGTCAATTTTTCCGAAATTTCAAAATTGTTTTGTTAATGGCAGCCACAATTGCGCAATACATGAAAAACTGCAAATGAGACAGGCAAAACTTGAGGGATTCCCTTTGTCTCATTTTTAGACCGCTACTGACAAAACTTGCCACAGTGGTAGAAAACATTGTCCCACACCCTTGTTCCACTAAAACCTTTGCCTGCATAAAAGGGTGGGATTTTCTTCTGCACATGCCTTCAACATATCTAGGATGCAGGACATTGGAAGAGCTTGCAGACGTTGCTGTGCTGTCTAGGAGATTCCAAAGCTGTAGTTGGAAAAAAAGCACTGCTGCAAGATGGCTTTGTTGCAATTAGTCTATGTGTCAGACAGAAGGAGAATGAGGAGTATAGCAAAGGACTATCATGGCCAGCATGTTCACAACAAGGGCCAAAACACTAAAAAAAAACCACAAAGAAATTGCACTGGCTATAACTTCTTTATTGCTAGACCTTGACTTAAGTGGAACAACCGAGGTCATGTTTTGATTGATTTTCCCTCATATTTCCACATCGCAATTGCACTTCTAGCTAACTGCAGAAACAGTCTGGAAACTTGTCTCCCATCCCTACTAATCTTTGAAGCATTATCAGAATCCCTGTATATAGTTTGGCTTAATCTTGGTCTAGCACCATAAATTCAACCTGATATCTGGTGCAATGACAGCTAGGTCAGTAAAAAAAAAAATCAAAGGGCAGCATATTCCAGTTGAAAACAGCAACAAAGTAAAGACATTTACTTGATGGAAGCTTTGTAGATTACTAGTTAATTGTTGTCAAGTCAGCTTCAACCATATAAATGAAAGACCTCTAAGTCACCCTATCATATGCCCCTGCTCAAGACTTGTTGACTCAGGACTTGGGCTTCCTTGATTGAGTTCATTCTTCAGCAATGCAGTCTTCCTCTTTAGTCACAGCACTACTCATAGTGATCTTCTGCTGTACCCTAGTAGCTTGTAGTGTACCATCCAACCTGTAATTTCATTTTCTGGCACATCTCATTTCAGTTTGGATTGTCCCACCATAGGGTTTTCATCACAAAGGATATTCAAAAGGAGTTTTACTGTGCCTCCCGCTGCACAGTTTTAACAACTGTTAACTACAATGTCACTGCCATTGTTTCTAAAGGATCTTCCACTAGTGTCACCCTCAGGTACTGCTGCTATCCAGTAACGATTTGGCAAATTTAGTCTGGCTCCACAGAAAAAGTCTGACTGATATGGAAGACCCTACCAGCAGCACTGCTGCCATCCGCATAACCTCTTATCTGCCAGAAATATACAATCCCACCATTGATAGTGTCATTTGCGAGAGCTGAATTGCTGCCATTTTCATTCTAGTTCAGGCTACAGCCATGTAACTGCAACTTCATCTACATAGGCAGTGACTTTCTCTGTAAAATACATTGGGCATGGTATCAGCTTTCAGTTTGGATAGTACAGAGAGCCTGGCTTCTTCTAGTCTGAGTGCTAGAACTCTGGACGAGTATATGTACAAAACATGACATTTGTGTAGTGCTGACAGGTTCAGACTGCTGTTTTATTTTTGGAAAGTAGCCTACAGCTATTATGACTGGCTTTTTGATAGACACTATGCAGTGCTCTTTCAAGGGAGAATTAGCTATAAAAATTCAAGTAGCCTGAGGCTTTGGAATTATCCTTAATTTTGAATGTGTTGTCAAGACAGCAGGTATTCAGTTGAAACTGGACTGACTTGCCTCAATTTAAGGTGCATTTGCCACCCAAATATTTCATACACACACACATCCCCCCATATATATTCCTATATATATGGTGATATTGAGAAATAGGCGTTATACATTCACTGTTTCCTTCTTATCCAAGGTATCTAAGCCTCAGCTTATACACTTCTCTCTTAATGAACCAATATGACAGAAAGAGCATTAAAATAGCTAAGGCAAGTCCTTAAGATTCTCTTTCCAGCTCTTTCCCTTAGCAGAGAATGGATTAATGATTGCCCTCATGATAGTGCTTCATCTCTGAATACTAAGTGTCAGAATACTTTCTGTGCAATATTGGGGGTTGGGGAAGGCAAGTTACTAGGGCTGGATAGGTTTGCTTGGAAATGATTGAAATTCAGAAAAAAATATGGGTTTGATTGATTGATTTTTGATTGATTTTATTATTTGTGAGTCGCCCTCCATGTCAGTGCTCCGGGCGACTTACACATAAAGCGTATAAAACAGTTCAATAGTAAAAAGCTAAAAAAAGATGGGAATTTAATTAAAAGAGTTCCGGTAGCTCAGGCCAAATCTGGGAGGTGTCCTTAGCCATAAGCCATTCGGAAGAGCCAAGTCTTCAATGCGGTCAGGAACTGGGGCATGTCCAAGATAGCTCTCTGCTCCGCCGGCATCAGATTCCAGAGAACAGGGGCCTCAATGGAGAAGGCTCTCCGTCTTGTGATGTCGAGGCGGGCCTCACTCACACCTGGAATGCGGAGAAGGTCCCTGTTCACTGAACGTGGCGACCTTAAATGAACTGGTTCGAACAAGCGATCTTTTAAATAGGCTGGGCCGGCGCCATGGAGGGCCTTAAAGGTGAGCGACAAGATCTTGTGGGTGGCTCTGAGCTCGATTGGCAACCAGTGTAAGCGTTGTAGAGATGGCGCAATGTGGCATCTCAGCGGTGTCCCGGTGAGGAGTCTGGCGGCTGCATTCTGCACCAGCTGGATTTTACGAGTGGTTGACTGTGGCAGCTCCACGTACAAGGCATTACAGTAGTCCAGCCGTGATGTCACTGTGGCATGGACCACCGTAGCCAGCGCATCCGATGGAAGGTAAGGTGCCAGTTGACGTGCCTGGCACAGGTGGAAGAAAGCTCCCTTACTTGTCGCAGCAACCTGGGCCTCCAGCGAGAGTCTCGAGTCTAGTATCACACCGAAGCTCTTCACCGACGGGGCCGGGATCAGCGGCTCACCAACGGGGCCGGGATCAGCGGCTTTGGACATCCAAAGCGGGGTTTGAACCATGCAGGAAAGATTGGGGAGGGTAATTGGTCTACAAATGGTCTAAACATGAGGGAGGGAGAATCCCCTGACATTTCCCCAGTGTCAGTGTTGTGTTTCCCTACTGTGCATGCGTGTCTACATTTAACAATTCAATTCGGAAGTTTTGGAAATTTTGGAAAGTTTCAGTTTTTTTGGGGAAAAAAGAAATTACTGTAGAAGTGAACCACCAGTGCCCCTACTTCCGAACTGAGTTTTGAACCATTGGGGGGGGCAACCAAACCTGCAAATTACATGTGTGCACACACACATTCACATGGCAGACCTTTCAGAATTGTCTTTTAAAATGCTATCTTGATTATGGAATCTCAGCCAACTGGAAAACACATAGCCTGTATGATGATTTTGTTCAGGTGTAACAGTGTGGCAACATCATTACCTGCATTCCAACACAAGGGCAAATAAACTCTGCAAATCAAGAAATAACAGCCAGCCCACTTGCTCAGGTCTCTTTCTTCCTATCATAAGGATAGTGAGAGAGCAATTGCAAGATTCTCTCTGGTCAAAATATGCAACCATGAAAAGTAGTCTAATGGAAGGAAGGCATTAAAGCACCAAGAAATAAACTTTGTCCAGCCAAGTTGCACCTTGCTTCCATCAACAAGATATGGCATCATACAGTGGAAACATGTGGCGCTGAAGTATGATGAACAAGGAAAGCAGAGATAGCATTTTCCAGTTGTCCAACTTACTTGTCCGAACGCATCTCTTCCTATGAACCATCAAGATGCTTAACATCATCCGGAGAGGCCCTGCTCTCGGTCCCGCCTGCTTTGCAGGCGCGTCTGGCGAGGACGAGAGACAGGGCCTTCTCAGTGGTGGCTCCTCAGCTTTGGAACTCCCTTCCTAGTGACATCAGATCATCCCCCTCCCTCCTGACATTTCATAAGAAAGTCAAGACTTGGCTGTTCAAGCAGGCATTTGCAGACGACCTTTAATTAATCGAGATCAAAGGATTAGTATGACGATGAAACGGAAACCGATTTTAAGATTGTGGAGCTGAGATTTGTATTTTGTAGTTTTAATTGTTAATTTATATGGTTTTATATTATTATTTTTATCTTATTATGATGTGTTGTATGTGGGCACTTGCTGCCGCTTGTTCGGCGCCTCGAGTCGCCTTCGGGCTGAGAGAGGCAGTATAGAAGCATAGCAAATAAATAAATAAATAAATAATGGAAGTGATCCCTGGGAGATCTTGATCCCAAAGTACAGAGCATCAAGCAAAGGCTGCAAATAAAGGAATAATTTTACATCATTAAAGAGATGGGAAAGATCACCTCTAACTCTCTTGAGATATAGGTGGCCCATCAGAATATGGCAACACACAGGGAGAGGTGTATGTGGGCACTTGCTGCCGCTTGTTCGGCGCCTCGAGTCGCCTTCGGGCTGAGAGAGGCAGTATAGAAGCATAGCAAATAAATAAATAATGGAAGTGATCCCTGGGAGATCTTGATCCCAAAGTACAGAGCATCAAGCAAAGGCTGCAAATAAAGGAATAATTTTTACATCATTAAAGAGATTGGGAAAGTATCACCTCTAACTCTCTTGAGATATAGGTGGCCCATCAGAATATGGCAAAACACTGGGTTAGCTATGGAAATGCAAATCTAAACAAACAAGATACTAGTCCAGAGAATAAGCAAAGAGCAGTATTCACATCAAGCAGGCAAGATAAGTAAACAATTGTCATGTATTATATCACATCCAAAAACACATATCATACAAATATAAACAGCAATGAATGTAGGTTAAACCATCTACAGTGTAGGCTTCCACATAGGTGCCTATGGTGGCTAAAAAGCCCAGATACATATACAGAATAGTAATCAATAGAGTGCTACATATAAGAAGGATAGCATATATCTTGAAAGCAGCAACACATAAATACATATAGTAAATGTTCAATCAAATATCATATAAGCAGCATAACAAATGGTTGGAAAAGTAGCATCAGATAATAAGCAGCATCACATATTTTGGAAAAGCAGCATTGCATACATACACAGGTTGGATAAAGGCCAAGGTAGCTATATCCCACATGTATCTAATTAAAGAGAATGCATCTATAGTCAACAGAAAAATACATATGAACGCTGAATGCGGGGTGTTTCTCCTAATTGGAGAAGCACCGTTCACTCACAAACCGTAGAAAGTTCTGCGCCGATGTTAGCAAAATGGGATGGGTGAGTGGTTGTAGCAGGTAGAAGCCGCAGAGCGCCGCCGAGAAGTTAGTGGGGCAAAACCGCCATACAGAAGCAAATGCTGAGTCCAGTTGGCGCCGTGAAGGAATCTGCCGGAACTACAGGTCCCAGAGTCCTTAGAGGGGGAGCGGAGGGGATGGATACTAGTGGCAAAACTCAATAAACGGAGATAAATTCCATGGCAATGTGTCTATATAAGCCCAAACAAATAGGGGCAAAACCATCCACTGATAAATTCAGTTCCAGCTCTACAGATAACCCCAAACAGAAATATGGAAGAGGCCAACCCACGAAACTCGATGTGGTGGACTACACTTCCCAGATAGAGTAGCGGCAGCGTCACTTCCGGTTTCCCGTAAATTGCGGGAAAAGCAACCCGGGCTGAATCCAAGGATGAAATAGATAGGTGTACAAAGGCAACCACTGGAAGGCACCACAGGATAATAGTACAGTGATGTTTTTCAACAAAAGGCCAGATGACGTGTAGAACCGCCTGACGGAATCATGGTTCCAGGCCTGATCCGTTTCGCCCTTGCTGGGCTTTGTCAAAGACGGATTGTGGTGTACAAAGGAGTAGATCTAAGTATCACATAGATGAGGAGTAAAGCATACTCATTCCATGAAATGAAGTGACCTCAATAGGTGGTCAGAATATGGACAATTTGGTTTCTACAATGAATTTCATTAATGTAAAAAAATTTACTAGAATGCAATATTTGAGTGCAATAGGAGTAAAAACCTAATTCCCAGAAGCATTCCTTCAGCAGAACAACCAAGCTAATATAGCTTTCTCTACAACAAAGTTTTGTTTGTTGTTCCAAGCTAAAAAGGTCTTAATAACTGGATGAGGAGGTTGCACACAAATAATTTATGGGTTCTTATGAATTCTTATACATTCTTATGAGACTATTGGGGACAACTGTCCAAAGCCACATAAAACGTATTGTTTCCCATTTTGTTTCCTGATAACATTTTGTTCATAGCTGTTGTCCCCAAAGACATCAATAATGAACAGACTGCATTCTATAAATATATGTGTAAGGGCTGTGCATCCATCGAGCTAAATCCCAAAGAGAATTGGTCCAGTTTAAATCAGTCTAGAATGGGTTTGAATTCACATCTGCAACAGACCGTAAATCATTAATTGAGTCCTTTCATTCATTTTCTCAATTTTTACACAAAAAAGTAGATTTCCTGAACAATTTCTGATGCCTCCCCATGCTAACAATTAAAGCCATTTCAAGTAATCATAGAAAGACAGAGAGTTCATCCTGTTAGTGTTATTTGCACAGCCTAACAACATTTTCTCCAGCATTAATGACTCAGACATCTACCTGGACATTTAGAAAGCCCTTGCAAATGGACCTTTCTTGAAACCTTTCTCCCTGGCTGAGTGGGATGCAACCACGTCAACCACAGACAGAGACAATAGCACAGTAATATTTGGAGGGGATGTCTCCAAATGCATCCCCAATATTCAGAGAGTCAGCCGTCTGGGTCACTGTGACCTAAAGCAGCAGACTGATTTGTTTAAAGGACTTGCTGCATTAGCACTTCCCTGTGATGGGATGTACCGAACACAAGCATAAAGCAATCTTATTAAGTAAAGCACAATAATAATAATGTCTAAGCAGATGCATTACTTCTCTTCAGTATGAAAAATCTTTTGAGCCAGGTTTGCAAGAGAAAATGTCCACACTTTCTTATCATTAGTTTACATGTTCTTAGGCCCCTTCTACCCTGGATTTTTAAAAATCCAGATTATCTGGTTTGAACTGGATTATACAGTAGTGTAGACTCATATAATCCAGTTCAAAGCAGATAATTTGGATTATCTGCTTTGATAATTTGGATTATCTGCTTTGATAATTTGGATTATCTGGCAGTGTAGAAGGGGTCAAAGTCAGGGGTGGCTCAATACTATTGGCTACCTGTGGCATTAGGATAATTAGCACTCATCCCTGCCCTCCATTATTATCAAAGCTATAAGCTTGGGAAGGATATTTTGGACATATAAAATACATTTGTGAATTTTTTTAAAAAAACAACGATATGCTGTGCCATTCATCAGCTACCAGCGATATCTCAGTCTCCTTGCCTAATGACAGGGGCCAGCCTGGCTTAAAGTCAAGAAAAGGTTCCAACATAATTGGATTGAAGTGTGCCACTGGAAGACTTTGTCATACAAAATGTATAGTATTGTCTATACTCGTGTTTAGGTTAGCCCCATGTATACACTGAAGTCAGCTTTGGGAGCCAAAATGAAGG
This sequence comes from Anolis apletophallus, assembly GCA_030556195.1. Lineage (NCBI taxonomy): Eukaryota > Metazoa > Chordata > Lepidosauria > Squamata > Anolidae > Anolis > Anolis apletophallus. The sequence goes on along the minus strand of JARBWK010000007.1, from coordinate 59,950,681 downwards.
ATTTTGATATGACTTTTGGATATTCCATGGAGAGGAGTAGTACCAGTTCACTTTAGGGAGTCAGCCATCCCTGGCCACTACTGCCACCGTTTTCCCTCCCAGGAATTCAAAAAAGCCTTTCACCATTTTGCACAGAGAAGAGGATGTTTCATTTTCTTGAGGAAAATTAAAGGACAAAATTAACACTGATTTTAAAAAAATAACCATTCCTTTCTCTAAGTAGAGTAGCCAAAGGCAAGAGCTTAGTCTATTCTGGGAAAACCTAAATGAAGCCCCATCCGCTCTACTCTCTTCATATTCATTTCAGAGAGTAGTTCCCAACCTGTGGGCCCAGCAGTAGGCCGCGAGAACGAAAATCCGGTCCACGAACCTCCTTCCTCTTTATTTTATTTTGTTTTATTTCTGCTCATTTCCAGCCCCACTTCTTTTGGTACTAATGTTGGAGAGTGGTCCCTAGTCAAAGTGGTCTACAACAGACAGCTGATCTCCACTTCAGACCCACCAAGGATCTCTATGGAGGACAGCCTTTGTTCCATGAGAAATTTCCCAATCTTTGGTCTGGGGCAAGGAGTACACATGGAGTGAAAAGTGGGAAGTCCTACTTTGAGGCAAAGATGGTACAAAACCTTCCACTGAAGGAAGGTTCCACAGAGCAACAGCTGCTTTGCATTGGGTGGTCTGTGGATTACTCTTGTTCACAGCTAGGTGAGGATGAGTATTCTTATGGCTAAAAAGGACAACCTGACCTCTGGCCATCCGCTGTATCACTGCCACTGAATTTAAACCGGCCAGTCTGACTGACCACCGGATTTAACCCCCAGAGCCCCTCAAAATGGAGGGAAAACTCTGATATATAGAGAAGTGGCTGTGGTTCAGCCAGCCCACCCTTAATATATTCATGCACAGAAAGGCACACTGACTGTGGTGAAGTAAATAAAACAGATCTGGAAAGTTTATTTGAAATGGAACAAGAAGGCTTCTCAAGTGTTATGAGAGGTAAAGACGCAGGTTATCAAGTTGTTTCTTTACAGTAAATGGTTCCTTCACATAACAATATTCACTCACATGGCTTTTCAGAACTCTCAGTTCTCACTATTAGAGGATCACAAAAACACCAGCGCTTTGTCTCTCAGAGGCTACTCTTAAAACTGCACTTCTCCCCAAAGGCTGCTTCTAAATCTTAAAATCCTCCCTCACAGAGGTTCCTTTCTCCTGCCTAAAAACACTTTCTTCCTCCCCAACAGATTTCTCCCTAACTCACTCAGATTACTGCACTCTGGCCCCCTCTGCCTGCTGGTGCTATGCAAATCTCTCTAATCTTTCCACCAATCAGGCACCACTGACATATAAGGAGTGTGTGCTCCCTCCTCCATTCTGGCTTAGACAAGGCCTTTCCTTTTAAAGCAAAGGTCGGGAACCTATGGCTCGCAAGCCAGGTGTGGCTCTTTTGATGATTGCATCTGGCTCGCAGATTTCGGCTTTTCAGATAAGACTAATACTGGAGCAATCCCCAAACATTACGGGCAAGAAAGTGGTGTATAAATAAAGTTCTACAACACTCCCAGGCTCCGCGGGAAGGCAGAGAGGAACGGAGTTCACATGAGGCTGCTGCGAAGGACCAAAGCAATCAATCACCGAATGGGGGTTGGAGGAATGCTCTAGGAAAGAGAGAAGCCCCACAAAGGGGGGTGGGGTGGGGCACCACCACCTCAAGCATCACTCCACGAAGCGGGCCTGCAGTAAGCTGAGGCCCTGCAAGCCAGGAGGACACCTTGGGTAGAGGGCCCCAAGCTGGCTGCCACCTGCTCCCACCCGCAACATGCCATGGCTGCAAAGGCTGTGTGTAAAACAATGGCGTGGCGCCAGGGGGAGGGGCGTGACACAGGAGCAACCAGCCCAACCACGCGAGCAATGCAGCTAGCTGAGGCCCAGCACACGTGGCTAGCCAAGACCCAGCGTGACAGAGGGGCACCCTGGAGCAGCAAGCAGCTGCCAAGCACCATCCCACCATGCTGCCCCGGGAAGGCTAGCTGATGCCCGGCATCCGCAGGGAGAGACGAGGAGCAGGGCTACCACCTCCAGCAACCCCCACCCCCATCTGTTGCCATGGCACACCTGCGGCAAGAAGGGGAAGGGCGAAAGAGTGAGTGAGTGAAAGAGCCCCGCCCTGCCAACAGGAAAATTTGCAGCCCAGGGTACGAGGCAACTGGGAGAGATGGCCCCAGTGCCACCCGATGGCCCAGGGCCACAATGAGGGAAGGAAAAAACTGTAACGGCCCAGGATTGTTCTCTTTCTGGGGGAGGAGGCAAACTTCTCTCCCAACCTAGCCTGCAGGGTTGGTAAAGGTTAGTGTGCTCTTCCATCACCACTACAATGATGATGATGATGATAATTATTATTATTTATACCCCTCTTTTTCTCTCCAGAAGGAGTCACAAAGTGACTAGCTGGGTAGGACAGAATTCTACTGAAGAGGACTGCCTCTTTCATAGAATTCTGATTGTGGAACTGCCTTCAAAGGGTTGGCTCCATCTCTTTTGAACTTTCAGTGGACAGCTAAGTCAGTATTATTTTGCATGGTCATGGGTCTTTAGAACTAGGGCTAGCTTTTTGGATAATAATTAAGATACAGTACTTACATTGACCCATGGATAAATCAACCCAGGTTTTTTAAGGTCAATTTTGACAAAAAATTCTGAACCTGTACACTAGGGCTGTTTGATAAAAAAAAGTTTCAAAACTCGTTTCGGGTGTAGTCATAGATTGCATTTCGGATTATTTAGACTTCCGAAAAAATTCTGATAAATTTCAAAATTGATTCAGAAGTATTTCCAAAATTTGGAAGTCTTCGGAAGTCTTCAAAAATGGCGTCCACTTTCAAAAATGGGCAAAAAAATCAGCAGAATGGGAGAGTCAGCTGTTAGCCATCAGCCAATGAGCAATCAGCAAGAAAATTCAGAAATGACATCTGAAATTCAGAATTCAGAATTCTGAAATTCGGAATTTGATTTCAGAATTCATGTTGGGAGGGCTGCTTTCGAAATTGCTGAAAAAGTCAGAAGTATCTGAAAAACTTCCGAAATTTGGGCATATCCGAAATTGTATAACAGCCCTACCGTACACATGTAGGTACAGCAAGTTTGTTTCTCAATTTTCTGTCCAGATTGTATCCACTGCTTAGTGCACTCTGCTGCAATGTATCAAAATGTGTATTACAAGAAGCCTAAGGTAGAAGGCTGAGTTAATTTGATAACATTCTGTTTGGTTACATCCAAATTAAAATCTGAAGAATTTGGAATTCCTTTCCCAGGTAAATAGATAAATGCCTCTCTGTTGGTTTCAAGGAGAACCTAAAGGCATTGCTATTTGGGTCAGCTTTGAGATGTTTTTCATATGTTTATGTCATTTTCATCATATGTATTTGTGTTTATACTTGATTAACTTTCTGGTGATTAATCAGAATGGGTTATTATAAAAGACTCTGTTTAGGAAGATACCCTAAAGGACAGGCTATTAAATGTAATCAATTAAACAAGCTTAGCTGCCTCACATACATTCATAGTAGTTAATAAAAGGAAGGCAGCAACAGAAAAAGGCAGGACTGAGGATGTTATGCCAATGCACTAAAATCTTCTAGTTATGTGGGTGTGAACCGCTAAAAAAACCTCATATTGAGAAATTGGTGCCCATCCTTTCCCCCCTGAAATGAGTCACTCCAAAGTAGCCAGACTCCCTGATAGTGAGGAATAACTAATTATAGAGTACATTCATGTGAAAGTTAGAGCACAACTCACAATTAAAAGCTGGTTTCTGATAGCATAACTTGTATTCCAAGATAATTGACTGGCAAATCCATGATAAGGACTTTGGGAGCCAACTGACATGCCCCTTTCCCAGGCTTTATCCAATGAAGACCATCAATTTACTTCTACCAGCAATGGAATCAAAAAGATATTGGAATAGACTCAAAACCTCCCCTTCTGGAACAATACTCAGCTCTTTAAATTAAGAGAATTTATCCCACCTCCCAACCTGAGCTTCATTTTCTGAATTTCCAGTTTTTAAAAATAAACCCAGACTGTAATCTTCAGATAGAAATTTCAGGAACTTCTTTGCTGAATGGATCCTCAAAAGCTCAATCTAAAAATGAACAGTGTGAGGCATGCCATGGTACTGTACACAGAAACCCTATCAGTGTATGAGCCTGCCAAAGGGAAGTGAAATTCATGAGCATTCATTTCAGTAGGAAAATTAAGCTTGTGTTGCAATGGTGGATGAAAAACCAATTATCCAAGGCTTGTCATCATCGTTGTGTGACTTCAGTTGTTTCTAACTTACAATGACCTTAAATTGAACTGATTATAGACCTTTCTTTCTACAAATCTAGTAGACATTTATGATCAACTGGAGAGGGCCTTCTCACTGTCCCATCACCCACACATTTGGTGGAAATAAGGGAGAGGGTCTGCTCCCAGACTGTGGAACTTACTCCCAAAAGAGATCAGCGTGACCCCATCCCTACTGGCTTTCCCCAAGCAGGTTAAGACCTTTTGCCTGCAGGCAGGCATTTGGAGAAGGATAAGGGGCACGTTACTGGAAATGTTGTTGGTGGGACTTGGGGTGGGGAGAATTGGTGTTTTCAAATGCATTTTAATTGTGTTTGTTGTGTTTTGACTGTATTTTAACCTCACACACACACAAAAAACTGTTTATCTAATGGAAAGGAAAGATAGGGCTGAGAATTCTTCACATGGAAATGGCATGTCAAGCCACACTACTTCAACACATTGCCTCTCCTATATTAGATACAAAATATTTAAGAAAACTATTTGTTACTCATCTCTGAAGAATTGTGATTCTTGGTGATGTATTCTAGACTGCATCTATTCCGGTTGTAGATGGAGCCAAGCATAGCATTCATTCATAATAATGATTTTTTTTCTAACCTGCACCTCTCTTTCCCGAAGGGACACAGGGAGGCTTACAAATATAACACAAAAAACATGGCAAACATTCAATGCTGTAAAAATCAAGCACATCCATCCATCCATTCACTCTATATACTATCTTTCTCCTTATGCAAGGCCATATTAAAACTAGATGTCAGAAACAAGATAATTACTTCAGCAGGTTGGTGAATTCTGTGAGTTTTAGTCCAAAATGTAATTTCCCCCTAAACTCTGCTCTTGTCCTTGACATGCTAGTTTCCTGCACTTTAGAATCTTTTTCTGTAGGGAACAATTGCACCATGGACTGATGTTCTGTGATGCAACTATAGCTCCCATTGCAACAAGGATGCCTGTCGGTTTCCCGGACATGTTGGTCAATCAAGTAACTTTTCCAAGCTCTGCAAGTGATGCAGCAAAGTTGTACTTTTCTTAATTCAATGTGATCTAGGCCTCGCTTACACTTTATGAATTTATCAACCTTGGATTGACAAAGTTGAAATGCAATGATGAAGAGCCTCCCTAAGGGAAGAAATAAATCAGCCTTTTAATTGATCCATTCCTTCTCAACAAATGGCTTAGTGTATTGATTGGAAAATTCTCTCTCTCTCTCTCTCTCTCTCTCTCTCTCTCTCTCTCTCGTTCTCTCTCTCAACATTGTCCTACATTCATTTTGTTACCACCCATTATTTTTACTGAATGACATCACAAGTCAGGGCAACACAATATTTACTTGACCCAAACATTAATCAGTGGCACAATATCAGAAAAGTAAGCTATCATTGATCATGCAAGGAAACAATGTCAGCTTTTATAGTAATGTATGTACTTTGGAATGCAATTTTTATTAGGAAATGTTACTGCCTAACAAAGAAGGCGGATCATCATCAAATAATGTCATAAAAACATCTATGATGAATTGGTAATATCAAATATATTTATCATTATATTTTCCCTTCTGTGCTCTATACAGAAAATGTTTTGTAGAAAGTTATCACTTATATACATAAAATAATAAAATCAAACTGGTTCCCTCCTCCAAGAGAGAGGCTATGATGGGAAAACAATGCTGGAAGCAAATAGAAAGCTATTTTACAGAAGCAAAATATGCATATTCTCCATACTACCAGGAGGAGGAGAGTCATGCCCCTTGAGGTTACCCCATGGCCAGCATGCTGGCACAGAAGAAGGATAGCCCCACTGCACTACTGGTAGGTACTGTAGGTGACAGAAATGTTGTGAGATGGGTAGTTCTTGATAGCCTTTGCTCATCAATAGTGGGAGAAACATGATCAGGATATATGATCTCTACCATTGTGTCACTACTATTCATAAAGTAAAATGGGAAAAATGCATTTAATTTTGGCTCATTATCCAGAGCACACAGTGTTCATTAGACCAAGAGACTTCCACATGCACCTTCTACTTGAAAAATCTGTGTATGTGAATAGATATGCATCTCAAATACACTGAAAGGAGAAATTCTGTGTCAGGTCCTACAACTTTAATTTTAAAAAAGATCACTGTGATGCAGCTGGCTGGGAGTCAGCTACATTAAGATCACTACTGACTGAAAGGTCATGAGTTCAAAGCCAGCCCGGGTCGGAGTGAGGTTCCAACCAAGTTATGTAGCTTGCTGTCTACCTTTGCAGCCAGAAAGACAGTTGCATCTGTCAAGTAGGAAATTTAGGTACCACTTATGAGGGGAGGCTAATTTAACTAATTTACGACACCATAAAAATCTCCAGCAAGCATGCAAAGAATGAGAAAGTACTTCATCAGTGTCACAAATGGATGGTAAAGGACAGCTCCCCTGGTGGCCAGAATACCCTCATGAAAAGCTGGAATGTTAAATAGCCTCTGTGTGTCTGTCTATATATGTTGTGTGTCTATGTACATTGTAATCTGCCCTGAGCCCCCTGCGAGGTGAGAAGGACAGAATAGAAATACTATAAATAAATAAATAAATAAATAAATAAATAAATAAACAAGGGGAAAATGAAGAGTTGTGCTTTAACAGACCAAATTTTCATTTTGTGATTCCTGTCACTTGAATAATATAGTGTGCGATGTGTCTATATGAACAAAATACTAATTTATGTGCTTCTTACTTGAGCTACTGGTTGGAGAAAAACTGGTGTATGGTGAAAACTGCTGCTTCTGTGTGCAATGGACCCTTGATATTTGCTGGGATTTTGTTTCAGGGCCCCTACTACATGGGTACCAATATCAGTGGATGTTCAAGTCTCATTATATACAATGCCATAATAAACTCTCTCTCTCTCTCTCTCTCTCTCTCTCTCTCTCTCTCTCTCTCTCTCTCTCTCTCTCTCTCTCTATATATATATATATATATATATATATATATCTATAGGCAAAACCAAACTTTGTTTGGGGGATTTCTTGTTTTGAACATTTCCAAGCTGTGGGTGGTTGAATCCATGGATACAGAGAAATGACTGTATTCCTTTCTGAATAGAAAGGCTATTCTTTTATGTGGTTGTTGTTTGTTCCAAACCAGTCATATTCAAATAGTAGAAACTATTTGAGGGAAGAAACAGAAGGAAAGGGGACTTGGGTATTATGCAATTCTTGCAGTACAAGTGATACGCCCATGCTCCCTTCACACATGAAGCCTCAGATGTTCCTAACCATAATTCTGATTCTCACCCCACCCCCACCTCTGCAAGCTTCCTAGAACACTGCTTACTCTATCCCAGGAGGCAAGTGTACTTTCATCTGGTGATAAGAAGGAAAGTGCCCTTTCCCTTACACCAAATAATGGTGAGTTGTTTTTCCTTTTAATCACAAAATGGTAGGGAAGGAGTTGAACTCATGCTCCATGTTCTACATCCCAGTCCTAGAAACGATAGGGGCAGAAAATAGTGTGTAATATACATACGATTCTGCAAAAAATGCAGTGGAATTGCTGTGGAACAAGTCTGCACCAAAGATGATGCAGCTGTGGATGTTGTGGGTGAGGGTGTTGTGGGTGTAAAAAAATGGCCCAGTTTGTGTGTGCTGAGGCAGAGCACATGATAGAAATTAAACATCCTGGCAACTCCTCATTGACATCTCTATGCTTTTTTGTCTGCTATTCTGTCACACCAAGTCTGGTGTGGACAAGGGGACTTGAGTTGGTTGGATTTAGCATGAAGAAAAGTTAATACGGAAAATCAGAAAGCCATGAAAGACAAACTGAAAGACAAATTTGTTTATTTCCTTCCACATCCCAATAGAAATTTTCAGAGGGGGAGGATTATATACTGTGGATATAATCAGAAGAAGGTAATACTCTTTGAGTGTGAGAACTTCTTAGATAACCTCATGGAGGAAAGGAACTAAGTAAATACCTAACTCCTTTCCATAGCAGATTTTGGAATAAAATATCAAAAATCTGTATATATCTTGGCATCATTTGGTTAAAGGATGGTGCTCTGTAAGGGCTTCTTTGGGTTCTGGGGTTTGGGATCTGGGAAGAAGCTTGCACTAGTGGCGTGAGGATTGGCTCTCCTTTTTTGAGTTCTGTTGGAGGGCTGAGAGAGTTCCCTAAATCCTCCTTTCAAAATATGACTGGCTAAGCGACTCATAAGACTGGATTAGTCTCATGATCAGATGTTTTTGCATGAGGGGAGACTGGGGAGGTTTCCCACTGGTAAACACTTGTCCCAGCTAAGGCCCACACCTCAATTTCTCAACCTGTCTAGCAAGTTTTGCAGATCTAAATCATAAATAGTTAACAGGTCAAATAAAATGGCCTTCGTTTCATCCATCTTCATGTGTCTGGTCTCATTATTTCAGGGTTGGTCATCAATGCATCTGGGGAGATGACAGAGCTGCTATGTTTTATTATTTAAAAGATTGGAAAAGAATAAAAGCTGAACAGAGAAAATACAGAAGGAATATGTTTTGCCCACGTGATGGAAATTACTCAAAAACAGAATGAAAAAGGTGAGGACAAATGGGTAAATAAAATCTCTGGCGTGGAAGCATTTTGTATACTTTCGCTACTGAGATGCTGACTTCCTATTTGCTTATTTTTAAGGATATATCAAGTATGCCTCATTTGTAGATTTTATTTAGAATAACAGTCTTCGTGTTCTATTTACTCCCAGCAAATGTGGGCCTGTTCTCATTTGCTGCTGTGGAGATTAACAAATTGTCTAGATTTCGTATTTAGGGTGGGTGGGTGGGTGGGTGGGGGAGAAAATAATTCATCATTTTTAGTTCACATTTTGAATATTATTGCAATTATTTTTCTATATGGAGAAGCTCAGTGAAAGGGAAGATGGCTACACAAGCAGCATAAAGCATAGCAAAAGGATATCTGGAATGCAGACAAACAAAAGCATGGGATAATTTAATTTGTTGCTCTGTTGCATTCTTGTTATCATTTAATTATCTAATTTATACATGTAAGAATGGAAATGCTATACTAATAGAAATATCAGAAATAATTGTAACTGACATAGCTTTTTAAATCTTCTGCTAGCCTCTTCCCTCTGTATTTTCAACTTATATTATTTTAATCATCAAATTATATTCTTAAAAAAACCCAACCCACACGTTTCCTGGTTTGAGGCAAGACTGAATTCTTGCCCTATATAGCTAAATACTCACGTTCCATTCAGTGATAAAATAGTGGCAAGGTTAGTAAGAAAGCTTCCTTATCAGCCTATACCCCAGTTCCCCTTTTGTAAAAATACTTTAAAACACACAGAAGGGGGGGGGGGGACCTTTCACATATAAAACATGTGGGAATATTACCCATCTTTAGTCTAATGGTCCAGTGATCAAACAGTTATCACTAATGATTCTGCACTTAAATTCATTTCCATATCATTGTATACAACCCATCCCAAATCCTATGCTGTTTCGTGTGCCTTCAAGTTGTTTTGTCTTACAATCTCTCATAGGAATTTGTTCAGATAGGGCTTATCTTTGCCTCCCTCTAAGAGAATACAACTTGCCTAAAGTTAATCAATGGTGTTTTCTTGGGTGAGCAGAGAACTAAACCCTGGGACTTCATCAGATGGCCCTTTGTAAAGTGGGGAACAACATAGGATACTGTCTCATTGTGTTCCCTACCATCATGGTCTGTCCTCTGGCTTCCCACAAAACAAAACAAAAATGAAAATATAGTGAACAGAAGACACAAATTTAAAGTTCATGATTAAAACTGAATATATATAGAAAACAACATAAGAATGTAGGAGGACTGGCCAGCTTTTCTTTAGATCTAGCAACCTTAGCTCATTTTTTTCTTTCCATTAAGTTTCATTATGTGGAAAGATGATTACAGAAATTTGCTTTCCTGTGTGTCTTTCATCCAAGTAACAGCCAAGATGTATCTGCCCCTTATTATTATTAATTCATTAAAAATACTTAATTGTTTCTGAATGACAGTATTACCACACATGTATTCAAAGCCCACCATTGATTTCTCTTGGAACTATTTTTCCCCTTTTTGTCTTGAATAAATCAACACATGATACTTTAGAAGTACTTTCTATTATTGGTCTAATGGTCCAGTGATCAAGCAGTTATAACTAATGACCATTTAAACTCATTTCCATATGATTGTATAAAACCCATCCCTAATCCTATGTTGTTCGTGTACCTTCAAGTTGTTTTGACTTACGATGGTGAAACTCTCATAGGATGTGGATACAGAAGAATAGATATTTTACTCTCTGAACAGAAAAAGTCTTTCTTTTGATACATTTGAGTCTCCTTTGGGTAGATAGACCGAGGTATTATTTTTATTATTATTAATAATAATAATAAATTTTGTTCCAACTAAATATTTAAGTTGCAAAGATGGATTACAGAAAATCATTAAGAATAGGAACATGATGATTTCAGGATGCCTCTTACTTGCTTATTCCTCCCTGCGAATAACTCTCCTCTCTCATTCACATTTTGAAACCCTGTTTTCCTTTCTGACATGTACTTCTGGCTCAAATCCAGATGAGATTTTCACTTTGGCCATAGTCTTTTCTATACCCATTGACCATAAATCAATTATTCTAGAGGAAATGCATGAGATTAAATAAGAGAGAACATTTTATAATTTAAGTTATTCAAATTATTAATGAATAATAAAGAGCTGAATATTTTTACTTAAGAACAATTTCTCAGATGGAGAGACAGTGTAACTTGATCAGTGTTACTCAGAGGATTTTCACAGAAAAAAAAGAAAAATACATTAGGTAAAACACTAATTGTGCATGCATGTTAGAAACCCACTGCATGAAACTGACAGAAACCAGTATTCGGTCCTTCACATGATCTTAAAACTGAACCAGAAGGCATTCTAATCAGGTTTAATGGGAAATTATGTAAAGGAGTTAACTAATTAATAACATATGATGCACCGCTTATTTAATTCTAGTTGCAAGAAGGTCATTTTCAAAAATGTGTTCCTCACTGAGCATTGACAATAAGAACTTTTACACATCACAAATGTGTTTTATGCAACAGAGCTTTCAGGAAAAATACAATGGGGAATAAGCTTTTGTGCAATATACAACATAAACATGTGTGTGTATTTATATGAAAGAAAACATATAAAGAATATGTTGTTTCCTACACATGATCTTTAATGAAATGCCATGACTCTCCTGCAATTCTCTCTAAATAAATGATACATCTTATACAGTTATGTCAAGTACAATATGTCACATGTATATGTCCCATACTTTATGTGTCAAAAATGCCCTTTGGGAAAACCACTAATAGTCCATAGGAGCACTGTGGAAAGAATAGTGAATGATTTGAACTTTCAAAACATTTCTATATGATTTGCACACTTTAATAATAAAATAAGGTTGACATAATTCAGGCAACACACTTTCTGTGGATTGAAATGACAGAAGAATGCCATAGTAAGCTAAATGTTAATGACAGTTTTAACTCCTTTGGAGTTAATTTCTTCTTAGGAAACGTGACACATAAATCGCTGTAGACTAGTTAAAGCATGATGGATATAAGAGGACGCACACAGACTAAAAAATGGGTAAATTGGTATCAACTGTCTATGGAAAGGAATGTTATAATTTGTTCAAAGTTTACAGCAGGCCAGATAAATGCATTTGTTTTTATTACTTAGAAGAGGTTGCAAGTCATCACACTTAGAAGAAAAACTTTGACTATAACATCCTGGATGACTGGCTAATGATGTTCAATATTTTTTCGTGGACTTTAGCTATTTTCTTTCACAGCTGCTGAAAGTAACAGTTATTATGAGCTGCTTAAGAGCCAGCACACTTTGCAAGGCTACTATTTTCAGCAACACTGTTTCTTAATGTATGGTTCCCTTTCCATGAGGGCAGCCCACAGTGATTTACCTAGGATATTTGACACTTCTGCTGGAAGGTGACCATGGAATGCAGTGGAAGGTCTAAAAATGACTAGAGAATTGTCCTTTCTAGGCATTTTCTAGGTCATCTGGTATGATTCTATGATTTGCTTCAGTAGGCAGCCCAAGGCATTGTTCGCTTCAGGTCTTTTCTGAATATAAGTATCACTCTAGAGCAAGGGTGCTCACTACTTATAAAACAACCAAGTCACAATGATCTACCTACCCATATTTTGATAGAAGAAATAAGGGACATTTACATGATTTTTCACAAAAATAAGGGACACTTCATAAAATGCACCCAGATAAGAGTTCCTTCTCCCACCCTGACATAATTCCAGAGATATAAACTGGCAGAATGAAAGCACACAGACCTTGAAGCTGCAAGGCCATTCAATGCTGATCAATGTGGCCAATGGTACATTCAAAAATGCATCAGATGAACTCCTCCCACCCTGACATAATTCCAGAGATATAAACTGGCAGAATGACGGCTTTGGCAGCAAAATGGCTGCCAAAGCCTCCTTCTGGTTGTCCTCCAGAAAATGGCTCACCTTTTTGCGTCCTCCGCCACATGCTCCAAAAGCACATGCACCGGGTGCTCGCCCACTCCTTTGCTCTGCTGCCCTCCTTCTCCCTCCCTCCTCAGGCCACGCTGCGACAGCACTGAGGATGGAGGCAGGGTAGTTGCCTCAGGGGCAGCATGACGAAGCAGAAGATGTGCCACGCAGAAGGAACATGCACTGCGCGAAAAGAGCTGCCCGGCGCGTAAGGAAGGTGCGCTTTGCGAAAGGAGCACCGCGCAGAAAGAAGGAGCGCCGTGCCGCATGCGGGGTAGAAGCACCCCTCTGGAATCCAGCTGCGATCGACCTGCTTTGGAACCGCGATCAACTGGTCGATCGTGATCGACTTTGTGGGCAGCCCTGCTCTAGAGCTTAGTGTGAGCCAAGAGTGTGCACCTCACTTGAGATCCTGTAGCTGTTTCCTACAGAATTCTGGGGCTTATAGTTTATTAAGATTCAGGACTCTGGCTGAACATTTTCCCCCTAAAATGATTTCGGGGTATCCTTCACACAATATGCAAGAAACTACCATTGAGCTTAAAGGGCTCAAAAAACACCACCATCACTGCAGTCATAATTCATCAGTTAATTATATTAGATGTCACAAATAGTGACAATTCATAATTGATATGCACAAAGCCAGAATTCCAAATTGTGGAGAGCCTCCTAGAAAAAAAATCAAAATATAAAGTTGATATTCTTGCGATGTTTCCGAATTTAAGTCAAAACCCTTTTTCTTTTCTTTCTTATGCATCGCCATTTGCCCTGATACCATTATTGCTTTTCTAAAGAACAAAGAAACAAAAGAAAATAATATCTGAGCAGAAGTAATTAACAAGAGGAAGATTGCTAGTGGTCTCTAAGGTATTGCTCACAGTGCAAAGCTTTGATAGGAAGATGTTACAAGGAACAGCGTGAAGGGGTTGAGGGATATGGTGATGAGCATATACAAATCAGCAAATATGATGCCTCGGGCATTTTAGCTCTGTTCTATTTGATGAAATAATGCCAGTGGAATCAATGTCAAGAGCGAGCAATCGTGCTGATATTTGCTACTTAGATAGAGCTGTAAAGTTATAACTATATAACTTTATTTGAGTGTCACTATGGAAAACTCAGACTTGACCTATTGACATTGAACAAATACTTTTGCTAAATGTCAATTAATCTATGGTCAGGATATATATATGTAGACTTACCAAAGTATCAAGGAATGTAATTAAGTCTTTATTATACATTGTCCTGAACTTTCAGGAGCATTCCATTCTTAATTGAGAGTCAGGTATTTACTAGTGATCACCTCCTCAGCCACATTGGATGAACCACTGCCCTATGCCAATTCCATCTCCATCAGACACAGCATGTGGTAGGCAAAAAGCCTACCTAGTCAATTTGCAACCAGAAATATACAGTATGTTTGCAGGATGCATTGAGAGCAGGAAGGTGGATCCCTGGCCCAACCAAGAGGCTGATGAAAGTGGCTGCTGGCTTAAATAGCCTAGCATTGTCCCTGTCACAAGCCTCATTTTCAGAAGCATCCTAATTTTTACTCCCACTCAGCAGCCTTGCCACTCATTTTCAGGATGAAGAAGGTATATCATGTATGGAAAGAAATGAATGAGGAATTCTATTGGGAGGTGAATATAGTATCTACTGGACTGTATTATTCTAGTTAGTATCAACACTTAGAATCTTAGAATCAAGAGACCTTGAGGGCCATCCAGTCCAACCCTCTGCCAAGAAGCAAGACAATTGCATTCAAAGCACTCCCGATAGATGGCCATCCAGCCTTTGTTTAAAAGTATCAAAAGAAAGAGCCTCCGCCACACTCTGGGGCAGAGAATTCCACTGCTGAACAGCTCTCACAGTCAGGAAGTTCTTCCTAATGTTCAGATGGAATCTCCTTTCTTGTAGTTTGAGACCATTGTTCCATGTCCTAGTCTCCAGGGCAGCAGAAAACAAGCTTGCTCCCTCTTCCCTATGACTTCTTCTCACATATTTATACATGGCCATCATGTCTCCTCTCAGCCTTCTTTTCTGCAGGCTAAACATGCCCAACTCTTTAAACCGCTCCTCATAGGGCTTGTTCTCCAAACCCATGATCATTTTAGTCGCCCTCCTCTGGACACATTCCAGCTTGTCAATATCTCTTCAATTGTGGTGCCCAGAATTGGACACAATATTCCAGGTATGGTCTAGCCAAGGCAGAATAGAGGGTAGCATGACTTTCCTGGATCTAGACACTCTACCCCTATTGTAATCTTATTCTGTTATATAAATATATGCAACTTGTCAAGGAATTATTTGACATTGGTTTTAATGAATAAATGATAAGAACATACACAAAGTATTGGTAGGTGGAGAAAAATGAATTTAGCCTTTGCTGTATAAGCTATCTTAATACCTCGGTATTGGCAGAGAAAAAGGAAAATCCCTTAACTGGCGTTAACCAAATGTGAGCTAATACGTGTTAGAGAATGTCATTATGATGATTATGTGTGACTCAAAGTCAAGCTCATTCAAAGATTGCCCAGATATCTCTGGAATAAGACTTTTACCGTACGTGGTGTTTTGCAAAATGTTCTTGGGTTATGCACCCAGTAGATGCCACATAATGTTGTCTTCCAACCCCTCGAAATAACGAGACAGACACAAATATATATGGTTTCAAATTTGGGCAACTTTTATTGAAATAGTTACCTATTTAACTTGTAACTCAACTAACTTTTGGTGTCAGTTCAACTTGGTGTGTGTAAGCTGAGGTAGCGTCTCCTAACGTCTACCCTTCAGCTCTTCAGGCGTACTGTCTGGGTCCCCTGTAGATTTCAACCCGGGCAACCCGGAAGGGAAACATCAGGAGAAATCTCTCTCAACTTTTGAGACTAGACTCTCCCGTTCCTGGGACATTCCTCATCACCTCACCCCTAAAATTAACCGTCTAGGTGAGTGTTTGCATAATGCCCCACACCCCTTAAGGGGTGCCTTAAGTGTCTACAACCTTTGAATAACTCAACTATTTACGCTTAGCTAGTTTAGTAGCCGACCATTCCATCTAAGCCCCTAATAGACAGTATAGGATAGGCAAAACCCAGTGGGCGAATCCTATCCGACCCCCAAATGTTAAACCATTTGAGCGATCATTATTATACTATCCATGGGCGGGAGTGGTGGGCGATGTCTTGATGCAGACTGAGGGAAGAAAGGGGCTGGCACCAGTATGCCAGCCCCTCCTCCCTTCTAGCAGATTCTGCAAATTAACCAATCTCTTCTCCGAGGGGAGGAGACAAAGTTGCTCCACCAGCCAACAAGTTGGATGGTGAAGTGTATTGTCTTCCAACCCCTCGAAATAACGAGACAGACACAAATATATATGGTTTCAAATTTGGGCAACTTTTATTGAAATAGTTACCTATTTAACTTGTAACTCAACTAACTTTTGGTGTCAGTTCAACTTGGTGTGTGTAAGCTGAGGTAGCGTCTCCTAACGTCTACCCTTCAGCTCTTCAGGCGTACTGTCTGGGTCCCCTGTAGATTTCAACCCGGGCAACCCGGAAGGGAAACATCAGGAGAAATCTCTCTCAACTTTTGAGACTAGACTCTCCCCGTTCCTGGGACATTCCTCATCACCTCACCCCTAAAATTAACCGTCTAGGTGAGTGTTTGCATAATGCCCCACACCCCTTAAGGGGTGCCTTAAGTGTCTACAACCTTTGAATAACTCAACTATTTACGCCACGGATTGGGAGCAAATGTCCTATTTAGCTCCCATCCCCCACCAAGCCATCCACTATAACCGAACACCTATCATTCGTTAAGTCAAAACACTAAATTGCCCATAGCAAACAGATGGAGTCCATCTGATCTGTAAAGGTGAGGGCTGTCAAGCAAGATCTGCCCCTGGGATGTGTAGAAGCCCCTAACCCTTGCAAGCACCGTGTGCGTGGCCCGGTTCACCCGTTTTCTAGCCACTCCTATATCTATATGCATGCCATCTTTCTAGGATGCTGCTACGAGCTTGCAAGTACAAGGCCCTACCCTTCGAGGGGCCTAGATCGTTGCATCCCAGGTGTATAACCCATGTCTGGAGGGTGCCCTCTCCTAGACCGCAGCAAACGTGGGAGCGAACCGTCCCAACGCATACCTCTGATCCCATGCCACACAAATGCAGCTACGGATACGAGGCCCAAATGCTGACCATAGTGAGACCTCATGGCCTGCCGGGACACCCAGTGTATGAAACTGTGTCCGCAGACGAGGATCCTCCATCTATGGTTCAGCAACGCAGGATCTGAACCAACAGATCCAACCGTGATTATGACAACGGAGTACCCACGCATTTCCTGAAGGCCTTTGGTTTCCATCAGCCCAGGTTTTTTTTTTTTTTTTTTTAATTACTCCGAGTCATATCACATAGCATTGGTCACCATATCTTTTCCAATGCAGCCATAGGGGGTTGTAACTTTGCACAGCCCCCAAAATGCTGACCATAAAGAGTCCTCGTGGCCTGCCTAACAGCTCAGTAAAAACTGTGCCTGCAAACGAGGATACTCCATCCAAGGTTCAGCAAAATGGATCTCAACGAGATCGTCACAATCAACTTATAACAACGGAGTGCCGTGCACTCGCTGAAAGCATTAAATTGCTCTCGGCTCAGGGCTTGACCCCCACTGAGTCTTGTCCCATAGCATAGGCCGCCGAAGCTTCTCCAATGCTGGGTTGCAAAACTGAATCGCCCCCGAAATGCTAACCATACTGACTCCTTAAGTCCCTGCTTTGCCGCCCAGTAAAAATAACTACTCACCGACTGGATACTGAAACCCAGTATCAGCAAGCGGATCTCCCGGATCGGCACAATCAACTTATGACAACGGAGTACCACATATTTCCTGAAGGCATTTGATTTACATCTGCCCAGGGTTTGGTCATCTCCGAGTCATGTCCCATAGCATTGGCCACGGAGACCTCTTCAATGCAGCATGAAAGGTTGCGAAACCTGTATTGTTCGACAACCCCTCATCCTGAACACCTTACTGGTGCCTGCCTAACTGGTAATATGTTAGCTGTATACCATCCGGCTTGCCAAACGGTAGCCAGACCCAAATTTGCTAGTCCATTTGACGTCCCAAAGCCTCACTGGCTGTACTACGGGGGAATGGACACCTAGGAAAAGGTATATGTGACACTTTAAACTGGAACCATGCTTGTTATAATGGTTTGTTGTTGGCATTAAAATCGGGAGTTCTAAGCCCGGGGTCAATACGCTCCGCCAGTTTAATGACGCATGCCTGTACAAACATGTCATTACGCGTTATTGTGCTGCCGAACTCAACCGAGACTGCCTCTACCTGTCAGCTTTCGCTACTAGTAATCTTTCCGCTGATCCCATAGGGCTGCCAAGCATCTGTCCAAGCGTCCGCCCGGACCAATTCGCTCCTGCGTGTCCGCGTAAGCCTTGAACCTCAGGCTTCTCAACCTTGCAGGGAGCTCGGGTCTCCGGTATCCGGAGTCCGGCCCTGAGGGCATGGCCGCCCGGTCAACTTTATGCCGCCAACCGCTAACGGAATCTGACCTGCCCAGAAGTAATAAGCTGGCGCGGCCAATCGCTTATGGGGACAACCCCGCCTATCGTACAACACCTTAAAATGTCCGTTGCGGCCGGCACAAATAGTCTGGTTAGCTTGAGCAGAACTAACGGCTGAGCCCATGCCACTGCTAAAGCCCCCTATCGAACGGAACCAAACTGAAAACCAACAAACCATCCCACACGGTATAATAGTAACCCAAAGTGCAACCCCGCATATCATGCAGAGTGCGTGAGCCAAAATATAAAACCAACCTCTACTTCCAAGCCCCCCGGCCCTGAAGCATAAGAGGCTACCCCTAGCAATTTAACAGTCAATTTAAGTCTAGCGTATTGCCAACACCCCCCTGTTTTGATTCATCAGTATTACTTATCTTAACATTGCTGATGAGGTTTGTCTGCTAGGGGTGCGTGTGTATAACACGGCCTAACTTGCGGCATGTCATGGCCCCAGATCCCATAACTGAAATCCGAGGAATCACCTGCTGGGATCCTTTTCCAGGCTAAAGGGTTAACCAATAACCCAAGCCTCCTTTTTCAAGCCCATGCCCCTGTCTACAATAAGAAAAAACAGGTCCACTCATAGGATAAATATATCCCCATGAATGGGTCCCGTCCTGGGGTCCCCTTGTAGTAACAAGGAAGTAAGCCAATAAATTAAGGAAGAGTATGAGAAGATGGAGGGTGCCTCATGTCAGTGCGTCCCTCCCGGGAGCGCTGTGAGGCAAACTCGCCCCATCTCCTGCATCGGTGGCTCTCCAAGCACTGTGTGCCGGTGAACTACAAATCCCCGCAGCCACAAAGCCCAATGACAATGTCTGTTGTTCGCAAACTCCCCCGATGTTCTCTTTGGGCCTATCGGGATCTGAGAAGATCCGATCCAATGAATAAACAAACGCCAACATATCCGTATTCACCTTACCATGTATAACGGTAATGTATTACAGTTATAAAGCAAGACAATAATTCCATAGGCATCCCTTGTAGCTTTGAAACTAGGGACTATATTCAGGTGTCCCCCTTTCTGACCCTCTGGCTTTGAAAGCCTGACTTCTAATGCACTATCTCTAAGGTTGCAAAAGTCAACCGTACGCTAGCATATTGACAGTTACAGGATCACTCGGCCCACAGGCTAGCTATGAAAACTTGCCCTCATGTTCCGCAGTGATTTAATGTAGCTAGGCACCACTAGCAGGGGCCACTATCCGTAAGGTTGTCTGGGTCAACAGCGAGCTAGACAATTAACAGCAGGGAGGTCTCTCGGTCCCCCCGCCTGCGTTAAACCCATAACTTCTTGAGCAGCTGTCTCCCCCCTAACCAATGCCACTATCCACTATGGTTACATGGGTAGCCGCAAGCAAAGCTATACAGAGTCAGGAGTTCACTCCCCCCAAACTATGTTTTTAAACACAGCCTTCACGTTCGTTAGAATTTAATGCAGTTGGAACCAAATCGCAGCACCAACATTCACTTAAAGTGGTGCAGGTCAACAGCAAGCCAGGCTATAAACCTTGAGGAGCTCTCCCTGCCCCCCAAGCTTGCTATTGTACATATGTCTGCCCGGTCAGCAGAGAGTTTTTTGCAGTTGACTCCAAACTTGCACTGCCACCCTCCTTTAGGTTGCGTAGGTCAACATCCAGCTCAGCTATCACTGTCTGAAGCTATTCTGTTGTAGTTAGCGACCACTTATGGAAGCCACTATTGTTATTCCGTCCTAGTTCAACAGCCGCTGGACTAACAAAAGTCAGTAGCTCATTCTGCCGTTAGGCCTGCCTCGAACCGAGTGACCTCCTGGGCGGTAATGATTTTAATGCATTTGGCCACCAAATCGTGGCTGCCACTACCCATTGGGTTGGCTAAAACAACCGCAAGCTGGACTATCCACGGTCTGGAGCTACAAGCTCCTGGGTCCTATATCTCCTAAAGTTGTCTAGGTCGACAGCAAGCTGGACTATCTACAGTCGGGAGCTGCCAGCCCATGGATACACTACCCATAGGGTTCTCAGGTCAACAGCAAGCTGGACAGTCCACCGTCGGGAGCTGCAAACTCATGGATACACTACCCATAGGGTTCTCAGGTCAACAGCAAGCTGGACTATCCACCGTCGGGAGCTGCAAACTCATGGATACACTACCCATAGGGTTCTCAGGTCAACAGCAAGCTGGACTATCCACGGTCGGGAGTTACAAGCTCATGGGTCCTATATCCCCTAAGGTTGTCTAGGTCAACAGCAAGCTTGACTATCCACGGTCGGGAGCTGCCAACTCATGGATACACTACCCATAGGGTTCTCAGGTCAACAGCAAGCTGGACTATCCACCGTCGGGAGCTGCAAACTCGTGGGTCCTCTATCCCATAGGGTTGTCTAGGTCAACAGCAAGCTGGACTATCCACAATCGGGACCTGCAAACTCGTGAATCCACTATCCCA
Organism: Anolis apletophallus; assembly: GCA_030556195.1. Taxonomy (NCBI): domain Eukaryota; kingdom Metazoa; phylum Chordata; class Lepidosauria; order Squamata; family Anolidae; genus Anolis; species Anolis apletophallus. The sequence continues at coordinate 59,929,799 of JARBWK010000007.1, read as the reverse complement.
TAGGGTTGTCTAGGTCAACAGCAAGCTGGCCTATCCACGGTCGAGCCATTTGAACACCTGACCAATTTACGAGCTGGTCGCAATAACTAACACTTCGAACCTCAAATCACTACGGCCCATAGTCCTGCTTATGTATGCCGTCAATAACGACTCGTATTTACTCTTACATATTACCTCCTGTTATCCGCCTTTCAGTAATAAAGGTCAGTAGCAAGCTGCACCTCTAGTCGGGATCTTCCTTGCTCCCTTTATATTATTTCATTTTATTTTCCAAACTCTTATTGACTTTGATATCACTTCAATGCTTCCCTATTAAGGACTGTTATTAATATTTAAATATTGTCCCCTCCTCATTTAACTTTCTCTTTCTTATTTATGTATTCATTTCTTATTTGTTATATTTATGTATACACATATACATATGTAACTATTAAGTTGTTTCAATTTTTATATAATTTATATATAGTCATTTCATCCTCTTTTTAAATTATTATTATTATTTAAATATATACTGTATAAATCTTTTATTTTTATTTCATTTATTTATTATTCTTATAATTTATTTAATATATATAATATTATTGTTATTATAACTTTTTATATATATACCCAGGATATATATATATATATATATATATATATATATATATATTCTTTATTTTTTATTTTTTTTTTTTTTTTTTTTTTTTTTTTTTTTTTTTTTTTTTTTTATTTTTTTTTTTTTTTTTTATTTATTTTTTTTTTTTTTTTTTTTTTTTTTATTTCATTAATTTATTTAATTATTTCGGCCAGCACAAAATGGCTGCCGAATTCAAGATGGCGTCCCCCAGTAAGGGCCGCCATGCAGCCAAAATGGCGGCCCCCATCGGGGCCGCCATGTGCTTAAAATGGCGGCCCCCAGTGCCAGTTTTGCCGTACAACATGGCGGCGCCCCGCCATGCTGCCGTACGGCAAACATGGCGCCCCCCACAGGGGGCCGCCATGTTTTCAAAATGGCGGCCGCGCTATAAGTGGCTGGGGCAGGCGCGCAACGTCGCCCTGCAAAGGGAAGAGACAGGCCCGCTCACCCAGCCCAATTCAATTTTAAAGGAGGGCCAACCAAAAGCAGCCCCTCAGGGTCTCCATTAAGGCCGGGCAGTAGGCGGACAGGACCACCCAGGCCTGGCCTACCCTCCCTAAAATCCCCAGCCCGATAAAATGCAAGGGCACAAACGTGGGTGCCCTTGCCCTAAAGGCAGCTGCAGTCCCAAGGGGGCGAGGAAGCCACCTCAGGGTGCTATGACCCTCATGAGTCCGTTCCTCACCCCCATACCGGCCCCAAACCCACCTCCAATACCATTTGGGGACTCGTTCTGCAGACTGCCTTCCTCCTCGATGTCTTGATGCAGACTGAGGGAAGAAAGGGGCTGGCACCAGTATGCCAGCCCCTCCTCCCTTCTCGCAGAGTCTGCAAATTACCCACTCTCGTCTCCGAGGGGAGGAGACCAAGTTGCTCCACCAGCCAACAAGTTGGATGGTGAAGTGTATTTCATTATAATCACTGCCACTATGCATATGAAATGTCGTTTGAATATGGTTTTGAAAAGGTGAGGAAATGAAGCATCCAAGCAGGAAGTATTATTAAGAGTGAACACACGCACAATTAGACTTCGCTCTGTGGTGAAGTCTAATTCCAATTTGTGTACATTGCATATGCATTTGATCCTAAACCCATTTTGTTTTGTTTTCTGCAATTTTTACAAAAAGTAAAATTTGAAATTTGGATTGTACACATTATTTTCTATTTTGGTATGCATTTTGCAAATTTGATAGTTGTGCAGTCCAAAATACTTTTTGTTTCCAATCTACTTGTTAATCTCAATAGAACATATGAGGCAGACTTGATCCAAACTTGTGAATTTATTGATCTACAGCATTTATTTATTTACAGCATTTATATTCTGCCCTTCTCACCCCGAAGGGGACTAAGGGTGGATCACATACACAGCAAACATTCAATGCTGTTAAACAGACAGGACAGACAACAGATAGGTATGTCGGCATTTTTCCCAACTTCACCACTGTTTGGGAAACTCCGCGTCTTGAAGGTTGTGCTCAGTTCCGGTCACAGGAGGGTGCTGTTGCTCCATCCTTTATGACAGGGGTCCTCAAACTTTTTAAACAGGGGTCCAGTTTACTGTCCATCAGACCGTTGGAGTGCCGGACTATAGATTTTTAAAAAACTATGATGAACTTCCTATGCATACTGCACATATCTTATTTTGCTACTGTTATGAATGGTAATGTAAATATCTGATATGTGGGATATATTTTTATTGTTACAATCTGAACATAAATCATAGTGATTAATAACAAAAACAATATGTAATTATACATTGTGAAATATTTATTTCTAATTACAAATAAATGAAATTTTGACTTCAAGCATGTCACAGCATGGGTAACAGTCTTAATACAATAGCAGGGAACCCATGAATATGTTTACTGATCAGCCTATCAGCCGAACCCCCATCACTAACAGAAAATACTGGAGAGGCTTGAGGAAAATATACTTTGGCATTTGGGAGTTGCTGGGATGAATAGTTCCTCCTCCAATCAAGAGCATTCTGAACTTCAACAATAAAATTGAACCAAACTTGGAATACAGAACTCTCGTGACCAAAAATAAATATTGGGGAGATTTGGGAAAAATAGACCTTGGCATTTGGGAGGTGCTGGGATGAATCGTTTACCTGCCATTGAAGACCATCCTGAAGGGGTCCGGGTCTGAAAGCGGCAAGGGGCTTCACGCAATGCCAGGCAGCATGGTCCAGCCTCCCTTGCCTGGCTCGCACAAGGGGCAGCGCAAGCCAGGTAAGCTGTACTCCACAGCCTGGCCTCGTGCAAAGCCCCTCGCCGCTTGCCAGGCCCAATCTCCTTGCCTGCCAGCAATGGAAGCAGCGAGGGGCTTCATGCAAGAACAAGCTGCGCGGTGCAGCTTCCCTGGCTTATGCTGCCCCTCCTGTTCTCGCGTGAAGCCTCTCACTGCTTCCATTGCTTGCCAGACACAAGCCAGGAGAGAGGATTTGCATGACGCACCGCATGGCCTGGCATTGCGCTAATCCCTTCGAGCTGGATTGAAGATCGGGTACTCACCCCAACCCAGACTTTGAACTGCCAAGCTTTCAATTGATGAGACCTATTGCTGCTGGTGATTAACCAGCTGTGCTAAAGCCCGGCCCTGAATGAAGATTTCCAGCATCCCAATGCAGATATGATTGCAGTAGGTTCTTGGCACAGCCAGGAATTGGATATATAGATATCAAAATTTATGGATGCTCAGGTCTTGTTATATACAATGGAGTAATAAAAAGGTACCCCTTGTATTAAATGGGAAAAACATTTTCAAGCCACGAATGGTTGAATCTGTGGATGCAGAATCCATGAATATGGGAACCCAATTGTATTAATTTGTCTCAGCTATCAAATGTCTCTAACAATTCCAAGGATTAATATGGATAAGATATGTCTGTTCATCCAAGTTCTATATTAAATTGATTGCCTAGCTTTCAGCTGCATTAGCTCCTGTTCAGTTTTATTCGCAGAGTAGGCTTGTCTCATGGATAGCATTTAAGGATGCATCTATATTGTAGAAATAATACAGTTTGACACAACTTTAACTTCCATAATCTGATGCTATGAATTGTAATTTTATGTTGTCTTTATGCTTCTGTGTCAAATAGGTCTAGTGCTTCACCAAACTACAACTCTCAGGATTCCATAGCATTGAGCCATGGTAGTTAAAGTGGTATTTAATTGCAGTAATTCTAGAGTGTGGATGCACCCTATGATAGCTTCTCCAGTGGAAAAACATGCACTGGCTTATGGCGACTTACTTGTCTGACATCTTCTAATTTTGGGACAGAGAATGACCATCAAAGATGACTTTGATATGGCTCCTCATGGGCCCACTGAAAATCTTTACCTATTTGCCAAAATTATTTCAGATTCTGGGTATATTGTATATGGCTTCAAGAAATTGCTAGCAAATAAGCATTTTTGACAGTAAATAATAGATACATAGATTCTCAATCCTTTGGCACACACATTAATGTTGAAATATTTGAAAAGCATGTTTTCCCTCTGCAAGCTCTCCAGTACCACGACAGGCAAGACTGTAACTATTATTCTTCTCATGAAGAAGAATTAACACAACTAATTCTGCCCAGAGGAAAACAGTTATTCTCTTTGACCCTTCGTGCCCTAAGCATGCCTCACTCCATTTCAGTTTTGTATCCATTTTGCCAAAATCTGGAGGAGGAGGCAGGAATCCAGTTTGGTCAATTGCACATGATTTAGAGCTATTACAGAAAGTTCATTCCATGAAAAAGAATTTTTAAAGTTCACATGAGATCCTCTGACTACTACAAGCAGCTTTGACATTTGGTCTGTACTACAGAGGGAAATAGCTGCTCCAAAAATATGCTAACCATCCTCTCTTTTGTTTGCATTCTATTCAGTGGCTTGCATAAATATTCAAAATCCACAGAAAAGGAACAAATCAAAATGTTTGACATTCTACCTCACGTTCCTTGCATTACTTAGGGACTGGAGTACAGTGCAAATCTATAATTCTTTTCAAACATTAGTCCCATAGATATTTTTTCACACCAGGTCTTCCTTGTCTTGTTTTGTCTTTAATTCTCTTCCAGCATAGCATTATATATTTCCCATAGGGATTTTAATAGGGCATCAACAAGGCCATGGTTACAAGGAAGACTCACTTACATGCAAGTGGCTGTATTATGTATATACATGGTGTGTGTGTGTGTGTGTGTACACATAATATTCAGAAATCATAAATCTATAGTATCTGCTGCAACAAATACTTTGAATACATCTCTCTTTAGATACTTGAATATTAGGCATGAGAAAAAAGTTATGAAAATGATTCGTTTCGTAAGAAATTCGTAAGAAATGCTACTTTCGAGCGTTTCCGCACCTGGAACGCCAACCAGGAAGTGGACTTTCTTTTTTTAGAACCTCTGGGGCCAGGATTTTCTTAAGTGTCGTTATTAGGTCGTAAGGGGGCATGGGGGCACCCTCCTTCTCTCTCACACACCCTCCCGCCTCCCTTGCCAATATTATGGCAAGGCAAGCCCTAAACTCGCCCTTCCTCGGGTTGGAAGGGAAGCCTGAAAAATGTAAACAGAGAGGGATTACTCAGAGTAAATCTGCAAAGGAGGGCACTTTGGATGAAGGGCCCTCCTTTGCAGATTTACTTCTGAGTAATCCTCTCTGTTTACATTATTTCCGGGCTTCCCTGCCTCTCCTGACTGCCAGCCAGTAACTAAGGCATCAAAGAGTATTGGGGTGAGAAACCAACCTAATGTATAATAGAATGAATGCTACTGTAAGTGCCACTGCCTAATATTATAAGTAATCCAACTGGTCATACCTATTCCATGCACATGCAATAATACAGCAGTAATAACAATAACAAGAGGTAAAATTCAAACCGAAGTATTCTGAGTGGTCCCTGCCTCATGCAAACGGGCTCATGCGGTGCAAACGGGCTCCGTTTAGCCCGGGGGAAAAGCCAGCTTGGGAGCACACACATACATATTCTTGGGAGGGGGGATTTGTTGCAGAATCCCGGCCTCATAGAGAAGATTCTGCAGCAACCCCCCCCCCCCAAGAATATGTATGTGTGTGCACCCAAGCAGAAAACACTGTCTTTTCCAGGGCTAATTTCCCGGCTCACAAAGAAGAGCCCGCTTGCACCCGCATGAGGCAGGGACCACTCAGAATACTTCGGTTTGAATTTTACCTCTTCTTATTCCCATTGCTATTACTGCTGTATTATTGCATGTGCATAGAATGTAGGTATATGACCAGCCTGGGCAAACTTGGGCCCCTCGCTCCCTCGGGATCGGGTGAGAGAGAGGCAGCGAGGAGCGAGGGGGCTCCTCCTCCTTTTCTTTGCTGCTTCCAAGAATAGAATACCCCCACCCACCCTCCCGCCTTCCTATTTGGAGAGTCCCAACTAGAATTCAGTGTGATTGATTAAAGTTTTGGCCTACAACACACAGAAATACCAGCCAATTTAACAGCTGTTAGGATTTCTGGGAGTTGTAGGCCAAAACCATCTGAATGCACATGCTCTGGCATACGAATTACTAACGGATTTCGTTAGTACTTAAGTTACATTTCCGAAATTTTTGGGAATTTTTTGTAAGTCTTTCTTTTACTAATAAAAAAATCCCCCATTTGATTTACGATTCACCATTTTAGGATTCTAAACCATGCCTATTGAATATGTATATAATAAATTCAAACCAAGGCCAATATTTCTAGGCAGACCAAAACTCTAAATAGTATTTTTCGGCCAAGTAGGCATAAGGTAAGACTGGACAAATCAAGGTACATATAGAAGTATGATAATAAAATAAGTTAATCTGAATGAAGTTGGGGAAAAATATTTTATGTAGAATTAAAAATAAAACAAAATAATGTTAAAATCACAGGCGTAGTAATGTGTTCAATAACCCATAATGTTGTTTTTAACTGAAATGTATGTGTATTATGTGTTAATGTTAATGATATTTTATGCTGAATATTTTTGGTTTTATATTGTATTTATTGTGTATCGGCATTGAATCATTGCCTTTTTGTTATGCCGCTCTGAGTTCCCTTTCGGGGGTAGAGAAAAGCAGGGTAGAAATGATGGAAATAGATAAATAATAAATAAATAATGCTTTTAATATGACTAATAAATGAGCTAACCTGTAGAAATCAACCAAAACGAACACATTTTTATAGTTGATGAATCAATCTATCCCTTTTGTAGGAGAGAATAGGCATGCATCTTCCATAAATAATAGTTCAAAGAGAAAATTGCTATTTGGACTCCTTCATATAGATTTACGGGATTCCCATACATATGAAAATGGAAAGTTGCTACACTGTTATAATCCAAAAGATACATATTTCTAATGCTAAGCAAAGGAAATGTGCCCCCAAAATAATACAATCTAAGCGGGGATGGATAACATAGGGGCAAATCATCCCAGACTCTGAAATTGAATTAATCTACAGGGCACATAGATTCAAAGAATTTTCATGTGTGGTGTCATTATTAAAAATGAAGAAGAAAATGATTGTAGCCAATGGCCTGCTCACGGCTCCCCTAAGGAATATTTATTTATTTATTTAATTATTTAATTATTCCATTTTATATTCCGCTCCTCCCTGCGGGCTCGGGGCGGATTACAGCAATTAAAATGTACAATAAGACATTCGATAAAACATACCGTAAAATATACAATAAAAACAAATACATAGCCATAGTGACCGCAGGACTATGGTTCTTAAGTCAGGCATGAGCATGTTGATGGCGTTTGGGTTTAGCCAAACGCCAGCCTGAAAAGGACAGTCTTACACACCCTTCGGAAAGGGGCGAGTTCTGAAATTGCCCGAATATGACCTGGGAGCGAATTCCTGAGCACCGGTGCCGCGGCCGAGAAGGCACGTTGTCTTGTGCTGGATAGGTGACAGGAGTGGGATGATGGAATAACCAGGAGATTCTGCTCTTCTGACCGTACTGATCTCGGGGGAACATATGGGGTAAGGCGGTCCCTTAGGCACACAGGCCCTAGACCATGTAAGGCCTTGAAGGTTAAAACCAGCACCTTGAAGGCAACTCGGTACTCGATGGGAAGCCAGTGCAGTTGCCGAAGGATGGGAGTGATGTGCTCCCTCACTGGTGCTCCCACCAGCAAGCGAGCAGTGGCATTCTGCACTAGCTTGAGTTTCCGGATTGTCGACAAGGGAAGGCCAACGTAGAGGGCGTTACAGTAGTCCAGCCTCGAGATGACCGTCGCTTGGCTCACCGTGGCCAGGTCATCCCTGGACAGGTAGGGGGCCAGTCGCCTAGCCTGTCGCAGGTGGAAAATGACGTTCTTGCTGACCATGGAGACCTGGGCCTCCATGGTCAGCAAGGGGTCCAGTTGGACACCTAGGCTCTTACTAAGGGATGACGGGCTGAGTTGCTCGCCATCCAGGGTAGGCAACCGGCACTCATCCAGCCCAGGGTGACCGGGCCACAAGATCTCCGTCTTCGACGGATTCACCTTCAACCGGCTGGCACGCAGCCATCCAGTCACGGCTTCGAGGCATAAATGGAAACAATCGGGTACGGTGTCCGGCCTGCCGTCCATTCTCAGTAAAAGCTGGGTGTCATCCGTGTACTGACGGACACGGCCCCAGCTATGCCCCCAGCCGCCATTTTTAAATTTTAAAAAATTCTAAATTTTTTTAAAAAATGGCGGCTGGGGGGTGGGGAGGCGGGGCAGGGAGGAGGAAGAGAGCTAGCTCCTCCTCCCTGCACCGCCCCTCCGTCCCTCTCTCCGCGCCGAAAAGGAGTAGGCGGCACCAAGGGAAGTGCGTCACGGCAGGCCTGTGACGTGCTGCCCTTGGCGCCGCCTTCTGCCCTTTTTCGGCGGCTTTAGGAGGGGGCGGGGCCTGGGCTGGGGCAGGGCCCGGGGGCGGGGCCTGGGGGTGGGGTCGAGCGGCCCCCGAGGTCATCAGTGACCTCTATTCCGGCCCTGGACCCGGTAGAAGTTGGACAGCCCTGGTCTATGGTATCAAACGCTGCTGTTAGATCTAACAAAACAAGCAGGGCTGATCCACCCTGGTCCAGCTGGCGCGCGTTGGTCTGTAATGGCGACAAGCACGGTCTCCGTCCCATGCCCAATATGGAAGCTGGACTGGAAGGGATCAAGTCCAGCTGTCTTTTGAGTTTTGAATAATATGGCAAATTATGATGATAGAATGACTATAAGGAACTCTCGTAAGTTGATTTAGTAAGACCTGTAATGATGGAGCAATATATTTGTGCTAATCTTTTTTTAAAAATTTACACATTACATTTTGTATGTGAAGATCAGAGTCCTTTTGGGTGTTAGTTTTACTAAGTTTGTGATTAGGTAAGTTGTGTTTATGGTGTCAAGTAATTTTATTTTGTTAGCTTTTCTTTTTTTCTTTTCATACATGCTACATAAGTATAGGATGGTTTTTTTTCTTTTTCATCTTTTTTTCTTAATATTGTTTTTGTATTGGCTATCTGTCATTATTAGATGTTATAAACTAGTTTGTGTGTTTCAAAATCTAACAAATATAAACTTTAAAAGAAAAGAATACTCCAAGGAACAAAGATAGGTATTGCTTTCCAAGATATGGTAGTGCTTTCCAAGAGGCACTGTTTCCCAGGAACACAGCCAGACTTCTGAGATGTAAACATTATTTCACAATAACCTGTTAGTATTTAAAAATTCCTGTTTTGTATTTAAAGGTAAGACCCTACTGGAAATTCTAAGGATATTGCTCATCCACTAGCTGTGGTGTTTCAGCCTGGTGCTCGTGTGCATGCTAGGGATGATGGAGTGGTTCCTGCAAATGCTGATGATGGGATGCTTAGTGAAAATTCTGAAATGCAAAGTGAACTTTCAGATGAGGCTTGCATTCCTGGGAACAGCTCTCTTCCCAGGGCCTCATTAGATGATAATTCTTGTGCTCGGGACTCTGAAGGTCTTGATGTTGATAACGGGACACCTGGGAATCTTAACGAGCTACCATTCAATCTCAGAGATAGCATTCGAGAATCTAGGCAGGCTGCCTGCCTCCGGCGCAGCAGCCGGTTTGCAAACCAAAACTGATTTGTCTTTATATTAGCTTGCTTGGGAAATTGTCTTCAGTTTCCAGGCTTCATTTAGAAATACCATGTCAAGTTTTGCCATGTCTCCAAGCTCCTGATTTTTGCCTAGGCCTTGTGCACGTTTTGTTTCCATAACTGCCTTGTATTATTCTTGGGATTTGCATCAAGCTTTTTACCTTTGTTTATGGATTTTGGGACTAATCTAACTGTGTGATTACCTTGGATTTATTCTACATTTGATCTTCTTTTATCCCTTTTGTTGGACACCATATTTGTTTCAATAAAAACCCATTATTCAGAGACTGTCTGAACTAGGGGGGTGCTCCTTGTCTGAAGTGCAACACTAGCTGTATGTGAAATAGCTGAAATCTGATTAGTAATTCATTCTAGAGATTCAGATGGCCCCCTCTTCAATTCATAAACATTTGGAGGGGCCCTGTTTTGATTCATAATCTGAATCTCCAAAGCTTTGTAATTGCTTTGTAAAGATTTGTTCCATTAGCGGCAATAGGGAAAATTGTGAGGCTCAATTCTCTATTATTTTTATGGCTATCAGGATGAAACTTTGCACACTTCTAGGCAACATTTATAACTTTAAGAAAAATGGAGTTTGCCTGACTTCTGTGAAAGATTGCTCCACTGCCAAAGTGCTACAACAGAAAAAGGTCTATCTCAGATCTACTCATCCAACTAGCTTATCAAGATGGTGGGGTACTAAATATAACTCTCCCTAGCTTCTCATGTATTTATCAACAAAGTATGTCATATAAATTACATATTTAAATAATTATATCTTTTACATGAAGAAAAAGTAGGAAAAAAAATAAAAAGGGAAAAGGAGAATGGAAGGAACGGTAGAATAGGAGAGTGAGCAGAAAGATTAAGATCATATTTTGCTAAATTGTAACAATATATGCATTTACACTTGGAGATTCAGTACCACATTTAAAAGACCATACCTAAATGAAAGGTTTTGAGTAAATGAATGGTTTTTCATATCTTGTTTGAAGAAAAACCTGCTAGAAGTAATCTGATTTCTCTGCTTCAAAAGGGAGCACCTAGCATTGAAATTTCATCCTATCTCTGTTTCCACATCAAAGCACTGGATTACTAGCTTGTGGATTTGGTGTTCTTGTCTAGTTTCAGAAATGATTTGACAGATAATATGTCAGCATATGCTGCCAATTTTTAAAAAGGCCATTTTCAGTTCTTTGCCTCACAGGACGAAGCAGCCATATGGCTGCCAAATCTCTGCCCCACAGACTTGAAGGCTGCTTGGTGAAACAGCAAGAACGGGTGCCATATCTTTACCTAATAAATACCAAAAAATAGGTATTTATTTAACTAAGAATTATAAAGAATGACCCTAAGAACAAGAACAATTACAAATGCACACCCTAGGGTGCATATACAACTGTACAAATACTGCAATTTGACCCCACTTCAATAATAATAATAATAATAATAATAATAAATGTTGTGGCTTTAATTGCCATGGCTTAGAGTTATAGAATCCTGACAGTTGTAGTTTTGCATGATATTATCAGTCATCTCTGCCAAAAAGTCCCAGGATTTCATAGCATTGAGCCATTATGGTTAAAGTGGTGTCCATTCATTCTATAGTGTAGATTTATTTATTTATTTATTTATTTATTTATTTATTTATTTATTTGTGATATTTGTATACAACCCTTCTCAGCTGAGAGCAGGACTTCCCTGGAAGATCATAATCTATGAATTGGTTCTTAGAGGAAGATATGTTCAGACAGGTAAGTTGGACCTGAGCTGTTTAAGGCTTTAAAGGCTAAAGCCAGCACTTTGAATTGTGCTCAGTAGGTAATAGGCAGCCAGTGGAGTTGCCATAGCAGGAGGGCTGTATGCTCCCCAGTTAAACCCATGACTACAGTATGCTGGACTATTTTCTATTACAACGGTTTTCGAAGGCAACCTGACATAGAGCACATTGCAGTAGTCCTAACAAGATGTAATAAAAGTGTGGTCTACTGTAGACATACTCATAGAATTACACATTCATGACTGATTCATATTCACGATCCTTATGTATTCCCTAGTTTAGGACATACATTGAAATCATGAAAGTTCTCCAATCCCCACTTATCTATCATCAGCAGCTTCTGTAATCAACAGGATTTTGTTCCCTGTTAATCTGGAATCAATTTATTGATGTCTTAACTTCCATCCTCTGGTATGAGAGGAAATTATGTCAGGGAACCTATTTCTGAGCATTGCACCAAAGATCATTTGTGAGAAGATATGGGAACATCAATCAGTTGCTTCTCAATTGACAATTGGTAAAGCAGGGGTTACAGTGGGAAGCAGGTCAAGAGATACTATGTAGCAACAGAACTACAGCGAATAGATATTTGTAGCCATTGTAATTAAGTTCCATTCCAAAACTGGATGCAACAGAATAATTTCTTATAAATTACCAGTGAGTTTAAAGAATGAAAGTGAAAGAAAAGAGATACATACTTGGGAAACGGAACTCAGCATCTTGAACATGTGAACACATTTACTATTTAGTTATCAATAGGAAGAACACATTGATTTCATGCCATTGGAATATGGAATAAGTAACCCAGGGTGGGGCAGTTCCCTAGAAGAATAAACTGAATTTACCTTAAGGCACACATTTGCGTGCATACAGAAGACAGGCTATAAGAGGCCCGATGGGTTTGAGCTTGTCCTTCAGATAAACCTGACAAACAGCTTGTATTATATGATTGATGATTGTTACAAGGAGCCTTCCCAGAGCTTCCACAACTTAGCTAATGACTGTGTCACTTACCAAAATAGTACAGAATGCTATAAAAAGCTTCTTATTAACTACTGGCGCAAGGACATTTAATGAGGTCTGCTTATAAACTACAAAATCCCTTGGAGGGCATCCTTACCTTATGGTATATGCGATCTAAGAAAGATAAGTCCCACAAATACAAGACAGTGTAAAGTATATAAAAATATGCATTCCTTGCTTGCTGGTAGATGACAATGAATCCTAGATATCTGAATCCCGAGGCACTACTAAACCTACCTTGCCCCTGCAAAAAAAAATCTCATTTTTAGGAAGTGTTTATATCTGAAATATATATTTTAAGCACTACAAATCCTAACAAAAGAAGATAGCCTGAAAAAAGATATTCACAGTACCACAATCACAAATGCATACCCTGCACTTTCCAGAAAAATACAGGTCTAACCACAACAATAAGACACTGATGAAAACAGCTGTTTCAACTGCAAGTAGGAATGGCTAGAGAAATATAGATTTTCCATGATGTATTGATTGTTATGTGCAAACCAGGGAGTTTGTTTTTTCTCTTCCCCAACACTTGGTGATCCAGTAACAAACCATGTTCGATGAACTTTATCATATGAAGGTGGCAAACTGGCACTGGAACAGAACCATAATTTTTGTAATGCTGTGCAATCTGTTGCCAGTATGCCATCTCCCCATGGCAAACCCATCCCTGATCACATTATGGTCCCACCATTTACCTAGTGTGATGAGCCCAGATCCATATCTATGCTAACATGCCATCTCAGCAGCGATATCAGGGAGTGAGATTGTATTGCACTTTCACTCTCTCCCACTTCCCCTTGCAACTATTGATAGATTTTTCAAAATTAAGAAAATACCTTTGTTGGAATTGCAAAGCAGCTTGTCTAAAAATATTATTTTTAATTAATTGTAGAGTGAAACTATGAGGGTGTGTCTATGTGTGTGTGTGGGGGAGAACAGGAAGTATGGCTATGGGACCATGAAGCTGTGGAACCAATTGTCAGAGTGGTGATGCTTCAGAAAGGTGCTGTGGCAGGGACGATCAACCTGGTAAATTGCCACTATCCCCGATTATGCAAATACCAGAGTTCCCTATTCACCTGTAATAATAAACATCAGGACTAGTCCTTTGATGGTTTGTTTAGTGAGTTTAGTTCATTCCACTTCTTTAGGCTCCTATATTGTTTTCAATAAATTAATGAACAAATGTCTGAAACTTGACAGAAGGAATATTTTTGTTGGAATGTTGGAGGCATACATGCAGTATATCTTTTATGAAGAGACTTTTCAAACAATGGTGGTGAGGGGACTGTCTCTAACATATATTTTAACTGTCACAGAAAAGAGACGAGGGGTTTGTCTAAATGGCTTTTTAAAAATCATACTTTGTAGCTGCCTTGACCCTGACAATGATATACAATTCCTTTAACAGGTGAACACACTTTCCAGTGCATTATATACTAAAGCCCACTACTTGCTGCATGGTTACCATGAAAATCTGCTCTGTTGCTGTGTTTTTCTATGTGTGTACCATCCAGAGTATGGGTGTACAATCTCTGGGTCACCTTGGGGAATAGGCACAATCTAGGGGCGGCTTCGGGAGATGGGTACATGACAGATTGCCTGATGTTTTTGCTGGAGCACATGCTTTATATCATTACAAATCCCTTAAAATTTTTTTGTGAATACTACAATTCTTGCTCAAAGCAGGGGAGTTATGGTTTACTCATGGCCAAGAGAGTGAAGAAGCTGTTGCATAGGATGGCTTTTGTCTCACCCACTGTTTCTGCTGCTACATCTGCCACTACCTTCAGAGCCAGGAGCCAGCCTAAGCAAGTTGAGGCAGGGGGAGTGATCTTCCACTCATTTACTCCTGAGTAACCAACTTACTCATGAGTAAACTGCTAAAATGATGGTGATTCAAATTTGGGTTGTAGGCAGCAGTACAATTTCAGCACATTATATTATAGGTAGGTAATATGAAGTGACACCACAGTGTGGCACGAACAGAGTGAACCCAAGGACATATCTGGGACTGAATAATCTAAATTACAGCTATGTGGTTTCTTTTTGTGTGATGTAGACAAGTCTGAGGAGCTTGGAATTCCCCAGCAGCTTAACCTCCCTTTGCGCCTCCAGAAGATTCTACAGTCCAGGAACTTCAGGAAAATCGGCCTGCAGGATACATTTGTGACATGCCTTAGTTATTGCATTGATGAAGACAATAATTATTATGTGTTTCAGTACCTTAAAAGTGTGCCACTCTTTCTCTCTTTTTTTCACCTTGGAAGAGTACACATACCTTTTTTTTTACTCCAGACACACATATTTTATTTTTAATATAGTTCTTCCAAATGGCTTGGGAGCATAAAATGTTCTACTTCTTATTCCTGAGCCTGAACATGCTTTCTTCAACCTAATAGTAGTTTTTCTATTAACTATTCAGAACAAGGGGGCAGAAAAGAGGGAAGGTGTCAAGCACCTGATCTATGTTTGTTCTAAGCAACCGGTTTTTCCAGTCTTCTTTCAGAGAAATAGAGGGGGGAAAGTTTCTTACAAAGGCAGGACTAATTCCAAATTCCCAGACGATGAGTAAGCAGTATTTTGTTATTGTTGCAGAAAGTCATGTCAAGCAGTGTGATGACATTTTACCTTATAATGGAGTTGGTGGAAAACATCAAAGGAGTGCGAGGAGAATATTTATAACACAACAATACCCTCTTGTTAGTTGTACATCTACCAGCAAGTTAACAAGAATCTATTAAAGCTGATGGACCGGGACTTGCACATCGAGACTGATTCATTAGATGTAGATTTGGGTGAATGGAATATTGTAAAGTATGTTTTTTGTGTGTTGCTTGCTTTTCTGATTTGGTTTAGAGGATATGCATTTGGCCTAGGGATCAAAAGTAGCTGTGAAGAAAGAAATACTGAAAAGAAAATCGATTGCTAGATATATGGAAAGCAAAAACAACTGCAAATGGCATTTTTTTTGTAACCTGCACCTATGACTTAGGGCCCTTCCACACAGTCATATAGCCCAGAATATCAAGGCAGAAAATCTTTTTTGAAAATTGCTTTGAACTGGGTTATCTGAGTCCACACTGCCATATATTCCAGTTCAAAGCAGATTATGTGAGATTTTATTCAGCTGTGTGGAAGGGGCCTCAGTTGACAGGTTGGCCATGTAACAGGAGCTTGCTTGCATTAAGAATGAAACATACGAAACAAAGAGGGAAGTTATTCGTGGGTGCTGAAATACCAGCAATCTTGTAAAATTGGTGGTTCTCAGAACCTTTCAAGCAAAGACTCAACTGGCTCATGCATCCAGAACTAAAATCCAATTTCATTCACAGCTTTGTCCGAGCCAGCACATTATGTTAGAATGCTCTATCTCATTTATGATTCAATTTAAGACTGAATGTCAATGAAACTGAATGTTGTGACTGCATTTTAGTCTCCTGCTGTACAATAAATGTCTGCATTAAGGATCTTATTTTCAATGCAGGAGACCATTTTAGTGATGAAAGCTTAGTTTCATGGATATTATGACCATTACACCAAGTGATTTGTAAAATATAACAAGAACTACTGTCTTTGGCAAGATAGAAAATAGATGTATTAACTCAGAGTGGTGTATTTAAAAGCTTCATTCTGTGTGAACTAATATTGAAAAGCCTTATTTGTACCATCTCCAAATGGTTTGCAGCATTAATCTGTTGCAAAAAAATCAAGTTTCTTAAAAAGCCTGTCTTGTGACATTTTAAAGTCAGAATTATCACTATCAGCATCACGCGTAGCATGATAAAGTATCACAAGAAATATATAAAATGCTGCTTGTTCTCCCTCATTTTTTTCTCTGTTCTGGAAATGAAACAACAAGTGATTAATGTAGACTTTGAGATCCTACAAAGTGGTCACAAAATCAGAATAAATGTATCTTTTACAAGCTGTGTTACATTTATCTTTGCTTCTAGAGGCTCATCTATACTGGATGGTTTAACACAATGTAAATCTGCCTCTGAAGCAGTCCTGGATTCAGCACTCACATGCCAATCCCAGAGCTGCTATCCAGATGGTCTGGGATCATATCCACTCCTCTGGAGTATCATATTCCTCTGCTTTCCATTGCTACTGCTCCTAACCAACCATGAAGCTGGGTTGTTGTAGGTTTTTCAGGCTGTATGGACTTGTTCTAATCTAAAAGCATTTTCTCCTGACGTTTCGCCAGCATCTATGACAGGCATCCTCAGAGGTTGTAGGGTCTGTTGGCAACTAGGAAAATTGGGTTTATATATCTGTGGAATGTTTTAGAGTTTTTAAATACTGTTATAATTTTAGAGTTTTTTAATACCAGTATTTAAGAACTCTAAAATTATAACAGTAAATAAAGAATGACGCTCAAACACAGGGGAACTCTAGACAAGAAACAATTAGGAACAACTAATCACCTCTCAACAAAGGATTCCCCCAGGCAGTAACAAATCACACCTAAAAACTGTCAGGCCATCAACTATTAATCAAGGTGGCCAAATGAAACATCCACATCTGGCTCCAATAGACAAGAGTTCTTTCTTCCACCCTGGACATTCCCCAGATATATAAACCCAGTTTTCCTAGTTTCCAATAGACCTCGCAACCTCTAAGAATGCCTGACATAAATGCAGTCAAAATGTCAGGAGAGAATGCTTCTATAACAAGGCCATTCCACCTGAAAAACCTACAACAACCCAGTGATTCTGGCCTTGAAAGCCTTCAACAATACAACCATGAAGCTCTTGAAGTTTCTGACCATCATGGATACTTTCCGCTGATACCAGAATGGGGCACCCACATGACCAACAAGAAGAAGGCCCTAATCCCACAGTTCAGACTGTCTAAACAGAGTATCCCCTGTTGTTACCGAAAACATGACAAAATTGATTTAAATTTGATCCTTCCTCCTCAATATTTCCTAGAAGCCACCATGCGGAACAGCCAGTGATCCATGTCCATTGAGTCCAGAATCATTAGTCAGATATACATAACATCAGGATCATGATTTAATATTTGTGAAGAAAATGTGCATGTATGAGTGACTATTCATCCCTTGAACCTCATTGATTCACTAATGCTTGCAGTAGTTCACCCCAATAGTAAGGATTGGTGTTTCATGTGAATGTGACCAAAGATCTGACAGGTGTAAACTGAAGACTGATAGAATCGAGATATGTTGATTTCAATACAATGCAACCCCAGTACCCATGGAAAAACAATTTCCAGACCCAGAACCACACATAATAGCAAACCCTATTGAAATGAATGACTTTTGACACAAGACTGGCATAGAGTCATGCAGGACAACCTTTTAAAAGCTTGATAATGATATGCTTAGTCAGACATGGAAAAATGAACTTGTGGATACCAGTCCCATGAATACAGGAAGTTATGTTGTACTGTACCAATCAGAAGTACAAAATTAGCCAGAAATAATGTATCCATACCAGAAATATTAATCAAAATCCATCCCTTCCCACAGATATGCAGACTACTTCATAGGAGAGAATGGACTGTGACCCCCATTACATTTCCCAATTTCTACAATATAAGAAAGTTAAACAAAAAGTTTTAAAATTCATGTATTTGGGTATATTTATTTGATTCCAACCAGCAATCATGAGTCAGAGTAAGCTCTGAAGTACAGTGTTTTGGTCATATAATTGTCTCTTCAAAAATAACTTACATACACTATAATACCCTTCAGCAGCTAAAGAGGAAAGCTGGAAAATGCCTGGCTATGTGCCATGCCTCAAGCAAAGATCACTTTTCTGGAATTTCAGAACTGTTTCTGAAACAGTATGTCCAAAGAACCCCAACAGTTATAAGAAAGCATCTTGCCCCTTGAATTTTCCAGTATGCAGAGAGAAAAATTCTCTGAGGAGTGGCCATATATTTAGATTTCATCATTAAAGTCAATA
Source organism: Anolis apletophallus (assembly GCA_030556195.1). Taxonomy (NCBI): domain Eukaryota; kingdom Metazoa; phylum Chordata; class Lepidosauria; order Squamata; family Anolidae; genus Anolis; species Anolis apletophallus. Next base: position 59,911,345 of record JARBWK010000007.1, on the reverse strand, counting down.
TTTTCAATACAAGAAAAAGGCTTTACAAATCAACCACGAGATCTATTTCTTAAATACTTTATAAAAACCCATGATATTTTAGATTTCTGATCTTTTGAACCCATATTTAAAACACTATAGATGCACTCCAGCTGACTCAGAACAAAGCAGTTTCACCTTGTTCCTTCTGTAGGAGGTTTCTTCTCAGAATTCTGCCACAGTCAAATAAACCCCATTGAAGAATCTGACTGTTTTTTTAATCTTAAAAGAGCCTCAGGCTAATCATGCCTTTGTGAAACCCTAATGACTTTTCTATCAATAGCAGAGGAGCAACAGATGATGTTATCTGCTGGGACAATGATATTAATTCACTATAACAATTAACCGTGACTATCTGCAATATGCATGCTTCACACTGAAATTCATATATTAGCTAGTAATGTGGGATTTTATCATTCTTCCATTTTCTGCCAGTTCTGCCTTTGCAAATTACTGATGTTCATGATAGTGTAGCTACTTGCTGTGTAGCACTTATTATTCACATCAGTTACAAGACTAGAAGAAAAATTGTCTTATTTTATCTTAGTTCTTAACTCAATTGCCTAAAAATGCAGACAATGTTTACCTTTTTGCTCAAATCTCTGTTTATGCTGGATGTTTCTATCATATTGCATTCCCAGACATTCTTTTGACCTCTCAGAAATTAAGAAAACTCACAGGTATTTAAGATTCTTACTTGCCTGGCAAACCTTTACATGATCAAGTTAGCATAATTTCAGTGTAAATTCTGTGCAGAATTACCTGATAGATTTTTGTGTCTAATGAGCAGGACTTAATCATAAGGGTAAGGAAGTAATGTGGATTCTATGCATGCCATTTCTGATTTTATTTTCTAATATCAATGCCAATTTATATTGTTTGTATCACGCAAGTTTTATTTTTTTCCATTGAAGCACTTTTGTGTGCAATTCTGTCCTGGACATTTGGGCCATTGATTTCCATTCTGACCCCCTATACTCATTGTATTCAACAGGGATCTAATCTTTTGTTGTTTGGGAACCAGCTACTAATGTTCTCACACACTTCTGTGAGTATTTTCTGGTGTAATTGATCACATGAAGAGAATGAGATGATCAGCCTTTTCTTCCTGTATGATAGGGGAACAGAGCATTACTGATTGCAATGGTTGCTACCCAGTAAGTGAGTACATGAGAAGTTGCATGGGGCTATATAAGGATAATGAATACAAAACAGTCACAATGGCAAAATTCTAGTCTATGCATTCATGACTACTAAATAGGATTGTGACCTCTTTTTCGTTCAAACAAACTTTCTTACAAAAACTCAACTTTTCAGGACATAAAACACTTTTCTGTGCGTGAAACTTTTGTGTTTGTCTTGAAATCAGGTTTTTATGGACACAAAGAGTGTTTTTCTATGCTGAATAATTCTTTGGGATGCTTGAATGTAGAGAAGTCATTATGGGGGAATATTCCTTTTTTCCTTTAGCAGGGAGAAAACTACTGTTGAGTATTGATCTCCACATGTAAGGACAAAATAGTAAGGATTTACTTCTGCTCTATAAGGTTTGAGTGTGTTGTCATGTTTAGGTTCTAGCAAAAGAGGTGCCAAGACTCAAGTTGGCCTTGCTTCTGATCTGGAAGGGCCAGTATGTGGGAACTTTCTCAAGATACAATGGTGAGGGGAAAACACTCTGAATTTTAATCTATCCTTACTTCATACATTCCATGGTTAAGCTCCAACACTGAAAACAGATGCATGAGGCACAAATTAAACTTTGCTTGTAAGTCATTGTTCAGTATTGCGAGGAAAATATCTACCATGCTTATCCATTTTGAATGAATAAGAGGTGAGGTATTGCTATCTGCTACAGATGAGCAAGCCTAGCAAATGAAAAGCCCAAAGTGAAGAGATTTTTATAAAATCATTTCACACTTTTCTGGCCACAAACACAAATTTTGCTGTATATGTTCAGTAACAGGGAAAGTAACAGGTATTTGTTGTGGTGAAGAGGTGAAAGATACATAGGAAGACTGGTCCCTGGTGAACAGCATAGTAAGTTATTGTGGAGACAGTAGACCTTCCACACATAAAATACATATCATTCCCTTTGTCCAAACAACCCCTACTTTTAGTCACAATATACTGTCGCTGTCTACTTGGAAGAAAGTTTGTTTGGCTTCATTGATTCTCAAACCTATCCACTTGAATCCAGGATTGTACTCTAAAACTTGGATATCATAGTTCACCCATGACTGCCATTTTCCAGTTGCTATGGAGAGCCCCCTAGGTATCCAAAGATATCTGCCTTAACTACCTCTAAATTCCTATTTAATCATATTTAATTAGGTACCTGACTCTTCTTTTTTAAATATGAAGACAGATGTAAGCAATTTCAATCTCTGCCTTTCCTGAGATAGACCAACAATAAACTTTTTTTTGCAGGTGTGGTCAAATCTTCAGTCAAAACAAGGTGTCATTTAGTAAATAATTTTATTTATTTATGGTATTTGTACCCCGTAGCTTCTCACCCCCGTAGGGGGACCCAGTACGGTTTACATTTGCAGCACTACAGGCCGCACCACCACAGTACAATATAAAAATACACCATATAATCAACATCATTAAAAGCATTAAAACATTAATTAAATAAGAGACTGCATAAAAGTTTCACACACACACAAGTATGAGTGATTTTTTATAAGTCAGTTTAGTTATAGTTCTATTACAAATCTTTTCTTAAAATGGCACTAGAAATTCCTAGCCATCTTCTGTGACAGGATGCAAACAAGGGGTGGCATATCTTCTGTGAAAATGTATAAGTCTCGTACAACCCCATCTTCCCTAACACATAGAATTTCTTCAGGGATGTGTACCTCAGGCATCAGACTTGAAAATTGATGCTATGCCAGTTTCCAGTGACCAATGAGAAAACAAAACAAGCAAAGTGCACTATAAAGAGGTGAGAATAGGTATGTATAGAGCACCTGTTCTAAACATGGCCTAAACATTTTCCAGTCTGACAAAGAGTCATACAACCAGAGGAGGAAATAGTCACATATTCTTTTTTTTTAAGTGACCATTAAAATTTTCATTCAAATTCTGGTGTGCATATCCCATCTTTATATCCCATCTTTCTCCCATGAGAAAACCCAAGGAAGCTGAAAAGATGGAGACAACATAAGATCGTTTCTCAAGGCTATGGACCCTTTACATATACAATGTTTCCCTCACTAAACAAAATTGGATAGGATGGACAAACTGATCACTAAAATTTTAGGATCTGAAGCCTATTAATTGGCTCTGACTATAGTATATGTATTGACACAACTGTTGAATGATGAATCAACACATAGGAAAAAGCATATTGAGTCAGTGGATATGCTCTAGTTAGCACTAACAATACTATTAACCATTTATTTATTTTGTGCTGGCTTCTCTATGGCCAAATTAGAGCAATATTAGTAATTGTAGCCACTACTAGACCTGAAGCAAATTTGTCTTAAAATCACCATCAAACATGGTGGTGAGTAGTGTTTGGCTGTGTGGGTATTTTACTAACTTTACTTCACACTCAGAAGTATAATCGGCCTGTAAAGAGTTTGAAATGGCCTTGAATGTTTTACAATATGTAACTATGGACTTCAAAAATGGTGAATAACTAACAGGATTTGGTATGTGGCAATGAACATTTTGCCATATGGGATAGCTGGCATTGGGTAGCATTCAATATTTCACAATGCCTGACAGATGACTCAGAAGAATTCATTATACCATTCTATACAAGAGAATCATGAATATTTATGTACAAATTTCCATGTCAAAATTCAGATATCAAAATCTGAAACTTTTTTTCTTTTTATTAGTTTAAGAAAATAAAACAATTACGAAGAAATAAAAAGACAAACTTAGGTCTAGGGCAGGCATGGGCAAACTTGGGCCCTTCTGGTGTTTTGGACTTCAGGAGGCTGTTAGAAATTGTGGGAGTTGGAGGCCAAAACACCTGGAGGGCCCAAGTGTGCCCATGCCTGGTCTAGGGTGTGGATATAAAAGCAACAGAACATTTATTTCCTATCGTGTCAATTAAAAATGGAACTGAATGTCATTTAGATCATGTTCAATTTGTCTGCAGAAATCATTGAGTGTTCAGGTTGGATGGAGACTCAACGTGCAAAGTGTCCTTTCAGAAGCCCAGCTGACCACTCAGTGGTTGAAGCTGCTGTGCGTCTTTGCTGACATAATAAATAAGTGACTAGTCCTCATAAAATGTGTTGTCTTTTTTTGCATCTGTTAAATGTCTTTATATTTAGCTGGATCACTGATAGAAAAGAACATGGAACGCCTATTTTTCTAATACTGAACTTGAACTGAACTGAACTTTATTATTTATGAGTCGCCCTCCACAAGTGTGCTCCGGGTGACTTACACAGCTAGCAATGCAGTACTAGAGTATTAAAATATTAAAATATTAAAATATTAAAATGGCTAAAAATATCGGACTCGGAAGGTTCCGGGTCGCTGGTTGTCGTATTATGCATAGGCTTTCCTAAATTGCCATGTCTTAAGTGCCGCCAAGAATTGGGGCAGGTCAGGACTGGATCTTTGGTCTGGCGGTAGAGAGTTCCACAGGATGGGGGCTGCAACAGAGAAAGATCTCTGTCTCGTGGACTCCAGATGAGCCTCTCTCAGACCCGGGATACAAAGGAGGTTCTCGTTTGCTGGCCGTGGTGCTCTTGGGTGGGTGGGTAGGGTCAAGCGGTCTTTTAAGTATGAGGGACCCTGGCCCCGCAGGACCTTGAATGTCAGGGTCAGAGTCTTATAAAGGACTCTGTGTTCGACCGGCAGCCAGTGCAGACGCTGCAAGGATGGTGTGATGTGACATCTCATTGGTGTTTTTGTGAGGAACCTGGCAGCAGCATTCTGCACAATCTGGATCTTATGGGTTAATGATCGAGGAAGGCCCACATATAAGGCGTTGCAGTAATCCAGCCTTGATGTAACCGTGGCATGGATTACTGTAGCTAACGCCTCTGTTGGTAGGTAGGGCGCCATTTGCCTCACTTGGCATAGGTGGAAGAAGGCCCTTTTGCTCGTAGAGGCAATCTGGGCCTCCATCGTCATCTTAAAGTCCAGGATGACACCGAGGCTCCTCACAGAGGGGGATGGGGTCAGCGGTTCCCCTTCGAAGGGGGGCAGTGGGTTGACTAGCTCTGACGGACGTCCGGCCATAGTCAAATATCAGTCAAATATTCCTTTCCACCCATTATTTAGCTTTAACCCTGGGGTTATATAGATTCTATAAAGCATTTTGTATAAGTTCTCTCTAATGAACCCTACTATTGAAAATTTACATTTTTTCCAGAAGTACTCCCATTTATCTAATTCTATATTTCTGATAGTGGGAACCTTGATTGGTGCCTCACAGAATTTTAATTGGTGTCAAATCTATCCCATTGATCAAAATAGTCGCTTCTGAGTTGCTATATAGTTGTCAGAGCATTGCTTTTACCTTATGGCCATAGTTTTTCCTTATCTCCTCCTCCAGTTCCTGAAAGACTTGAATATTCAGGGTCTCACAGATGCTGATCATGTGCTTTTTAATTGGTCTCTCCATGATAGTGTCTTTATGCATATTTGTTAATTTAGGGTGGAAAGTCCATTTGTATTTCATTCATGCTTGCAGAGCAAGAGTATGAAAGTTTTGAGATTGCATCATTTCCTTTTGTTAGAGATCCTGGAAGATCTGCATTTTGTGCTTTTTGTAATGTAAATCATGGCCAACAGAAAGCTTATTTTAAACTTGCATCTTCTTTGAATAATGTGCAAATCTATGGATGACATCTCAGGGTGAGGCCCATGTTTTGAAGTTCAGATTAGTATGAATGCCAGCATATCTCCCTGTTCCATATGCTCTGGAAACCCTTATTAAGTAAATATTGAGACAACGGCCCCAGTTTCCAAGGTCTTCAACTTTATTTTTTGAGATATTTTTTGGATTTCTCTAGTTTCTGAATCCTAGTTTCATGTGATGATCTCTGTTGGACGGCTTCATTTGTAATTTCCTCAATATCACAAACATGCCTGGTAAGAGCATTATCTACAATGAAAAGTATGTGTGTTTATTATAATTTGTAACATAGTGATTGGGAAAAAGGAGAAACATAGTATTATTGATAAGGGAAAGTGTGTGTATTTTGGGATACTTTCTATGTTTCTTTTTCTTCCATTATTGAAATGCTTTTAAAAATATTATTTGTATCATTTTGAGGGTGGGATGGGGAGAGAAGAGAGTGAAAAATGAATTTTCAGGACTCTAATGACTTATACTAATGTATTCCTTCATCGAAATACAGATTTCTATTTAAAATTCAGAACACAGTGGTATTATGAATTGGAGTTTAATGGATTCCAAATAATTGCCCTTTAGAAATGATGAATAGCTGTTTAAAGACACTGATAAGAATATACTATTCCTCTCCTAACAATGGGTCTTCTGCATTGACTGTGTCATGTATGCCTGAAATTAGTTTATTAATTTTTGTATTGATATGCAAAGTGCAGACTGATAGCAAATACATTTTTCTAATCTCCCCCACTCATCCAAAAAGTCTCTGTTCAGTGATTTTGGGGTAAAGGGAAGAAAAGGAGATAAGGAGATAGCACTCTGCATTGAAACTATGTCACTGAAATGCAGATGGGTCCCATTTTGTGTTTTATTTGGTTTTCTTCATTTTTAAAAAATATGCTTGTAGAATGGGATCTAAAGATGAATTAATGATCAGGTTTTGCAAACTTCTGCATTCAGCTTTTTGTAGGCAGCTCGTGGTGTCTCTTTATGCCTGCACAATACAAAACAAAATCTTTTTAGACTTGTTCTTTGCCTTTCTAAAGCCAAGGACCTCACATGACTCAATATTTTTTTAAAAAAAGAATGCATTATTCATTTATTCAATGTGATAACAGGCTGACAAAATTTTCACTTAACAGATGAGATGGATTCTTTGTTAACTGTATGGAAATCTTTTTTTAAAAAAAAATTACCAACTCAAATATATTTTGTGAGACATCTGTGGCTTAATGCAATGAAGTGCCTACATGGGAATATATTTTCTAGGGGGTGCCAAATGGACTGCTGCACACTGTTGTCTACTTACTTTCAGTTATTGTTATTGTGCCTGTTCTGCCCCCCCCCCCTTTCAGCATGCAGAATCAATTAAAAAACTACTTATTTCCCCCCCTAAAGGGTCAAGCAAAGGGTTTCTGGGGGGTAGAGGCAATCCATTTATTCCCCAAATCCCTGTCACCCCCTATTTTCTTCTTTACCTCCAGTTTACAAGGCAGATTTACCTTCACCCTCCCTCAAAAGAAAGCCACTCCTCAAACGACCCTAAAAAGAGTTAAAGCATGCCACTCTTGCCTCTTTTATTCTTAATTCCCCTCTCGCTTTCGCCTTTTCCATTCTCCACTGGAGCCAAGCCATTGCTGCTGCTGTTCCCCTCCCTACCACCCCCTTCCTAGCAGCCTTTTCTTCTGCCTCTAGGGAAGGCTGCCTTCTCCACACACCCCTGGTACCCACAAAAGAAAGGCTCCTCTGTTTGCCCAACTGCCTGCATATTGCATCCATTGCTCTATTCAGCAGGCCTTTTCAGGTCTGCTAGCTGCTGTACAACTCAGCTTTTGTCTAGCGCTGCCAGGGGGTTTCTGAAGCCAGACCCTGGCTGAAATGATTTGCATAAACAATGCCATGAGAGGAGGTCTGGGGGAAGCAAAAGCAAGATTCAGTCAAGCAAATCTTCCTGATCAACTTGTCCATTACAACAGATACCTCCTGACCACCTCCATATATGTGTGCCCCCCATATGAGCTGTGTGTTGTGTGTGCACTTCTTTCACAACCATTGGTTATTCTTTGTCTCAAGCCATTTGTCTCAAATAGATCAAGTATATATCTTGTAGTTTTGATTTACATGAACACCTCACAGTAAAACATATGGGACTTATGTTTTAATTCTTCAATATTATTTGTGGTACAGCTTGTCCTAGACAATGGATGGGACCTCTCAACAACATTTTTGTATCCTGTGATGCCCACAGACACCACAAGCTGTTCTTTCTCCCCTCCTGCCCATATTCAGCCTTGCATAAGTAACCAAATCATTCTAACAACCTTATCACACAAGGGACTTCTGGCCCCTTGCTCCTCTTTGAGGCAAGGCCTGCTGAGTGCCAGATGCTGGCCATGGCCCCGCCCCATTTGTCACCAAAGTAGCAAGGAAGCATCACAAGACAACAATGCAAGGTAAGTCATGTTCTGGATAACTTTAACACAGCTACTTGCATTTTTGGGCCGTCTTCCCCATCTAATGGGAGAAAGGGCAACACAGCAATGCGTGTTGCTGCCCTTTCCCTTGTCTGATGGGGGCAGGGCACCAACATGTCTTGTCCCTATGTCTCCGTGTGATGGGGGAAGGTGGGAGGGTACATGGGTTACCCCGAGGCACCCTGTGCACCTTCCATTTTTCCAGCAATTGCCAGTGCAATGGAACATTATGTGTGTGTGGGGGGGGGTCATTTGTATGATGTTGTCCTTAATCTTTTTCAGACCACTTGAAAGTTTCTTCCAAAATACATCTAGGAATAATTTTGGTTTGTTTTTCAACAGCTTTCATTTTTCTTACCATTTTCAGATTGCCAATTTCTTTTTTGTAGACCTCTGTTTTTTAACATGGCAGGATAGCTCGTGAGCTGGCAAATCTGCTTTCCCATTTTCTGTTCTGCTCTTCACACTGGCTCAGTAATAGATTCTGGAGGCAACTATTTAACTTACTTCTTTTGGATAAGCAAATACAGTTGCAGTAGGTTCACCAATATTAGAATTTATTTATTTACATCATTTCTACCCTGCTCTTCTCAACCCTCGAGGGGGGACTCCCCCTTTCCCTCAAATCACGCTTTGTTACATTGTTTAACCAAAAGCTGAAAGTTTCTCTTTCTCCAGCCTTCCTTCACCATGTTCCCAATGCCAACAGTGTAAGAAAAATTCCAGGAAGACAGAAGGGAGGTAGAGACCTTCAATCTACTCTGTGTCACCACACCAGAGATGGTAAGTGGAAATCAACAAGTCCAATGCTTTGGCAACAATTATACATACTTCTAAACTGTAATTTGGAGCTCCTTTTCTTTTTTTTAGAGAGGGTGAATTAAGTTGGTGTGAGAGATAATAGCTATGCTAGAAATAGGTAGTACCCAAAGCTACCCAGAGGCACTGACCAAGGAAAGTCATTTTAAGGTGGTGTTTTTTCTTCAAGGTGGTGTTTTGCTATACAATTAAATAAACAATATAAAGTGTTTTCCTAGTACAAACAGATATGGAGGAAGATTTCCTATATGTTTTATTAATTGGTGCAGGGTTAGTTGTACCAGTGCTCCAGTTCCCATGGCACCATTTTAGTTGATTTGTATTTATTGTTTTGTTGTTGTTGTTGTTGTTGTTGTTGTTGTTGTGTGCATTTAAGAAGTTTCTGATTCATGGCATCCCTAAGGTGCACCTGAGGGCTGAGAGTGTGGGGCTGTCCCAAATCACCCAGCGGGTTATCATGGCTAGGTGGTTAATTGAGTTCTAGTCTCCAGCACTCAACACACAAACCACTCACCATGCTGGTACATAAGCAAATAACTGGCATAGGGATTGTCATTCTTCATGGCAATTACAGATTTTGCCAGACTTTGTTGTTATCCATTTGTTATTATTTGTTGTTATCCACCATAGAGTTGCCTTGGCAGGATTTACTCTTGAGGAACATTTGCAATTGCTTTGGAATGTAAAATGTTCAAGTTGACTCTAATTTATTGTGAGTCCATCATAGGGTTTACTTGGCCAAATTTATTCAGAGGAAGTTTGACATTGCATGGGGGCTGAGAAAATGTGACTTACCCAAGGTCACCCAGAGGGTTTCTATGGCTGAGCAGGAATTTGAACCCTGGTCTGAAAGAGTTTTAGTCCAAGACTTAAATCATTGCTTGTTCTCCACTGCAACACCCTTCTTTCTTATTTTGAAGAATATTTAATTGCTGAGGAAAGCCAGATGGAAATGTAGATATTTAAAGATGTTCATGTTATTATTTTTACATCATCCTTGCTTCCAACAAATCTGCTGCTTATTGACAAGTAAACGTGTTTAGCGTTGGGTCAAACTCATTGGATTTCAGTGAACTAAAATGCAAAACTGCACATGTTGACAGTATTTCTTTTTAATCACAACTAAGTCAGCACATGAGCTCAGGAAAGATTGCTCACCATACTGATCAGGCAATACAGTATAAACATATGTTTCTGTTTACAAAATTACACTCCTACTGCACTTTTAACGATGTACTGCTTTAATTAGGGTTTTTTTTACCATTGTTAATAGTGATATTATCTCAAAGTGACATATAAAAAGCTAGAATAAAAGAAATAGTAATACAGTACTCGGGGTCTTTCACATTACAGAATTGTAGCACTTTTATTCCATGTTAACTACCAAGAATTCGTCCTATGGAGTCCCGGGATTTAAAATTTTGTGAGATATTTAAAATTCATCCATATTAGATTACAATCAAAGTGCTACAAGTATATAAAGGGAAAAGACCTTTATTAAACATTGTCTAAAACAAAAAATAACAATAACAACCCCATAAATTGGGGGGGGGGGCACAAAAAGTGTTTTTCCTTTCTTTTTTTCTGTAGAGAAAGGGTCTTTACTCCTAAGGGAAGCTGATTTCAGAAATGTGGGTCTACCACTGAGGCCCCATCTTCATTGCCATATTATCCAGTTTCCGAATCCAGATTATCTTCTTTGAACTGGATTATATGGCACTGTGAGCTCATATAATATATCTCAAAACAGATAATCTGGATTCAGAAACTGGATTATATGGCGGTGTAGATCCAGCCTGAATAGACCTTTCTCTTTGTGCTCCATATCCTAACAGGCCTTGATGACAGCCAAGTGGGAATGAAATCTAGTGATCTCTGAATGCAGGCAGGCTAGGACAGGAGGAAGCAGTCCTTTGAATAATATGAGCCATGCATAAATATTTGAAAGTATTTCTCATTGAGGAGGGGACAAGCTTGTTTTCTCCTGCTCTAGAGACTTTTGACCTCATCCCAGGGCTCAAAATCAGTGTCCCAGGATGCTTAGAGCCTTCTTGGGGGATGGAGCCCCAAAGCAGCCATTGGACAACATCACCTGTGGCTCTACCCTCAAGCAGGGCAAAAGTGTCGCCAGATGCTTTCCTGGCTTCCCGTGTTGTGCTGGCTCCAATTTTTTTTCATGTCAGGAGCAACTTGAGAAACTGCAAGTCGCTTCTAGTGTGAGAGAATTGGCCATCTGCAAGAATCTTGCCCAGGGGACACCCAAATGTTTTTGTGGTTTACCATCCTTGTGGGAGACTTCTCTCATGTCCCCACATGGGGAGCCAGAGCTGACAGAGGGAGCTCATCCACGCTCTCCCTGGATTCAAACTTGCAACCTTTCAGTCTTCAGTCCTGCCAGCACAAGGGTTTAAGCCATTGCACCACTGAGGGCTCCAGTGCTCCCCACAAGGGCAATGCTTTCCTCCATATGATGGGGAAAGCGTTGGAAAGAGGGAGCAGTGTGCAGGGCGACAAATTCACCCTGCTGCTCCCTCTTTCCTTGCTGGAAGCCAAATGAAGTGAAACTCTTTGCCTGGTCTTTATGACAAGGTAGTACACAGAGCAATGGATTCAAACTGCAGCAAAAGAGATTCCACCTAAAGTTTAGGAAGAAATTCCTGACAGTAAGAGCTGTTTGACTGCAATATGATGACCCAGAGTCCGGTGGAGTCTCCTTTTCTGGAGGTTTTTAAGCAGAGTCATGTGTTGGGAGTGCTTTGATTGTATGTTCCTGTCTCGGATGGGATTGGACTGTGGTCTCTTCCAACTCTATGGATCCATGGTCTCCTGGCCATCACCCCCCCCCCCAAATGGACATCAGCAGAGTCCCCTGTACAACCAGGGAGAGGGAAGGACATGCATTGGAACCGCTCTGCTACCCACATTCTGTCCAAAGTCTGGAGCTGCTCTGGAGTTTCAGTGAAAATCCAAAACATTCCCCAGCTTCCCTCAGCACAGAGCTAAAGTACTTTAATCTATTTTACCCTGTGTTAAGGACTAGAAGTCCATCCCTAGACATCACATCATGAAGACAGCTAGGAGTGACTTCTGGGCCGATTTGGGTTTGAGGACCTTTGTAGATAAGGCTTGAGAAACACTCGTAACTAGTGGAATTGTCACAAAATTGAGGCTTCCTTAGGCTATATGGCCCTGTTTTAAAGTTTCCAAACTATGTTTAAAGGCAGCTATGCTATTTGGATGTTGGCACCTTTCATCAAGCAAAAAACTCCCTGGGGGAACTTATTTTTAAGAGCAGGCTAGAAGTAAATGTTTTAAATGAATAAAATGATGGTATGAATCTAACTGCTAACTGCAGAAAGAGGATTGCAATAATTGTGACTAAGGTTCTATTCAACATATGCAACATGGTCCCCCTTCACTTGCGCCATGGAGCACCGCTGGAAGCAGATCTATGTCATGAGATGAGAGTCAGCAGACTCCGTACCACAAGTGAAGAGGGAGTGTCATATGTGGGACAATTTTGCCAATCTGATGAGGTCGTTAATGAGCGTACTCTGAGTAGATTTAGCATTGTTTCATGTCAATAATAATAATAATAATAACTTTATTTTTGCATCCCGCCACCATCTCCCCAAAGGCTTACATGGGAATGAAGCCCAGATGAACAGAGATTAAAATGTAACACAGTAAAATTACAGATGCAAACATCATAAAACATTAACCATCACTAACAACCAACAACCGAGCATAGTGGCCATATACTAAGAGGTGAAGCAGGGGCTTTTACAATACAGTTGCAATAACAAGTCTGATAGAAAAGTGCAGGAGCCAAATGAAAAGTTTGGGCTAGAATTGTCAAGTCAATTAGTGCAATACAACTATAGGGACATGGACAGTGATAAAGTGCAACAGCTAGATATTAAATTATGGCTAGAGAGGCCAACATTATCTAATGAACCAAATAATCAAAAGCACATTGGAATATCCATATTTTAGATGTTTGTGGAAAGAGGCCAAGGTGGGCACTAATCTAATCTCCATGGAAAGAGAGTTCCAGAGCTGGGGGCCACCACCGAGTAGGCCCTATCCCTAGTCCACACCAGCTGCGCTTGTGACGGAGGTGGGAATGAGAGAAGGACCTCCCCAGAAGATCTTAGAGCTCATGCACGTTCATAGGGGAAGATGCAATTGCAAAGATAGGCTGGACCTGAACCATTTAGGGCTTTGTAGGTAATAACCTGTACTTTGAATTGGGACTGGAAACTTATTGGCAGCCAGTGGGGCTGTTTTAGCCGGGAGATCAAGCGCTCCCTGTAACTTGCTCCAGTTAGCAGCCTGGCCACTAACCTTTGTACCAACTGCAATTTCTGGGCCATCTTCAAAGGCAGCCCCACGTAGAGCACATTGCAGTAGTCCAATTTGGAAATAACTAAGGCGTGGACTACCATGGCCAAAACAGACTTCTCAAGGTATGGTCGCAGCTGGCGCAAATTTTCTCCACACCTCTTTAATTAAAGCCAAACACAGTAATTGAGTTAGAGTTCTGTTCTCTGTGCTTTTAATGAGCACTCATCCTTAATCCTCATACTAATAGCTTTATAGTTTGCTTTAATTTAATATTTAAATATGTTAGTTTTCCAAAAGGTAAACCTAAATAATGTACCATTGTAAAGTTGTTTCTAAATAAGCATGGGGAGGAGGGAATAAAACTCATCTTGTGATGATTTTAAAAGAAAGCTATTGTCTTTAGGGAGAATTAAAATGCATAAAATATGAAAAGATGGTCAATTACCAAAAAGTTGTTGTGCACAGATGGAGTACTTGCTGTATGGAATCTATTCTCCCTCTAGTGACAAAGAAGGAGTGTGTTTGTTTTTTGGAAAATTGAAAACAGAAAGAAAGAAAAAGAATACTTCACTGTTTGCTCCACCAGAATTAGAATTAGTCGGGGCTTGTTCTCTATACCGAAAATGTTTGATTAATTATGTGTTTCCAAATCATAAACATTAGAGTGGAAAAGTTCAAGATTTAAGACTGTGTGTTTTCTTGAAGCTGACAAGGGCATAATTAAGTGTTTTCTTCTTGATATATCCAGGAATGATATGGAGAGCTCTCATTTATTTTCAATAATGCCATTCTTTACCCAGCATTAATATTACAGATGTATCAGGAATAATTAAAACAGATAACTAATGTATTAAAATCTTCACATTTCATGCTAATTATCTTAATGGAATATTACGTTTATATTAGTTATTTTTGTTTCTTTCTCTCATGCTTTACTTTTGTGAGCCCTTGGGCAGTAACAGCATTATAATTCCTTCTTCAAACATGACAATAAGCAATGAATCAAGTGAATTAGATGGCAGTGGAAATTCAATCTTGTTTATACCATCATCTAGATGGGTTGCTATAGAATCTCACATTAGTAAGGAGAACCCTAATAGCGAACGGACATTCAGTATGTGGGTCTCAGATCTCGTTCAATGCTATAGTTTAGCCAGAAAGATATACATCTCGGTGGTTGCAAACCAAGATAGAGATGTGCAGATCTTCTAAGTTGATAACTCTTATTTTCATGCCTCATTCATATGTACTTCTGTCAAACTATTTTTCATAGAATCATGGAATCATAGAATTAAAGGGTTGGAAGAGACCTCGTGGGCCATCCAGTCCAAGCCCCTTACCAAGAAGCAGGAAAATCGCATTTAAAGCACCCTGACAGATGGTCATCCAGCACCTGTTTAAAAGCCTCTAAAAAAGGAGCCTCCACCACACGCCGGGGCTGAGAGTTCCACTTCTGAACAGCTCTCACAGTCAGGAAGTTCTTTCTCATGTTCAGGTGGAATCTCCTTTCCTGTAGTTTGAAGCCATTCTTTCACATCCTAGTCTCCAGGGCAGCAGAAAACAAGCTCGTTCCCTCCTCCATATGCCATCCCCGCACATATTTATACATGGTCATCATGTCTCCTCTCAGCTTTCTCTTCGGCAGGCTAAACATGCCCAGCTCTTTAAGCCGCTCCTCATAGGGCTTGTTCTCCAGACCCTTGATCATTTTAGCCACCCTCCTCTGGATACATTCCAGCTTGTCAACATATCCCTTTTCATTTTGAACGGGATTAAATCTGACTCTTTTTTTACTTATTTTTTCTCCTCAAATCTGTGCATGTTTTAAATTGCATCCATTGCTTTAAAAAACTCCCCTAATACATGCAGTATATTAAGTAGCACAATTTTGCACATAGCAGAGGACTGTCCCTGACAAATCAGGACACTTTTTTAAAAAACAGAAGTAATTTGAAATCGTGTCTTATACTCCGCTTTGACCACCCCAACCATTCTCATCTAGCATTCTGTTCTCCCATTGGCCAACCAGGTGCTTATGAGAGGCTCAAAAGCAGGATATGAATGCAATTACAACTTCCCACTTGTGCCTTTAATACTGAATGTTATCTGTTACTGTTAGGGATTTTAGTTTTTACTATGAGAGATATAAAAGCAGTCTTCTATGATGTACATATTGTGTGACTGTAGTCTGAGAGCTTAGTTGCCAAACTCCCAGTGTACATATGTGTGCCTTCAAGTGGGCTGTTGACTTATGACAACCCCATAATTTTATAAGGTTTCATAGGCAAGTAATACTCAGAAGTGGTTTTGCCAATTCCTGGTGCTGAAATATGGCCTCTGTAAAAAAAAAAAAAAAGGAATTGGTATCATAATATGAAAAAATGTGGCCTAAATCTAATTGTCAGCTCAATTAAAGTAGAGCCATCAAATCATCAAGATTTACATAGATGTTGATTTACCCTTCAGCAGTTGATTCACTGGGTGTGTTCTTATTGGGATTTACAATTGTGTTTTATCTCAAATGTCTTTAAAATACATAAACAGTGGTTAATGTAATCTGGAAACATATACATGCAAACATACATATGTCCTAATAAAAGTAGGATATACTTTTTTTAAAAAAGCTTGCCTGTGCTCAAACATAGCTTCAAATAGTCTGTTTCTCTGGGGTATTTCTGGTCAACTACCACCAGCCTATTGATTCAAAGCTATAACACTTTTTCAAATTGCTTAATTTATCTTTATTTATTGCAGCATTGCCAGCATTCAAATGACACAAGATAATACAAGGTACCTTTAAAAAAATCTCTTAGCACGATCCTATTGGGACTGGCATATAATGGAAAACATTTCACAGAATATTTAAGGGAATGATGCCAAGCAAAGAACAAGAGAATCACATTTCAGTTTAAAGTACCAGACAAAAATCATTTCATACAATCAGAGCTGTAGTTGAGAGAAAATGCAGGCTTTGATAATTTACATAGACTCTATTTTTTGTATAACCCAAAATTATTTTCTCTTTTTGTTGCATTTGACATCTCACGAATGTCTCTTCTGAACTGTCTGACACTCCCTTTAATTAAGTCACAAGACACAACAGGCAATACATTGATGGAGGATTACATCATACATGAAGCGTATTGGGAGGATCAAAATCCAGATATCAGATTCTGCAACGATTCAAAAAAGCAAGCTCCATGTGGATGGCAGGCTAACAGTTATCATAAAGGCTAGATCACATACATCATTTCTGCCTATATATTTTGCAGCTGCATAAAAAAGTGCCTCTATTGATCAGAAACACAACATTTAAGCAGGAATGGGTGAGAATTGTGTTTCTGTCTATTTTGGATAAGAATTTCCAAATTTCTTCATGTGCAGGAAATAAAGAAATTGAAATTAAATGTATCTGATTGTAGAGAAAACAAAAATTGACAGGGTCATCAATCGAGACCATGGCTTTACATGCTCATTGTTAGACTATGGGCATGTCAGTACTTTGCAGGTTAGCCTGGTATAAATCTTCCTTCAAAGTAGCCAGGAATTAGCCAGGCTTCAAAGTAGCCAGGCCGGAGAGATAGCACAGCGGTAACAACAGCTGTCCTGGCAATCTGAAGATCTGAAGATTGCAGGATTGAATCCCGGGCTGAGTTAGATGCCAGCTGTAAGCCCTGTCTACTGTTTACCCAAGCAGTTCAACAGCCCAGCTGTGAATTAACAACAAATTGGGGACCATGAAAGTGGAGAAGGACTTTTGCACAGACTTGTCTGAAATAGGCTGACGGGGAAGGGAGAGGCGGAAGTGGTGGAAACAAGAGGCTCCTGTCATGAGGATGGAACAACAGCACCCCCTTGTGACATGATGGCGCAATGATGCAGGGACATAACAACAATGGAGCATTCACACCCGATGATGCCCACCTGTATGACGCAGCCAGGAAAGAAGAAGTCCTTCTAAAAACTGCACTGTATTTGTCTATGTGTAATTGTATGTCTTTCCGACAGGAACTGTCTGTCGTATGTGTATTGTAATCTGCACTGAGTGCCCTTCAGGGTGAGAAGAGCGGAATAGAAATAAACAATATTATTATTATTAACTCACTATTAATGTGCTTATTTTGAGGTAGTTGTCCAGAAGACATGGGGCACAACATCAACTTCACTGAGTTGTCAACTCCTCTGTGTCATCACTGCTCCTAGCTGGTCATAGAGTTCCATCCAAGCTCCTGGGCATCATGTGCACCTCTCCTGATGTCAGAATGTGGTACCTGTGTGACCAGTAAAAAGAAGGGGGTGCTCTCCGCTCTTTCTTGTGGGTCATATGTGCTCCCATGCAGACATCAGCAGGATCATCTGCAATGGCTAGAAGTTGGGATGGAGTTCATTGGTCCACTAGGAATGGGAGCTGTGGGGTGACAGTCACGATCTATCCCTTTTCTAAGCTGATTAATGCTGGGAATAGATTATGCTGGTAGTGGACAATGGATCAGGCAGATTTGGACCCACTCTCACTATTCAGACTTTTCTGAAGCTGTAGGACACTCCAGTGTTTCCAACAAATTCTGGAATGTCCCCCAACTTTGCCAAAGCAGAGCAAAGTCAGTTTAAAGCAGTGGTTCTCAACCTGTGGGTCCCCAGATGTTTTGGCCTCCAACTCCCAGAAACCCTAACAGCTGGTAAACTGGCTCGGAATTCTGGGAGTTGTAGGCCAAAACACCTGGGGACCCACAGGTTGAGAACCACTGATTTAAAGCAAACAAAACAAAACAAAAACATGATATACACCAGAAGTCACTGTGTGTCATGAAGACAGTTTGAATATGAAGCATTAAGCCATGTAGACAAGCCCTTAATCTACGAAAGCTTATGCTATCAACTTCATTATTTTAGTTAGTCTCTAAGGTGCTACAAGACCTTTTTGCATATTTCACACTAACTTGGCTTTGTAAACATGTTTATTGTACTGAATTTGGGTAGCCACCTTCTCATTATTTCTTTCAAAAAGAGAGTGGTGTTTTTAAAAATGTTTAACAACTTGCTGGTAGGAAAATAGAATATGGTCCCCTTCATTTCTCCATACATGATCTTCTCCATGTCGGGAGGAACTATACCAATAGAATTGTGATAAGTAAACATGGATAAAGGGTTTCATAGCACTCAATTTCTGACAAATATACCAACATTCAAAAATGCAATTTTGAACTTAACTTTTTAAAAATTCAAATGTGGGAAATTGGTGAATTTTTCACATCGATCACAACACTCTTCAAGACCAGATGTACCATGAAGCAGAGTGAGCCAACAGTCTCAGATGGTATATGGGAGGGCAAGAGAGCCTGGCATCAATTTTTTTCAAAGACAGAAGTGTGTGCACCACACCCTATGCCTCCTAAGCCAGGCTTCTGCCATCTGGTCAAATAAAAGGCACTGTCTCATTACCACAGACTTGTCCACTCCTGTACATTGGGATGGGTGAGCCATCATTTTGTCCAGAGCCTCAGTCAGACGGCAAATTGTTTTGGGCCATCTCTGGAACTGTCAAATAGCTACAGTATAAGTCCACTGACATTTCAAGCTGGTGCCTCTTAAATCATAAGTACTTTCTTCTGGAAAAGTCTACTAATGAATAAAAAGAATCTGGCCACCAGAATATAAATCTTCATCCAGCAAGAGACACTTAAAGGGGATTGGCCTGGTCTGGAAGACTTTAAAGCTATATAACTAAAGTGGTTAAATAGCTAAGTAAGTGATAGAGAAATAAGAACATCTTGTCTTAGACATTTCATTTATAATTCAAAAATAAAACATTCAATAATTTAATTGCCTCACCCCTGATATTTAATGGGAGAAAAGACCTCTTGAGGAAAGGGGCTGCACTGTGGAATCCTGTGGCTTGACTCAAAGGCCTCCTTATAAAAGTCAGTTAAAAATCTTGCACAACGGCTGCTGATGCAAGTGCAACGACGCGTCGTGGAGAATCTGGTGACATGCTGCATTGCCTGGCTTTGTAGGAAGCTGATCCCACAGGGGGAAGCATCAACCACATGGCTTCCCTGCATGACTTCCTGCGAAACATGGAAAATGTCCGGTGTTGCTGCTGCAGTGGCATATGCCAACTCTGCTTTAGATAACCCCAGAGCCCTGATGGGAGTACCATGCATTGTGTGATTGGAGTTGGCAGGCTCCGTGGGTCAACTAGGGCTGGACTGGTGTATGCCACCAAAAACACCACTGTCTGATGAGGTCATAAGTCTCCAAAAGCATTTCATCTTTAATATTTTAATTATTTTCGGTTAACTTCCCCATTTGTTCAATAACAGTGTGGTTTTATTTGTAGCATTAAAGTGACAGTAGATTTAATAAATCTGCTAAATGTTATCACTAAGGGCAAGAGCCCCTCTACCTCCACCTCAGTGGTTTCACTTCCCTCAAAACTGTGATACCCTTTTGTTCCTTTAAATAATGTTGTATTTTCTGCCATTTTCTGTTCGTTTTCATTTATTTATTTTTATAGGCCTTGTATTACAATATTTATTTGATTATTTATTTATGTATTTATTTAAAATGTCCAAACCAACACAACTACTATTGGAGGAGCGGTTTATTTCCTATTCCAGAATTAGCGTGTTTTGCTTCAAACAGTCCACATTATCAGATCTCACTAAAACATAAAAGATAGATGGAATAGATAACAAAATCTCTTCACAATTTAGAAATCTGGTAAGAGTATTTAGATTAACATTCCTCTGTTCAGAATCTGGATCAAAATGAATAATAAATTATTTTATCAATCAAAAGAAATACAAACTTGGGAAATCAGAAAATTTTCTTAAGGAATACATTTGTTTGATTTTCCAAAATGTGTTTCTTATGTGTCTAAATCATTGTACTATTAGAGTGGAATCCAAAGTTGACACAGTTCCTTTTATTTGCTTCACCATTATGTATACTCAGAACTATCGACTATTTGATATATGTGAAAGCCTTTATTAGCCTCCTTGCATCATCCTGGTGCTATTACAGCCACAAATCCCAACGAACTGTTTAGTGATACATGCACAAAGTACATTGTCCTGTGCACAAAGGATTATGATATGGGAGACTGCTCCATGCACAAATACTAGTCTCTGGTATATATATGTTTCCTTCGTGGTTTAAATAATTCACAGTTGATTGTGATAAACATGCCAATGATTTCCTTATTACAGTTCTCCAAAGACAATCAATATCCCGCCATATGCGATACCTGCTGACATTCAGGAGCACTTGCGATAAGTCATTGGACCCAATTATGGGACACAGATGTCCTTACCCATGGTGATAAATGTCCCGATGGCTACAATTCTGCACCTGATTTTTGTCTGCTCTGCAGGCTCTCATACCTTTGCACGCAAGGTATTGTGTTGCTTTTTTATTATAGCTTAGTTGATTTGGAGAGTACTTTTGTGGGTATTCTGTATATTTACCCCATTACTCAAGGTGATAAATACAGGCAAAAGAGACAGCAGGAAGTAATAAGCTTAATGATTCTGCCATGTAATTTTATGTGCACAGAGTGGCCCAAGCAGTTCTCCGAGCCAGTACTGTTTGCCAATAGACACAGGTTGTACAGTCGGCAGTAAAACTGGTTGCTGGTTCAAGTGCCTGGTAGTTTATATAATATAAATACTAACCTTAGCAACGGGCACCTCTAGAAGGAAAAAAATAAATCTTTGGAGGTCTCAAGAGATTCCAGTTCTTTGTTGGTTTGATTATACCTCCCTATGCATGAACTTAATTGTGTCTCTTTCTTCAAATATGACAGATTTCCATCCCTCTCCATTTGTAGTGTCCCTTCTTTTCCCTTCCCATGGATTATGTGCTATATCCAGCCTCACACAACATTTCAGAGACTTCTTTTCAATTTCCACAGATCCCTTTTTTATTATTTTTCAGCCGTTATAAGGCTTTATCACACGCATCCACTATTCCACATAAGTCGTACTATTATTTATTTATTTATTTATTATTTCAATTTCTATACCGCTCCTTCCCGTAGGCTCGGGGCAGTTTACAACAATATAAAACAACACAGTAAGAACACAGAAAGATGCCAGGATGGGTACTCATTTTCTTTTTTTTGTGCAACTCCACCAATTTGACAATTTATGATCCTACGATCATACTTCTGCATGCTTGCATAACCCCACCTTCCTACATTTCCACTGCTCTGCACTCTTATTGTTTTTAAATTAAGAACAAGTTTGAAGTTTCAGCAATCAATAATAAAAAGAGGCAAAGGTATAATTGAAAAGAAGCGCGATAACTATTTTTATGGTGATATATATCCCATAGTGGTGACAGTGCTACTGCAGCTCCGTGTGATAAAGTCCTTAATCAAAACTGAGTAATACCTGAATTGATTAGAAATACCGGATTTCTGAAAGAATTTTGTGCAGTACATCATTTTTCTTGTGTTTCCTAATTCAACCCCCAAAATATATTAATTAAAACGGATACAATACTGGGGGGAAATCATTGCAGTCCTGTGTTATTACATTACTCTATCATTTTATTCCACCACAACAATCAGTTGCAAGTATAGTTTTAAGCTTGACTCACGAATTCTGCTTGCCAGTGATGATATTTATTAAATTATTGGGAATTTTAATGCCATCTCTACATTTTGTTCCCAGTTCTTACTAATTTTAGCATGATGTCAGTTTCTCCATGAGGTTCACATATGGATGTCATTCTGGATCAAGGGGAAATTGAATCCCTGGGTAATTTAACATAACTTCTTAAAAATTCCTCCTTGATGCCAATACATTCTTTCCCCCTTCTTTCAATTAATTGTGCGTCACTTTATGTCACTTTCCTCCTGCTTAAAAGCACCAAGACTGCTTTAAACTAGAGGCAAACCATGTTGCAGTTTCTCATAATTACAATGCTGTGGCTGAAAACTGTGTTTGGCTTCCTTTCTTCCTAAGTATTCATAATATTCATGTGTGATCTGTGATTATTGCATATACATTCTCAGTCACCATCATCAACATCATCTGCTTTGCTTTCTTTCCCAATTTGCATTACTTGTATTGCATTTGTGGAATTGTTGGCCAGGTTCTCCATGCATTTCAACTTTTTCAACCTGGTTCTTTGCAGAGATCTTCATGAGGAGCATCTACACTATATGACACTACTAACTGTCATGGTGAGCAATAGTTTTACAAGCTTTGTGTGTTAAAGAGTGCTGGTTTCTCACCAATCTACAACTCCCAGGATGTCATAGCACTGAGACATCGCAGTTAAAGCAGTGTCAAACTGCACTAATTCTACAATGTAGATGCACCCATAGATAAATACCCACAAAAAGTGAGGCTCACAGCACCTTTCCTCTCTCATCAATGTTTTGTTTCAGTTTGAAGATTATAAAACCCATAGTCAGGCTTAATTCAAAGTGGTAACCTAGATATTATAGACTGCAGTTGCTGCTCTCTCCAACATGGCTGGTGGTCAGGTGTGATTGGATTTGTATCTTAAACATCCAGATAGCAAACAGCACTAGAATGGAGAAAGCTCACTGATGGTGAGCTGAAAAAGAGATGGGTAAAACAATGTTGGACTAAGAGCATTTTTACACTGACCACTTAGGTCGATGTAGAAATGGATCAATCCTGAGGCAGCTAAATGCGACACAGGTTATACCAGGTTATTCCAGGGCAAAACCACCTTAATGCAACCTCACTTTGGGTTAACCTAAATTGAGGAAAAATCTAAATTCCGCCCCAGGATTTGGGCTTTCCCTTGACTTTAGGGCAGTCAGAACAATTGGGCTGGTTCACAAATGCAACCCAATAATAGAGTCACCATAGGTTCACCAGAAACCAGAAACAAGCAGGAGGCACATAGCAACAACAATCATTAACTGGAATACATTTTATTTATTACTTATGTTTGTTTTAATTGCATAAGTATGAAGTCCCTGACATTGTCTAGACAGGAGAAATACTTTAGGGAGGCTGGGAGACTAAAAAACAATGGTGGATTTAATGTTTTTTAATCTCTCCATGTAAATGGATGTTTTTGTTAAGTCTGGGATGAAGCTCTGAGTTTTATCAAGAAAATCTGCCTTTGTGTATAAATGGAGATCATTCTGAGCCTGACACACTAGGAAGTGTTATGCGAATTGAAAGATTAAACAAAGGATTAAATGATATTAGATTTGGAAAATAGTTTATTCATACTTGAGCATGAGCATGCACGCACACATATATGCACGTGGGACATTATTTGAAAGAAATAAAGGGAATCCCTCAAATTAACAATGGCTATTTTTTTTATTGAAGTCCTTGCTGGCACATCAATCTAAATATATATAACCATAACGCATGTTAACATTTCAAGTAAATTTGACATTTGTAAAAGTATTTGTGTTTAATATCCAATCCCACTTTCTTTGAGAACATAAAGTTTCTGGTGAAGAGCCAGGTGATGTGTGTAGTTGTTTTCATATTTTCCTATTTATGTCATAGGGGAAGAAAATGTCTACAAATAAAAGCATGCCGACTATTACACGTATGCGTGATGTGATTCATTGGAAAAAACCAGTATTACTTGGTAAATTGTAATTTACCCAGTTTACCTGTTCAAATTTATCTCTCCCTATGAACCATCTAGGAGTTTAAGATCATCCGGGGAGGCCCTGTTCTCGGTCCCATTTTCTTTGCAGGCACAACTGGAGGACGAGAGACAGGGCCTACTCAGTGGTGGCCCCTCAGCTCTGGAACTCCCTCCCTAGAGATATTAGATCAGCCCCTTCCCTCCCAACCTTCCGCAGAAAAGTGAGAACATGGCTTTCTGAGTAAGCCTTTGGGAACCTAGTGCAATAGATAAACACGGAACTATGTGAAATTTAATACTGGAATGGCTTAGACCAGGGGTGCCCATTACGTCGATCGCAATCGACTGGTCGATTGCGAAGGATGTAATGGTGGCTCACAGGCAGGGATATGGCGCTGCTCCTGCTGCTGCTGCTTGCGGGGGCGGGAGGAAGGACCGGGTGGCGGCGAAGAAGAAGGGGCCGGGGGCTGCTTCCTTCGGCCGTTTCCCCTCTGCGCACACCAGCCAGCCAGCCTCTAATCGAGAGTGTGGCTGCTCCATAGAGGCCCCCGCCCCGCACGCTCGAGGGAGGGAGGAGGGAAAGGTGACATCACTCGGGCCCATTGTTGTTATTATTATTATCAGAGGCTGAATGGCCATCTGTGAGGAATGCTTTGATTGGTATTTTCCCTTATGGCAAAAGGAGGTTGGACTGGATGGCCCTTGGAGGTCTCCTTCTACTCTAGGAATCTATTGATGTTGTTACTATTAGTAGTAGTAGTAGTAGTAGTAGTAGTAGCAGAGGCTGAATGAATATTATCATCATCATTATTATTATGAATAAGTTCAGGGGCTTAATATACTTACATTTAGTTGAATTCAGTCTTAAAATATATTATATGGGTTTCACTGAAATAAATTTCCAAATATTTTGCTTTTATGGCTCTCTGAGTAGTGGGTAGGTAGATCATTTTGACTTGGTTGTTTTATAAGTAGCTCGCATGCTGAAAAAGTGTGAGCACTCCTGGCTTAGACTATGTTTTTGGATGACAAGGCTAATAGTGAAGGCAGTGGTTTTATATGTTTTTAAAGGTTTTAATGTATGTATTTTATAATTCTGTTTCAAATGTTTATTGTAATTTTACATTTTAATGGTATTGAATAGCTGTCTATATTGTAAAGCCGCCTTGAGTCACCTTCAGGTTTGAGAAAGGTGGGGTAGAAATATGGCAAATAAATAAATAAATAAATAAATAGAAAAGAGTGAGACCGAGCTACGTACATGTGGATTGATTCAGTCAAGGAAGCCATGGTTGACCAGAAATCTTGAAGAACTTTTATTCATAGGAGCACCCTATGTTGAAGCCAAAGTCACAGCAAATAACAACAGCAAATAACACACATGAGAGATGCCTTTATGAACAGCATAAATATACATTTCATCCCCTAAAATAATTAAGTCTAGATCAGGGGTGCTCACACTTTTTCAGCATGGGAGCTACTGATTAAAAAACCAAGTCCCAAAGATCACCTAACCAGAAATGTAAAACGTATAACTATTTTCTTATTTATTTATATGTATTATTCATTTTAATGTACCGCTCCTTCCAGCAGGCTCAGGGAAGTTTACATAAAATGAAGTTATAAAACATCAACATTTCAATTTAATAACAACAATATAAAACAGAGCATAAAAATACATCCAACCACCCCATTTCTCCCACACTGCCATATTACCACACATATTATCAGCCAGAAAGGAAGAAGAGAGGCTGTTGAACTGCAAGGCCATTTAATACGCAGCAAGGTAAACAAAGGGGCATGCAAAAATACATCCAACCACCCCATTTCTCCCACATTTCCATATTCCCCAACATATATTTCTCAAGGAACAAAGCAAGCAGAGAGGCTTTGGAGCTAAAA
This sequence comes from Anolis apletophallus, assembly GCA_030556195.1. NCBI lineage: Eukaryota > Metazoa > Chordata > Lepidosauria > Squamata > Anolidae > Anolis > Anolis apletophallus. The sequence goes on along the minus strand of JARBWK010000007.1, from coordinate 59,885,356 downwards.
GGCCATTTTTAAACATTAAAAATAAACAAAGAGACATGCCACAGAACAATCAAGCACCCACCCCAAAGTAAAAAGACTGACCTTTGAGATGCGGTAAGGAAATGACCCCAAAGCGTCTTTCTTCTTCTCCTCCGTCGTTGCTCCTATTTCCACGCCGCAAGCATGCGTGCCACCTCCAAGAGCTCACGAGAAGTTCCAGAGGTAGAATGGGTGCTTCTGCGCATGCGCACGGGGCCAGCCATGCATCGCGTCATCCAGGCATGCCCCCTTTGGTCTCCTATGACTCTGAGTGGCTGGAGAAGGACGGAGGGAGGAGGAGGAATCCAAAAGAGGGGGCCCATTCTGCCTCTTGGACTCTGGAGCTTTTGGAGGTGGCGCGCAAGCAGGGAGCGGGGAGGAGTAACGACGGAGGACTTATTTGCAGTGTGCAGGGGCGCGTGAAGAGGACCAACAGCAAAAAACCTGGTCAGGGGCCGGAAGATCACCAGGATGAGGCCCGAAGATCACCCTGGTGATCACCGTTCTGAGCACCCCTGGTCTAGATCTTAGACATGTCACTATTCAAATGTTTCTGCTTATGACTGATTACAGTTTAAATATGTGTTACCTTTAAACATATTTACGGTGAAAGTATCAGTCATTTCCACTGAAGCAAGTATTTCCAAGTTTGTAGTAAATACACTCATACAATATGTCAAATGAAAGTCTGATTATGATTTGAATGACTGATGATGATAATGATGATTATTATCTTGTGTAATTTAATTTCCCTAAACTATACAGAAACAACCTTTTCAACTACCAGAACTACTCTTTTTTAGGTTTATTCAGTTAGTCTCATGAAAAATGCCTGCACAGTAATTCTTCAAGTAAGAAAAAAAAAATTTTAATCGAGGATATGTTTCTCTTGGATGTGGTTTTTAACAAATTTTCAACTACTGTCAAACTTCTACCCAGCACATTCTGTAATGAGTACTTCTCTGCTGTATAGCTGCCAAATATACCTCAGCAGGCCTATGGACATCCAGAAAATATACTTTACAATTCACTGACAATTATGGCTGTCTTAACAGTACAAAGTATACACTCTAACAAAAAGTGTCTTCTGTATCCTAGGGATGTAGATGTGATGACAAAGCTTCCGTAGTGGCTGTAGCTGTTTCTATTGTGAGGTTTACACTCAGGTTTATTATAAGTATGCAACAATAACAATAATCCTAATTAGTCATTAATTATACCTTACTTGGAAAGTGAGGTACTAATTTTTTGTGTGTGGCCCCAAGAGGCTTAATCCATCAAATTTTGGCCCCTTGTTCCTCAGAAGTTGTGCAGGCCTGTCCTAAGGCAATCTAATTCCAATCTTGTGCCTTCCATCAGCTACTTCAATCAGTGCCAAGAAAAATGGCCAATACTGGAGGATCATAGTAGTTTAAGTCCAAACCATGGTAGATGCCAAACAGAGGGAAAATGCCCTAAGGCAGCGGTTCTCAAATTGTGCTCCACTGAGCTCTTAGGGTTCCACGAAGCACAGTCAGGGGCTCCAAGGAGGCCCCTCGAGATTCCCCCCTGCTTCTGCTGCTTAGCAAGCATATGACCTGCAGTGCCTCCCTTCTGACAGCGCAGCCCCTGGGGCCTTCCCATCACCGTCATGGCCTGCAATTCCTCCCCGCCACTGCTTTGACTGTGCTTTTCCTGCATGGCAGAAACAGGTTGGACTGGGTGTACCCTTCAGTTGGTCCTATTACTATTACTACTATTACTACTATTACTACTACTGCAATTATTATTTAAAAGGTTGGATGGCCATCTGTTGGGGATGCTTTGATTCGTGCTTTTACTGCATGGCAGAAACAGGTTGGACTTGGTGGCCCCTGGGGTTGCTGCTGCTGCTGCTGCTGCTTCTTCTTCTTCTTCTTGCAAAGGCTGGATGGCCCCTGGGGTCTTCCACTGAAAGACTGTTAAGTTTATGTTCTTTGTTTTAAGTATTGCATTGTTTTTTCTCTCTCTCTCTTTTTGCACTACAAACAAGTAATATGCAGTGTGCATAGGAATTTGTTCATTTTTTCCAATTTGTTCACACAAACCTTCTCCATCCAGCAGCTGGCCCAATCCATCTATCAAATTGTAAAATGTAATCCGGCGCCTGTGTCCAAAAGTTTCTTAGGGCTTCACGATAAACTTTTCCTTCAAAAAGGGTGCAGTGGCTTTAAAAGTTTGAGAACCGCTGCCCTAAGGATAAGGAAAGGTCTGACCCAAACCAAAGGATCATGACATCCAAAGATAGCCAGAGGTTTGAACAATAGAGCATGAGAGATATATGATTTCCCTGATTATTTTCTGCTTGCTAGCAATAGGGATTTGCTGAGCCTGAAAAAGGTAACTTTGAAGATTGCAACTATCAGAATTCTTCCCTACCAGCTTGGTTCTAAACTCCAAGTGTTTTGCAATATATCATGGCTCTTAACAGCTTTATCCTACACAAAACTTGCCCAGCTAATGACCACCAACTCTTTTGGTGGTATTTATTTCTTTATTTATTTATTATTCGGTTTTATATTCCGCTCCTCCCTGCAGGCTCGGGGCGGATCAAAATAGTATTAAAATACACAATAAAACATACAGTAAAATTCAATAAAAACGCATAAGTTCTGTCTCATTCAAAAGAGACAAAGGGGGGGGGGGCACCATTATATCAGATTAACAGTATTCATAAAGGAGTGCAGGGGGAAATGGGAATGGACAGCTAATCTTAGTGGTCTTCCAGCTCACTAGAACTCCCCCAAACATAGTGCTAGGCAAAAAAAAAGCGCAACTCAAAAAATACTATTGGCCTGTTATTTCCATTTTCTTATTATTATTAAATTATACCAGCTAGAGCTATATGCTAGCTAAGTGATCCTTGATCACATAGCAGCAATTGCTCAGTTTCCTAAGCCAACCTATATATAGATGATTAACTGAAAAGTTTTAAACCGCCAAGATTTTAATTTGTTTGAAAAACTTTTATCTTGAGTCCTAGACATTACCTTCCATATGCATTTCAATGAAGCAACATGAACACAAGCAGTAATCCTTTTGGTTTCTTTTGGCAGTAAGAAGAAGCAGGAACTTTCCAAGGGCAGATAGATATTCCAGTACTATATTCTGATCTACACTTTGGCTGATCTTCAGATTGCTATAAGTACCCCCCCTCCCTTTCCCTCACCTCTTACAAAGTCATTCATAAACATACCTTAGTTAGAAGGTTATCTCCAGGAAAGTCTTGGACTGAAGCATATTTTTTTAATGCCACATGTGTAAGCTTTGCCCATTTACTCATAGGCAAATATTTTCCTATGGCATGAAGTCAGTACAGATCAACCTTAGTATCAACATGAGTGAGGTTTACCTGGACCAGCCATATATTCTTAGAAAGCAGGCCAGAGGTGGCTGGAATTGACTGGTGTGCTGGTGTGCCATGATTAAAGAGGCATTGCATTTCACTGATATTAGTTCCCTGTCCAGGTAGTGTGAGGAATTCCTGTGGTCTACAGAGCTGGAGGGAAGGCAAGGCAATGGGATTCCTCAATGTCTGGCTTTCATTAGTGGTTCTATTGCTATTTTTGTCTTAATATACAAAATAGCACAGGTGGCAAATTTGGAAACCTTGTACATGTTCTTTGTTTTAAAGACATAATGGAACAATTAATTTTGCCACAAGGCAACGAGTTGTGAAGCAGACCTTCCAAAGTACGGTCAATTAGCCAACCAATCTCTCTTTCCATTTCTCCCTCCCTTCCTCGCTCAGAGGGGAATCAAACAGATGAAGAATAAGATGTGAGGTTTAGAAAGAGAAAATGGTAACAATCTGTGGCTTTCCAAATGCAAAGGTTTAAGAGATACGGTCAACAAATGTAAGTGCTATCAACAGACAGATGCACTTTAATGCTGCAGACCATAATTCATCAAGCTGTTTAAGTGTAAGGTGGTCACTGCTGCCGATAGACCTCATCAATCCTCTCTTATTGTCATGATTATTATAATGCTTTAATGTAGTAAAGGCTTTGCATTGTCTGAAAGACTAGTTGGATTTATTCACTGCCTAGGACTGATTTATGCTTCTAATAACCCTGCTGGCTTGAGTTTTGGAATGGTGAATTTCTTGTCACTGAACATGATGGAATATCTACGCTTAGCTGCCAAAGCAGAAAGGAGGTTTTCCTGACTGTCAAAAACCCTTTGTGTGCTTCTCCTCCCTCACTCATGGGGCCTTTCCAGATTATCAGATTTTGCACATCCTGGGTAGGTGCTTCCAATTCTACATAATTGTTTCCTTAAGTGAAACACAGACACTTTCTTGGGAGCTAAGAAAATGCCTCAACTCTCAAAAGTATGAAGGATAAAAGGGGTTTTGGCTACGACAGAAATCAGCTTGTTCTGAACACCTTTCTCTAAATAAAAGCATGTATTTGTTCCCCCAATGATGGCATTTCCACAAATATGCTAATTTTATTTCCAACCAAGCTCAACTGAATCACCCTGTTTTCCACTTAGTCACCCCATTCCATGTGAACTTGGTGCCAGTTCTTTGTACTTGAAATCACAAAAGCATTGTCCTTCACCCCAAACTGGTATTTGTCTTCCACCCCCCCCCCAGTAGTCCAGTCTCGAGATGACCGTAGCTTGGATCACCGTGGCCAGGTCGTCCCTGGAAAGGTAGGGTGCCAGTCGCTTAGCCTGTCGTAGGTGAAAAAATGACGCCCTGCTGGCCGCGGAGACCTGGGTCTCCATGGTCAGCAGGAGGTCCAGTTGGACCCCCAAGCTCTTAACAACTGGTGACGGGCTAAGCCGTTCACCATCTAGGGTAGGCAATCGGCACTCATCCAGTCCAGGCCGACCGGGCCACAAGATCTCCGTCTTCGACGGATTCACCTTCAGCCGGCTGGCCCACAGCCAACCAGTCATGGCCTCCAGGCACTGGTGGAAACAATCGGGTACGGTGTCTGGCCTGCCGTCCATTCTCAGCAGAAGCTGGGTGTCATCAGCGTACTGATAACACTCCAGACCAAAGTCGCGGGCCAGCTGGGCCAGGGGGCGCATATAAACGTTGAATAATAAGGGGGAGAGGATGGCCCCCTGGGGGACGCCACAATCAAGTGGGAGTCTCCCGGAGACCTCCCCACCCCCTCCACACGTTGTCCCCGGTCCCGGAGGAAAGAGGCCACCCATTTAAGGGCGGTCCCCCCAACCCCGGAGCCGGCTAAACGGTGGGTCAACAATGCGTGGTCTACCGTGTCAAACGCTGCTGTCAGATCTAACAGGACAAGCAGGGCTGATCCACCCTGGTCCAGCTGGCGGCGAAGTTGGTCTGTAATGGCGACAAGCACGGTCTCCATCCCGTGCCCAATACGGAAGCCGGACTGGAAGGGATCAAATCCAGCTGTGTCTTCTAAGAACAGCTGCAGCTGATCCGCTGCTGCCCTATCAACTACCTTGCCTAAAAAAGGCAAGTTGGAAACTGGCCGGTAGTTGGAGGGAGCCGAAGGGTCTAAATTCGGCTTCTTCAGCAGCGGTCTTACCATAGCCTCTTTCAATCCCCCTGGGAAGACTCCTTGCTCAAGGGAGCTATTTATGATCTTTCCCAGGGGGCCTCGTAGCCCCTCCAGGCAAGCTCTAACAAGCCAGGAGGGGGAAAAGAGGGAAAACATAAGAGGGAAAAGAAAAAAATCCTACCCGGTCCCGAATGGCGACCATTACTATACTGTCCATGGGCAGGAGTGGTGGGCGATGCTTTCCAGGAGAATGAAGGAGAGAGGGCTGGCCTACAACAAGGCCAGCCCCGCCTCCTCTACTGGAAGGTTCCAGGGAACCAACCAATCTCTACTCCGTGGGGAGGAGACAATATTGCTCCACCCCCCCCCCCCCCACCTTGTTGGAGCGTGAAGTGTAAATCATGCCAGAAGGAACTGACGCTACATGTACCAATGCAACTCAAAGTGATGGTCCATGGACTGGAGCCTTTGGCTGTTGTCTTTATTTATTTATTATTTCGGGCTTTTATATCCCATCCTACCTCAACCTCCGCAGAGGGACTCAGGAGGACCTGTCTTTGGCAGGTATCCAGAAAACTATGAAAATCGATAACAATGTGGCATAACTATGACAATGGTCCCTTACAGAGTGGGAAAAATACTTTCTGCTACATTAGAAAGCTTGAGAAGTACTGATTCATATGTTAAGTATTATGTAGCATTGTTTTGTACCTCCAGCACCAGTGAACCAAATCTGAGTTTTAGTCCAGACTATACTGGTGATATCAAGGAGGTTAACCCCTATGCCTAAAGTGGTTTCAGTATTTAGATAGCTCTTTTAAGGTGCATACTAAAATATGAAGTGCAAACTATACATCTTTAATTAGTTGTTTCTGCTGGATATTACAGAGGAAAAATATTTGTTTATTTCATATTCAATGTAATAGAATAAAAAGTGATAGTATTGGGAATGTATTCAGGAAAGGATCCGATTCAGCAGGGACACTCGGAAGTCACAAGATCATTCAAATACAGTGGAAGTAGGTTTGGCATTAAATGTGGGGCTTGTCAGAATATTGAGCTCCTTAGCTGTGTGGAAGGAATCACTTCTGCAGACCCAGAATGAGTACAAACAGCTTTACTGGCACAGACAAATTGCAAAGACATCCAACACTCAACATCAGCCACATGAGAAGGGAGAAGCTGGCTTGGAGTGTCCTACATATACTGGTCACAAAGTCTTACATCATCTCTCTCTTTAACTCTTTCAGCACCCAGACTCCAGTTTTGCACAGTCACTAGTAGGCTGATGAAATCCAGGCACATAGATTGCATCATACATACATTGCATCATACATTGCACCTCATTTACATTTCATCTAATACACAAAGCATAATACTCTCACAGGGCTAACATACTTTATCTTACAATTCTAGAAATTCTAACCCTCAATTCTAACCCAATTCTAACCCTAACCTTAATGTTATTTATATTTATTTATTCTCTCACTATAGACTGGGAGACTGACTTTGATTTAAACAGATAAAAACTGAAAGAAATTAAGGTAGAAAACAAATAACATTTATTTTCTTAGTACTGAAGAAAATATGAATGGCAAAGATCAACTAGCAACATCATCATTATTATTACTATTATCTATATATATAAAGGAACAGTCGTCATGGAAAGACCGTCCCAAACAGAGAAACCTTACAACGCAGAAACACCAAACTTGCCAACAGAAATAGGCCTCAAGCAAGGTATGTTTGTAGCAAAGAAACTTTCCCCCCAAAACCAAAAAGGCCCCCAAAACCACGAGTAAAAAAACCTACATTTCCCAGCATCCTCCGGGGCTGCCAACGACTCTCCCAGCCTCTACATTCTGACAACATGATTGGCTGCCAATAAGGGCGGATTTGCATAACTCCTGTACTGGCCAGCCAACATGAACATTCCGACCCATAATAAACTGTCAGAGGAGGATAAGGCAAAGGGCTGAGGCACAAACACAAACACCCCATTCACTTCCTACAGAAAATTTATACCCCTACAAATCACAGACCACGCCCAAAATTGACAGTAAGGCTTCATTAACTTAATTTCCCTGACTAGGCCTCACTTAATGGAATGCTGTTTACGCTCTGAATTGACAGTAAGGCTTCATTAACTTGATTCTCCCGATTACGCCTCAGCTCATTGCACATTGTGTATGGCCTGAATTGACAGTAAGGCTTCATTAACTTGCTGTTCCTGACTAGGCCTCAGCTCATGGGACATTGTGTATGGCCTGATTTTACAGTAACCAACCTTGGCACACAGAGCCCCCATGACCCACGCTACATTCTACTACAGTTTGGAGGAGGGTGGACCATGGATTATGGGATTTGAAGTACCTTCATGGATAATGGGATTTGTACTACTTCACAACCCATCATTTCCCACAGACCACTGTGGCCCAGAACCAAGACTGATACAGACCAAACTTGGCACACAATGCCCCCCATGACCCATACTCCATCCGACACAGCCACAACGACGCAGCCATGGCCTCAACAACAACATAACTAACAACAATTCCAACCCTTACATACTCAGACTTTCTCGCATCTCCTAAATAGGGCACAGCAATGCGTGCCGGGTACAGCTAGTTAAATATATTTATATACCACCTTTCTCACCCCTGGGGAGACTCAATGTGGTTTACAACATGCTAATGGAAAAATTCAATGTCAACATACAGTACACAAAGAAATCATAATAATTACTACATACAACTATTAACTTAAAATCAATTAAAAGCCATTAAACATAAGACATACAGTACATAAAATGTAAACACTCAGCATAAAATCATCCTAGTATAAACATTAAAATCCCATGATCCAGAAATCGTGGCCTGACTGGTGGAATAGAGCTCCCAGAGACTAGGGTTCAAACTCCCTACTTGGCCATGGGAAGCCACTGGGTGACTTTGGGTACATTATATACTCTCAGCTTCAGAGGAAAGCAATGACAAACTTGCTCTGAATAAATATTACCATGAATATCTTATGATAAAATCAATTTGAAGGCACCACAAGAACAACAACTGTGATTATGTTAGTGTGGACTTGTGGCATTCTCCAAGTTCATTTCAGCTAATTCGAATCTGAATTATGATGTATTTAGGTTTGATAATGGGAAATTGCCTATTATTCCCAGGATCAATTATTGGGTGTAATCTTCATTAAAAACCATTATTATGGAATCATTTTAGCAATACTGGAAAAGTAATACATGGGAGACTAGATTGACTAGGATTTTTCAAAGCAACATTTCAATGATCTGAAGCAATGTCTGTTCCTCATCCCTGTAAGTTACATCATTATTTACAGGCATAAAAATCTACATCTGTTTTATGACAGTCATATACCTGCCTGACATGGAGAGAGAATAAGTTCGTCTTCTCATTCTCTCTAGTTCATAGACTTCTACATCTGCAGACATACCAAGTCAAAATCTATGACTTTCTCATTATGGACTGGGAGATATTGTATGGTGAAAAACTTGACTGATATATCTTGATGTGGTGCTTTGTAGGCATGAGAAAATAGTTATGAAAATTAAATGATTCGTAAGAAATTCGTAAGAAATGCTACTTTTGAGTATTTCCGCATCTGGAACGCCAACCAGGAAGTGGACTTTATTTATAGAACTTCGGGGGCCAGGATTTTCTTAAGTATCATTATTAGGTCGTAAGGGGGGGGCACCCTCCTTCTCTCTCACCACCCTCTCGCCTCCCTTGCCAATAAGTATTATGGCAAGGCAAGCCCTAAACTCGCTCCTTCTTTCGGCTGGAAGCCTGGAAAAATGTAAACAGAGAGGTTTACTCAGAAGTAAATCTGCAAAGGAGTAAACAGAGGTTTACTCATGAGTAAATCCGCAAAAGAGGGCACTTTGGATGAAGTGCCCTCCTTTGTGGATTTACTTCTGAGTAAACCTCTCTGTTTACATTTTTCCAGGCTTCCCTGCCCCTCCTGCCTGCCAGGATCTAAAGCATCAAAGAGTATTGGGGTAGTTGCACACAACACGTGAGAAACCAACCTAATGTATAATAGAATGAATGCTAACTTATAGAGTAAGTGCCTAATATTATAAGTAATCCAACTGGTCATATACCTACATTCCATGCACATGCAATAATACAGCAGTAATAACAATGGGTATAAGAAGAGGTAAAATTCAAACCGAAGTATTCTGACTGTGGTCCCTCCTCAAGCGGTGCAAACTGCAAACGGCTCTTCTCTATGAGCCCGGGAGGCAGCCTCCCCCGGGAAAAGCCAAAAGCCCGGGCACAGCGTTTGCTGCCTGGGTGCACATACATATTCTTTGGGGGGGGGATTTGCTGCAGAATCCCAGGCTCATAGAGAAGAGCCCGTTTGCACCGCTTGAGGAGGGACCAGTCAGAATACTTTGGTTTGAATTTTACCTCTTCTTATACCCATTGTTATTACTGCTGTATTATTGCATGTGCATGGAATGTAGGTATATGACCAGTTGGATTACTTATAATATTTAGGCACTTACTCTATAAGTTAGCATTCATTCTATTATACATTAGGTTGGTTTCTCACAGGATCTAAAGCGTGCCAAGCCTTGATGCGCTTTAGATCCTGGCAGGGGAGGAGGAGTGGACGGGCCCTCCCTGCCCCTTCTGCCTGCCAGGATCTAAAGCTTTGAAGAGGCTTCATGACAGGCCAACTTCAGCCCTCCGGGTGTTTTGGACTTAAACTCCCACCATTCCTCACAGCCTCAGGCCTCTTCCTTTTCCTCTCAGCCTGGGCAAACTTGGGCCCTTGCTCCCTCAGGATCGGGGTGAGAGAGAGACAGCGAGGAGCGAGGGGGGGCCTCCTCCCCCTTTTTTTGCTGCTTCCAAGAATAGAATACCCGCTCCCTCCCTCCCTCCTTCCCTCCCTCCTTCCTATTTGGAGAGTCCCATCTAGAATTCAGTGTGATTTATTCAAGTTTTGGCCTACAACTCCCAGAAATTCCAGCCAATTTACCAGCGGTTAGGATTTCTGGGAGTTGTAGGCCAAAACCATCTGGAATGCGCATGCGCTGGCATACGAACTACTAACGAATTTCGTTAGTAATTACGTTACATTTTAGAAATTTGTGGAAATTTTTTTGTTAGTCTTTCTATTACTAATAACCCCCCCCCCCCCCATTAGATTTTCGATTTCCTATTTTTGGGTTCTAAACCATGCCTAGTGCTTTGCTTTCAAAAAAGGCATATCACCTTTTTTTGAAAGCAAAGCACCACATCAAGATATATTTTTCATCATATTTCCATTTTAGAAAAAAAAGTCCTCTTCTGTAATTTGAAGTATATATTGCAAAGTGCTTTCTGCTTTCATTAATCTTAGGAGAGAAATAACCCCATCTGAGAACTGGCATAAAATACACAACAAAGTACATTTTGACAAGAGACGGCATGAATACTTTTTAATATTCAGTGTTTGATTTCTGAACATTTCCATGAATAGCCGTATGTGAACGGGGGACATTTTAAATCAAATGCATATTCTAGTCAATGTAACAACATCAGATACTGAGCAACGAAGCCAAAATCATTACTCACAACATCATACTGGAAAATGATTGAATACTATTTTGTAAGTTCAAAGATAAGACTTACACTAAATCACACAACTGCCTCATCTAGACCACTATTATTTCGACTGACTGGCAGCAGCTGTCAAAGTCTTTCCAAACTCTTATCTAGACATGTGAGAAATTGAAATCTGGGGCTCCCTGCATGCAAAGGATGTTTTCTACCGCTAGGGGTTTATTTTCCAACGAAATGCATCCTTTGTCCTTTGCATCTCAAAATGCTGAGAGAGTGTGCAAGATAACATGTACAAGCTAAGAAGATTACATTCTCCGACACACACCGATTCTGCTAATGGGAAAAGTACTAAAGACAAATGAGTTCATTTCCAAGTAATCTAATATTCCAAAGGCTGATCAATTCTCATTTATGAATACATGTATAATGCATATATTTCACTCATCCGTTGATGGCCTATTCTCTAGTGGGGTGAAAAGAAATCTATGGGAACTTAAACAAGGACTTGCCATCATATCAGCTCACACTTGCTGAGGCAGCAGAGAGGCACTTTGCTAATGGAGCTCCCTTTCTACTTCCTTTACTCAAGAAATCATTTCCCTTCAATTCTGTAGCTTTATCAGTAACTTTGGATTTTTTTTAAAAAAAGGAAATGATGCAATGGGGCAGAATATTATCCTTTTTCCTAGGAAGATTCAAGAAAAATATACGTTTAACCTTTGTTGACTCTCTCTTTCCTTCCCTTAAGCAATTGCTTCAAAATTTTGGCACTCATTCCTGACCTGCTCTTGACATAATTCAGCTAAATGAACAAAGGATATTACTTCTCTAACCCTGTACTCCACTTCTGTGACCTGCAGAAATGGAATAATAATTATTACATTTAAGTAATAACTTGCACAGATCACAGACTGAGTGGACTGGCTGAGTTTTGCAAATATTATATTTTTCATATACACCTATTTGAGAAATACAATATTTGCAAACCACAGCCAGTCCATTTTGTCTGTGATCTGTGCAAGTTATTACTTAAATGTAATAATTATTATTCCATTTCTTTTTTTTTTTTTTGAAAAAGATTTATTGAATTTCAAACAAAAGTAAAAACAGACACATAGCCCCCCCTCCCCCCCCAAATTCCCCTCACCCCCCTACAAGGAGCCTCCTATAAATCCGGCGACTTCCACTACCAACCTCCCACCCCAGGATCCAAAACCTCGTGGATACATCTTATCAATCAAACCAATCTCTTTACTGGTAAATCCAGTCGCTCCCTATCCCTAATTCTCATACATCAACATATGAACAGTCCTTTAGATCTTTATGACCTTTCACATAGTCTATTATGGCCGACCAGTCTGTGGAGTCTGACTGGTTCGTCAATGTCTTTGTTAGGGTATCCATGTTCTTCACTTCTAGAAGTTTAAGGATCCAATCGTTCACTTTCGGGGGGGATTCGTCCTTCCAGCGCTTGGCGATTACCAGCCTCGCTGCAGTAATGCAATAGACAAAAAAATTTTCCTCATTTTTGCTTATCTCAAAGTCCAACAGACCCAACAGTAGGTATCTCGCTTTAAACGGAAACTCTATCCCCAAAGCATTCTTAATCACCCCGTACACCTTTACCCAGAATTTTTGAATCTTTCGGCAGCTCCACCACATATGGAGGAAGTACCCCGTCTCACTCTTACACCTCCAACATTTATTGCTGCACTTATTGTTGTATTTGGCTATGCTGTAAGGTGTGAGGTACCATCTATACAGAATTTTGAGGGCATTCTCTTTTAGATCGTACGCATATAGTAATTTTAAATGCACTTTCCAATATCTTTCCCAGTATCTTAAGTGGATTGTCTGTCCCAGGTCCCTGGCCCATTTTATCATACAGTTCTTGATGGTTTCCTCTTCTGTTTTCCATTGCAAGAGGTACTTATAAAGGATGGCTATTCTTCCCTTCACTTTTAAAGTTATTTTATCCCATATATGCTCCTTGTCCTCGAAGCCTAACTCCTTATCTTTTTTGAAGATCTCGTAGATCTGGTTATAGTGAAACCAGTTCATTGATTCGTCTAGTTTTTTTAAATCACCTAACTCCTTCATAATTGGGCCAGAGTCCGAGTTCCTAAGTATTACTTCATATCTTAGCCACTCATTTTTGTCGTACTGTCTCCTAAAATGCGCCTCCTGGGGAGATAGCCATTTGGGGACTTTTCTAAACATTACCTCTCTAGTTTTCAACCAAATTCTGAGCAACGGCTTCCTTACACAGTGATTATTGAAATTTCTTTCGATTTTCGCTTTGTGATACCAAAGGTACCCATGCCACCCGGTCCTTAGGTCAAAGCCTTCTAGAGCCAGGAGCTGGGTATCCTCCAGTGCAGTCCATTTTATGACCCAGTCTAGCGAACAGGCCGAGTAGTAAGTGGTGAGGTCCGGGGCTCCAAAGCCACCTCTACCTTTATCATCAATTAGATTTTTCCATCTGACTCTTGCATGTTTCCCCTTCCAAATAAATTTTCTTAATTCCCTCTCCCAAATTTGGAGAGGTTTGTCGTTTCCCAGAATTGGGAGGCATTGAAATAAAAATAAAAATTTCGGAAGGACATTCATTTTTAACAGGGAGATTCTCCCGAGGAGCGAGAGCTTTAAGTGGCTCCATTTTTTGAGATCTATTTTAATTTGTCGCCACTTATGGTCATAATTATTTTTAATCAAGTCATTATTCTTTGGGGTTAGAACTACACCTAAATATTTTACCTTATTTGAGATAGCTAGACCCGAGATCTCTTCCAGTTTCCCTCTTTCCTCCAAATTTAAATTCTTCACCATCAGCTTAGTTTTTTTTCTGTTCATTTTAAAACCTGAGACCCTCCCAAATTCCTCCAGTTTTTCTATCCAATATTTGATTTTTTCATTTGGCTCCTCTATAACACAGACCAAATCATCTGCGAACGCCCTTAACTTAATTTTTTCCTTTTTTATGGATAGGCCTTTCAGTTTTGCATCTAGTCTAATATTTTCAAGAAGCAGTTCTAGAACCCAAATAAAAAGGAGTGGGGAGAGGGGGCAGCCTTGTCGCGTCCCCTTTTGTATAGGAAATGTACTAGTATCTACTCCATTTATCGTAATTATTGCAGATTGTGATTGGTAGATAGCTTCAATGGCATTTCGGAAAGAGAGGCCTACATCTAGTTCTTTCGTTAATAGTTCCAGAAAGGACCAGTTAATACGGTCGAAGGCCTTATCCGTGTCTACGAAAAGGAACGCTACTTTATTTTGGATATTGACCTTATAGTACTCTAGGGAGTCTACTATCGTTCTAATATTATCCTTAAGATGGCGACCTGGTAAGAACCCTTTCTGGTCCTGTTTGATCCATTCATTTAGGAACCCTTTTAATCTTTCCGCTAGAATGCTAGCGTAGATCTTGTAGTCCACGTTCAAGAGCGAGATGGGTCTATAATTGCCCATCTCCGCCCTGTTAGAGTCTTCCTTATGAATGACTATTATTCTTGCTGTTGACCAGGTCTCCGGGACCTTTTTGGTTAATAAGATTTCGTTCATCGTCTTCAGCAAATATGGGGCTAGCTCCTCCTCTAGAGCTTTATAATACATTGCCGTAAAGCCATCAGGCCCTGGGGCTTTATTGCTCTTTAGGTTTTTTATAGCCTTGGTTAGTTCTTCCCTCTTAAATGGACTATTCAAGATCTCCCTTTGTTCCTCTGTAATTTTGCTGAGGTGTAGATTACTTATGTAGGCCTGCACTTCCTCTTTCTTAATATTATCCCTTGAATACAAATGCCTGTAAAAGTTCTGGAACCTTTCCCTTATTTGTCTATCCATATTATAGACTTTCCCACCTTCAATAATTTGGGTGATATGATTTTGTTGTTTCTTTTTCCTCACCTTTGCCATAAGCCACTTTCCCGGTTTATTCGCATTTTGGAAGTGATATTGTTTTATAAATTTGAGATTCGCTTCTATTTTCCCTAGGTCTAGCTTCTCCTTTTGCTTTTTAAGAATATTCCATTGTAGTGTTATTTCTTTGTCCTTGGGGTACTTTTTCAATTTGGCTTCAATCATTTTTATTTTTTCTAGGAGATCCTCTTCCACTTTCTGATTTTCCCTTCTCTGGATGGCACTCTGGTGTATGAAGTGTCCCCTCATAACTGCCTTGCTTGCTTCCCATATCGTGTGGATATGGGTATCTTGAGCAGAGTTTATATCGAAATATTCCTTTAGAAGGTGTCTATACCTTTCCTTCTGCTCCTCACTCCGAATTAGGTCCTCTCTGAGGGTCCACCTCCTTACCGTTTGACTCCTCTGACCTATATGGAATTGAAGCGGATTATGGTCTGAAAATGATTGTGGTAATATTTTGATTTTCCCAAGCTTGGTCAACAAAGGATTGGATAGCCATAGCATATCGATTCTAGACCATGAGCCATGTCTGCTGGAATAGCAGGTGTAGTCCTTGGTCCCTGGGTTTTGTTCTCTCCACCCGTCCCGAAGGCTCAGGTCGTCTAAGATTTTTTTCCCCTCTAGTGGGAGTTGGCCAGTTCTCTTATCTTTCACCTTTTTTGTAGATCTATCCCATTCTCTGTCAGTTACCCCATTGAAGTCCCCCAAGATCATTAATTCGTCATAATCCTCCCTCTCTATATTCTTCTTGAGGTCCCTCATGAATTTTACTTTGGGGCCATTGGGGGCGTAAATATTACACACCAGGATCGTTTTGTTTTCCCAATCTAATTTAGCTGCCACAACTCTCCCCTCCATGTCTCTAAAGGCCAGACTGCTTTTCAATGAGTCCCTGATATACAACACCACCCCTCTCTTTTTTTTATCTCCCCCTGAATAATACATGTTCCCCAGTGCATTTTGATTAAGATATGCCACATCTCTCCCTCGAATGTGGGTTTCCTGGAGCGCCACCAGATCCACTTTTTTTGATTTTAAGAAATTAAAAACCCTTTTCCTCTTCTTTGGGTTGTTCATCCCATTCACATTGTTAACTAAACATTTAATATGCATAAAAGGACCTTTTCAAGTTCTTTTGGGTTTGGAGCCTCGTTTGGCGCCTCCAGTCCTCTGGGTTAGGATCCTGTAGCGAGATCAGGTTTCCCTCCAGGCCATCCACCTCTCTTTCCTCCTCCTCTATTTCCCCCTCTTCCTCCGTATCATTTTGGTCTTTTTGCCTCTCTGGGATTGGTTCTCCTCCATCAATTTCTTATACATGCTTCTCGCCTTTTCTTCCGTGGTTATCCATATCCTTTTTTCCCTAAGCGTCATCATGAGGCCCTCCTTTTTTTCCCACCGGTATTTTATACTCCTTTTTTTCAATTCGTCCGTGAGGAAGAAATATTTCCTCCTTTTCTCCATAGTTATTGCGGGAAGTTCCTTGAATATGGACACTTTTCTTCTGTTATAAATTAGCGGGTTTTGAGCGCTAAGTCTCCAGATCTGATCTCTTGTCGATTTTCTATTAAAGTGGACCAAAATGTCTCTAATTGAATCATGTTTTTTTGAGTATTTGGTGGTAATCCGGAAAGTTCTATCCAGTTCCTTTCCCATTTCTTCCTCGGTAATCTGGAGTGCCTCCGCCAGGATACCTATCATCACACCCCTCGTATCCTCCTTCTCCCCCTCCTCCACATTTCGAAATCTTAATTGAAATTCTTTCTCCCTGAATTCCATAAGCTCTTGTTGGTCTTCAAGTTTCTTACTAAGTCTGGCCAACAGACCATATTTCTTATTCAGGGAGGCCTCAATAGTTTCACATTTATTTTCTGTCGCTTGACCTTTTTGTTTAATTTCCTGAATCTCTTGTTGCATTGAGGTTAACTGAGATTTTAGGGATACAATATCTCCCTTTAGTTCGCTTTTCAGATTGGAGATTTCCTGTTTGATAAGGGTTTCCTGGTTTCTCTGTCTTGCTGCCATATCCTCTTGTCTCTTTGAGATTTTAATCAACTCTGCAAATAGATCTTCCAATGTTAGTTCCGGGTGACCCGACTCTTTCCTTCCCGGAGTCTTCCCCGATTTATTGATCTCTTTCGGGCCTCCGGTATTTCCTTTTGCTGCCATTATTCTTGCTGGCTTGATTAAGGTAGGCTTTCCCTCTGATATGGCACAGATAGGAGGCAATGGGACGTAAAGGGGTATGATGGGGGGCTGTCAGAAGTCAGATATCAGGTGTCACCTCTCCCTTAGTGTGGTGGGGGGTTTCAGTCTTGTTTCTCCCCACTGCTTCTTTAATACAGGGGGAGATCTTGCTTCTCTAATATTGAGTGACTTGGACTTGGACTGGTCCTCCTCCTTTGTCCCTTCTCCTTTCGCTTCTTTTGCTTCTTATTCTTCGTTAGCCACCCCCTCCACACTGCTTTGCTAATTCAGTCCCGTATAGTGGATTGCCACCTTCTAACTCTCCCCTCTTAGCTTCAAACCTCCCGGGCGCCCTACCTCTTATTCTTTCTTTCCACGTCTATTCAGGCTTCAGACTTCCGCAGCTTCCGTGGCGCTGTAACTGCTCCCTCTGCTCCCCCTCCTTCCTGGGCTTCCGAAATACTGGGTTTCTTCCAGAGGGGGGGGGTTGCTGGTGGAGGCGTCTCAGGTCCCACTCGCCCTTCTCCTCCGTCCCTTACTCCGTCTCCACCGACTCTCTAGCATCCGGGTTTCCTTCTAGGTTCCCGCGACGCGACTCCGCCCCTTGCGTCAGGACGCCCCTTACGTCAAGACGTCAAGCCGCCGATGCGTCCCCGCGTCTATCTTCCTCCTGTTTCCTCCTGTTTCTCTCCCCTCCTACCTCCTTCCGTCTTCTTTACAATCCGTGTCGGCGTCCCTCTACTCTCGGGGAGACCCCGCCGCCATGCTGTTTCCCTTGGATCCTGGCCCGGGCTTTCTTACCGCCGTCTCTACCAGTCCCTCGTCGGCTCCAGCTCCTGCAGTCTTTGTGGAAGGTTTGTCCTCTTTTTTCTGTCGTTACTCTTTAATGTGTCTTGGATATCTTGAAGCCCTTAGGCTGCCCCTTCAGGGTTGTAGTAATTGTAATGGTTCTCGACTGGATTCCTCTCTGGCACACCTCGTTCTTAGAGATTGATGGTTTGGGCGGAGATGTAGTTCAAAATTGTCTTTCTCTCTCCTTCTCTTCCTTGCTCCCTTTTAAAATGCCAGCGCTGGCGGTCTCAAGCGAGTGTTATCTCGCTTACTGGGAAGAAGCCTCTGCCTCTCGGGCCCCCCCAAAACGGTGGGATAATGGCGACTCACCCTCCGGAGGAGTCCCAAACCGCACCAGTTGAGGGATGCCTCGGCACTTTGTCTGTCAGTCCTTATCTGGTCTGGCAGAGGTGGGTATTTCCCCACCGGCTCCTAAAAT
The DNA here is from genome assembly GCA_030556195.1 of Anolis apletophallus. Classification (NCBI taxonomy): domain Eukaryota; kingdom Metazoa; phylum Chordata; class Lepidosauria; order Squamata; family Anolidae; genus Anolis; species Anolis apletophallus. Next base: position 59,866,862 of record JARBWK010000007.1, on the reverse strand, counting down.
TCCCCCTAGTCACCCTCGGAGCTCCCAAAGGCGCGTCCGACCGCCACACGCGCTGACCGGAAGTCATTCCATTTCAAATACACCTATTTAGGAGCCCCCGGTGGCACAGTGGGTTAAACTGCTGAGATGCTAAACTTGCTGATTGAAAGGTCCCAGGTTCGAATCTGGAGAGTGGCATGAGCTCCCACTGTTAGCCCCAGCTTCTGCCAACCTAGCATTTTGAAAACATGCAAATGTGAGTAGATCAATAGGTACCGCTCTGGCAGGAAGGTAACGATGCCCCATGTGGTCATGCTGGCCACATGACTTTGGAGGTGTTTACGAACAACGATGGCTCCTCAGCTTAGAAATGGAGATGAGCACCAACCCTCAGAGTTGGACATGACTGGACTTAATGTCGGGACAATCTTTACTTTTTCCAAACACCTGTTTTCCTGCAAGATATACATGTATGTATACACATATATTATCCTACAAAGTGAACAAAACAAAAATAGTTTATATATACACCCACAACTTATTTCATATAGAAACAGGCCTTCTGTTTTTAATATCTCTTTGCATATGATTCTAATGTCTGTTCCTGCAGAGGGCAACCAAGGGCTTAGCTGTTGGTCATATGATTTAATTTGCTCCTTGATTTAAAAAAATAATTGAGCAAATTATAATCTCTTCTTGCTATCAGACTCAGCTTCTGGATTTTTGAGAGAAAACTTGAATTTTCTTCTTAGCTCCAGCCTAACAGATTTCAGCCTGTCTAAAATCGTATTTAGAGATGTGATTCAGATAATCTTTATTTCATACTAGTTCTTAGAAACATTGTAAGTAGCTTATTGTTGTTTTCAACATGCATCACATACATGTATAAATGCATACATATACATTATATGAGTACATATAAAATGATACAATTACTTCTTGATTAGACTATTGGCAGCCCTTGAAAACTATACATAAAAAATCAATTGAAAGGTACTGACTGTATCACATGCAGTAAATGCCTTGTGCCTCAATAATTGATCGATTGATTGATTCTACTTTAATAACTTAATGATAACTTTATTTTTATATCCCGCCACCATCTACCTGATGGTACTTGGGGTGGCTTACTTGCGGGACCAAGCCCAGAGACAATAACAAAATTTACCAACTAAAACATGATTAAAAACATAATCCAATTAAACAATTAAAACCAGTGGGGTATGAAAACATCACTAAAATCTATAAAAAGTAAACCTCAACCAAAATTTAATGAACATAATCAGAATTAGCAAGGGCTGGGTATGGACTTGTGCAAAAACAGACTATAGGGTCAGGGCTGGGAATAAAGTGCTGGGTACAATCTATCTGTCAATTAGGGCTGGGTCTTCATGAACAGGGGCCTAACAATCATCGAATGCACACTGGAACATCCAGGTTATGAGGTTCCTGTGAAAGGCGGACAGAGTAAGGGCTAGCCTAATCTCCTTGGGGAGGGAGTTCCAGAGCCAGGGGGTCACCACTGAGAAGGCCCTCTCTCTCATCCCTACTAACCATGCTTGTGACGGTGGCAGAAATGAGAGGAGGGCCTCCATGGAAAATCTTAGGGTCCACACTGGTTCATACTTTGATGGTTATTACTTTAAAACTTGGAACACGTTCATTTTAAACTATTTGAATCTACCCAAATTTGAAGATTTATCACCGAGGGTCTCAATTCATGTGTCTCTGCTTTCTGAGAAATATTTGGAAGTTAAATTATTGAAAACTTTCTCTTTGGTAATATCTTCTGTATGGAACACCCAAGAGACTAGAATACATTTCTTTTCCAACATGCTTCTAATTTTCCTATTGAAAATGTTATTTCTTTTTTAAAAAGAGGGGGGGGGGGTATTGGGTTTTGTAAATGTTGTTTTTCGTTTTGCTAGATTGTTATTTTGTTATATGTACTGCATTTTAATAGGTACATTGCTTTTGTGTTCTGTATGCTTTTGTTAGTGGCCAACATCTCTGTTAGGAAAATGAGGCTTATCAATTGTATTACAAATAAATTATACATTGTCTACTTAGCTGAAAGATTTCCAACCTCTTCCAGCATTATCATTTGTTACAATGCTGTGTGATTACATACTGACTTCTTCCTGTTCTCTATAGCTTTATTACTGAGAACCCCAAACAGCGCAAATAAAAGCTCAGAAAGCAGGAAGCACCACATGACTCCTTCCATCAATTGCATAAATCCACTCTCATGTTACCAATAAGCATATACTGAAAATCTATATTTATTAAACTCAACAATGACCTGCACATTTCACAATTTTAATACAGGGATAATCACAACTGTACGCTAATTTGAAACATATTTTTGAGTTTCTATGAAATATATTTCCACATTTTAGTCATAAATAAAAGTGCAAAATGTCACAGAATAAAAATAATTCTGAGGTATTAAATGTGATATTTCAAAAAAATAATTCAGAGATATTAAATGTGATATTTCTCTTGCACACACTCTCTCACTCTCTATATCTGGCCCAATTTTCTTTTTAAATATAAATGGCCAATTGTATACTGCATAGTAAAACCTTTTCCCACAAAAGCAAGGTGAAACAGTATTTGAAATAAATAAGTAAAGTAAATGTGGAATTCAAACATTCAAGTGTTGGTTCTGCTGTATTGAGGTAAAAGAATTATAGAATCAGAAGAGACCACAAGGCCATCTAGTCCATCTGTCAAGATTGCTTTGCTTGTGTTTTCCTGCAGAGGGTTGGACTGGATGGCCCTTGTAGTCCTTTCCAAATCTAGGATTCTTTGATTCTATGATCTGGAACCTGTGTTCATCTGTATATAGATTTTTAAAATGTAATGTTTGTTTGTGGGACGGACATAGCTCAAAAAACAATTGGACGAAATGACACCAAATTTAGCCACATGACACCTACTAACCCAAGGAGTGACCATCACTCCAAAAATCACCAAAAAACAGCAAAAACAACTTTAAAATCCAAAAAGATAGAAGCCGACACAGCACATGCATGCAAATGAATTCCATAGCCCCGCCCTCTCCTGCATGAGGACACAGCAAGCACGAGAGGCACCTCCAACCATCTTTCCTCTTTCAGCCAGAGCAGGAACTAGGAATAATGGTGGGTCCAATGGGAGGGGCGATGAGGGAGGGAAGGAACGAGAGAAGGAAAGAAGGAGAGAAAAAGGAAAAGAAGCCAAGAAGAAAAGGGAGAAGGAAGGTTGGAAGCAAAGAGCAAGGGAAAGAAGGAGAGAAAGAGGTAGAGAATATGAACATCATTGTATGATTGGTTTTGTTATGTGCTGTTCTTGCAAGTTATGGTGATACTAAGATAAACTTACCATAGGGTTTTCTAGACCAGTGTTTTTTCAACCTTTTTTGAGCCACGGCACATTTTTTACATTTACAAAATCCTTGGGCACACCACCTACCAAAATGACACAAAATGACACTCTAACACAGTAATACATATAGTTAATATGTTTTTAAATATATTTATACACTCAGTGTGAAACCTGGGCCTGTTTCGATGAACACAACATAGATATTCTGGCAGGAATGGCAGAAAGACACAAACTTCCCACACAGAACTCCCATAAGCAAGAGAAAATACTATAAGAGTTTGGTGGGCAATGATCTTGAGTTTTGGAGTTGTAGTTCATCTATATTCAGTGAGCACTGTGGACTGAAACAATGCTGGATCAGAACCAAACTGGGCATGAAGAGTCAATATGACCAAATGTGAACACAGATGGAGTTTAGGGAAAAGAGACCTTGACATTTGGGATTTATAGTTAACACACAATCAAAGAGCATCCTGAACTCTTGCAACAATGGAATTGAACCAAACTTGGCATATTGAACTCTCATTACCAACAGAAAGTACTGAAAGGGTTCACTTGGGAATTGACCTTGAGTTTGGAAGTTGTAGTTCACCTACACCCAGAGAGCACTGTGGACTCAAACAATGTTATGTTATGTTGTTGTTTGTTTTCTATCCAGAATCACAACGTTGGAAGGAGGCTCGCCACTTTAAGGTCCCTAACACAGACATGGGAAAACTTCAGCCCTCTTGGTGCTTTGGACTTCAATTCCCACCATTCCTAACAGCCTGAGGCCCTTTCCTGCTTAAATTGCTGAGGGGGGGGGGAAGAGCCTGAGGCTGCTAGGAATGATCGGAGTTGGAGTCCAAAACACCTGAAAGGTCCAAGTTTGCCTATGCCAGCTTTCGACAGAGACCTATTCCTCCCGCCTCCCCTTCGCACCCTTTCTTCCCCCTCCTGCCGAACACTTACTTTTTCTTCTACACTGCCGCTTCTGCCGCCATTTTGATCCAAGGGGGCAGCATGAGCGTGTTTAGGAGGGGAGGGGGGAGGGAGGAAGACGTGACCCGTGCGGGCGCTACTGCGCAGGCTCGCCCCGGAGCAAAGAAAGGCAAAGTGAGCAGAGCAAGGCTGGGAAGAAGGGAGCCCGAGTGGAGAAGAAAAAGTGTTTGGCAGGAGGGGGAAGAAAGGGTATTGGAGGTTCCAATTTCCCATGGCACACCTGATGATCGCTCACGGCACACTAGTGTGCTACGGCACACTGGTTGGGAAACACTGTTCTAGACAAGGTTTTGCCCTTGTCTTCCTAGTAAGCAGAGAAAAGGTCAATTACGCAAGGTCACCCAGTGACCCATGGGCAAGTGGGGTTTCCAGAGCTGTAGTCCAGTGCTCAAAACACTACACTAACCTGATTCTCAAATAAAGCAGTAGCTAGTACTCATTCTGAGAGCAAATATTTAGGACATTCTTTTTTATTTTTACCTTATGTGAGAACTTCTAGACCCAGTTATCATCTACAGTTTACAATATCTGTTGTGAAGAGTGGGGGAAAGTCTCTATATGTCTTTTCTGCAAAGTAAAGTAGCCCAATATTAAAGTATATTTTTTAAAAGACAAATGAACTATTTTAAAGTAAATGGTTCAGAATCTTCTCTTTTCAATAAGTAGCTTCTCACACACAAACTCTAAGCAATATCCCAAGTTACATAATATTTTTCAAATGCTGGACTTTGGACAAGACCTAACCACTCTCAGAATCCACATCTTTAAATAGACTTGAAGCAATGTATCAGGCACCACCCTAAACCCCACAACCATATTTTCAACACACCCTGGAAAATACCAAGAAAGTTGGTCCACTCCTTTTCACCTTTAAGGCAATACGTTACATCAGGATCAGTGCATGTTGACTTTGGTTTATGTTCTTGCCTCGCCTTGTCCACACATAACATCAGCATTCTCATGAACAGAGAGTTGTGTCCACAGCAATAAGTAGAAATGTCTGTACGAGAAATGGTTTTCCATTCAAAACAACAACAATACACAAATTGATGATAACATAGAAAATTGCTAGATGAAAATTCTCTGTATATGTCAGCACTTTTTCAGTGGGGTGGCTTGATGTGCTGACACACACTCTGTGTTCAGGGACAGGGACATTTGTGAACATTCTTTACTTCCCTAGGAGAGAGGCATGTATTGATTGACTCCTATAAGGGACCAACTGGATTAGCCCAAAATATACACAGCAAGCTCTTTTTCCCTTCCAGACTAGAGCAGTTAGAGTGTCTCTAATATGAGCTGCAGCCAAGATTTATTGATTATATTTAACATAATTTTGTCAAGCGGGAAAAAGAATCACAAACAAACATATGAAAACTTATAAGAAGCCCCTTGCCTCAAAAAGGATCTGGCAGCAAGTTCTGAATGAGTATATTTTGACAAGCACAGTTGGTACTTTTCTATCTAATCTATAGGCTTTGCTAGCTCCCACTGCACTAAATCAACTGTACAGGCACATTTCTACTGTAAGCAGAATGGTTCTGGTCTATTCTACCTCCAACCACTGTGGTGTTTTGATTGTTCTGCTATTAGGTATACTTTCACAAGAAGGTTGAAAAAGCCAGGCAGAGGGTTACAGAAATTTCCATTGGATAACTGCCTCATACTTCCTGGAATGGGGCCAGCTGATCTGATATTATCCAAGTACATTATCCTTGTATGAAGAAGAATGTGCTGACTGTAAGCAAAACAAAGTACTGGAAAACCTTGGTGTGATGAGGGGAGGGGGCACGCACATTTATGAATATAGGGAGCAGCTAAAAATCATTGCTTTGCCCAGCTCTCTTTGGTCTATAGTTGCCAGCAATATAGCACTCCAATGTTTTAGACAACGTTAGAAGGAGAGAAAGCACCATGGGACTAAGCCCCCATTGTAATACTTTTTGCAACCAAGGGTATGATGGAAACCTACCACCCCTACAGACATCCAAATGGACCCATCCATTACCAACCACCCCTCTCACAAAATTGTAACAACAGAGAATCAACACATAGCTAATCTCCTGGGATAGAAATAATAAACAATGCAAAATTATGATGAGTGAATTGAAACTGCTCCAAGAGCGACTGCCAAGCACACACTAGAGTGGAATCTTATATGCCACACAGTCTAACTTGAACATAGCCTACATCAGGGCTAATCTGATTGGATCCAGCAGCCAATAAACTGAATTCCCCAATTAAACTCCCTGGGTTGTGCCAAGACATCAGAACTCTGCAAAGAAGGAGATGGCAACTGGTTTAGGCAGCCTAAACTCGGCTCCATTCCTAACCAGGACTAGTTCTACATGGCTATAAAATGCCATTTCAGAATACAGACTAACTGCATTTAACTGGATTATATGGTGGCGTAGACTCATATAATCCAGTTCAATGCAACTAATCTGCATTCTGATACTGCATTATATGACAGTGTAGATCCAGCCCAGATATGGGCCATATGATAAATTGTGCAGCCAATTTTCAGACAGGAAGGGAAATTTAGCAGTTCTCCCTGCGCAACCAGCATGGTATAGTGGCTTGAGCATTGAACTACAATCATGAAAAGTAGTGTTCAAATTTCTTCTTGGCCATGAAACCTCATTAAGTGACCTTGGGTAACTCTCTCAATCTAAGAGGAACACAAAGGTAAAACCCCTTCTAAATTATTGTTGCCAAGGAAATATCTTGATTATTGTACTTTAGGATCTCTGTAAGTCAAAAATGACTTGAAGGCATACAACAACAACAACAACACAGAAAAGCTGAACCTAGACCTTAGTAGATATAAGACATATGTTCTACTTTGCACCCTTGGAAATTATTTTGGGAGTATATCCCTTGAAAAATATTGTTTCAGTATTAATGAAAGCCACTAGAGACCTCATCATATGGGGCTAAAATTGGTGGCATGTGCCAATTTAGCCCTGGGTCACCTATAGAGCTGGCGGGCTTCCATCAGATGATGATGTGCTGGTTCTGTGGGTGAAGGAGGGTGGAGCCAGTGTATAACAACAACAACAACAACAACACTTTATATTCTGCCCTTATCACCCCGAAGGGGACTCAGGGCGGATCACAAGTACACATAGACGGCAAACATTCAATGCTGTTTTGTATTGACGTACACACAGACAGAACATAAGGAGGTTTTTGTGTCGTGCCACAGGGGGTGCTGTCACTCCATCCTCTTATGACAAAGAGCTGTCAGGACTTCCGCATTCTGGCATCTGGTCTTCCTTTTCTTATGGCATTGTAAAAACCTCCTCCGCTTTCTTTATTAGCGGTACCTAATTTCTCCAATTACAGCTAAAGCTGTTTTCAAACTGCTTAGGTAAACAGTGGGCAGGGCTGACGGTTGGCTGCCCATGCCAACCCGGGGTTTGAACTTGCAACCTTTTGGTTGATAGATCTTTAGCAGCTGCTGATTTAACTGTTGTGCCTCCACCACAGCAACACAAGGGGATTCCTGTATTGCTGTTGACTTTAATGTGGGGAAGCTGCATGCTCCATGCATGCACCATGTTTCCTCCCCATGGGATCAGCTGCCGGAGGACCCAGGCGATGTGGGGCATGAGGTGGCGGCTTCCCCATGCCCCTCAGCAAAGCAGAGTGACATGGGACATTTTCTGCATCCGTGTGACAAGGTTGTTGGTTATAAGATACTAAAATCAAGGGTGGACAGTCATGTTGGAATGGAGGTGTCATTCTTCATACTCTGAACACACCAACATAAAACTTTGGGTGACAGTTTTCAGATAATTTTCAGCACATTTTTAAAGCTTTGAGGTGTTTTAGGGCTGGGAAGTTGTGTGGTGGAGGAAGCAAAATCTCCATTTCACAGTGACTTTTGATCAGTACACTGAATTGCACAGCTTAATGACAAGTCTCTGGAAATTGCTTATTGTGGTTGTTTTAGGCCAGCTCACTCTTAAGTGCATTTTAATGATTACTATGATGATATTCTTAATTTAGACAGAAGTACTACTTTTAGTGCTCTTTGGGCAAGGGAGAAATGAAGGGGGGGGGGGGGGCAGATATCCCAGAACAACTGAGTGGGACACAAAAGTGAATCATACCAATTGGATCATCACCTAATTTTTTTCTTATGGCTTTAATGTATAAAAGAAGGAAAGAACAAGATGAACAAGAGAACATAGAGAGAGCATTAGGAGATAAGCTGGCAAGGAGGGATATATGCCCAAAAGGATAAAGACAAAGTTTGCCACATTAAAAATTGATGGTACATTGCATATTAGGGTTAAAGGTTGTGCAATCTGAAATGATTGACACCTATTTACCAAAATTCCTCAATGGCTTAGAAACCTACCAGGTCAGTTTAGGTTTCTGAAAGAGCAGATAACATATTTATTCATTGGATTTAGTAGACCGCTCTCTCCGGAGCCCAAAAGGATGTTATAGAGTCATGTCTCTGCCTTCTTCCATGGGCTAAGCTAGCATACAGCCCTGGAATTTAAGGAGCACACAGGCATGAGTGGCATTTCTTTTAATCCCACTAAGCAAAAGCTTTTGCTGGAAAGTAATCAAGGTGGCACACTAAGAAATAGAAATAAAATTATGAATGTGGAAAAAGTAAACAAAGTGAATACTGCATAGGGAAAACTTTGAAAGTATTTCTGAAATGGACGATCACCAGCTTTTGCAAAACAGAAACCCAGACGTGTCAATGTAGTATGCAGTAAAGTGAGAGCCTTGCTTGCTGCCATTACTCTAGGCTACAATCTAATGAAAGGTCAGAGGTTAGCACTTTATTTTTCTCCAGATCATGAGTATTAAACAGCGTCAGACTGAACAGCTCAATGACCCTTATGTATTCTGCAGTTACTGAAAAATGAAAACAAATGGGTTTCTAGGCATATGTCTTCTTTTTCTTTTCTGGCTGATCTTTGCTTGCAGACGTATTAGACTACTTATACAGTCAAGCCAAATTTTGATCTTTGACCCAGCTCCATTTTGAAATAGCTGCCTTCATTTGTAGGGAGCTTGCTGTGTAGATTCTCGCATGCAATTCTCACTTGGAGCCTACTACCGTTCATGTGCAAGTTACACAAACCAGAGCAATCTGCCGTACACATCAAGAGCTCCATTCCAATTCAAGAGTTGATGTCTGGTGGAGGTGTTATTTGTACCCCATGTCAAGCTGTGATTGCTCACATCTGGTCGCAAGCTGAATAGATCTTTTGATTCAAGGTGAAGAAGGGGGCAGGGAGGCGAGGAGAAAGATCGAATGGATTCAGCTGACAGCTTCCTGACTCAAAATGACTTTTGGGGAAACACGTGGAAAGTAATCAGTTTGTCTGTATGTAGCATCAGGGCCCCAAATCTTGTCCAACACAAACCGATCGATTAAAGCTCGCAGATTAAAGTAGTTAACAGTTTCATTCAAAAAAGGAGTACAAATTCTTCTTAAAATGGAGTAAATTGCCCAGGATGAAATACTTAACAAGGGGAAGGGGCTTTGTCTAAGTACATCATGCTGTCTTTTCCACTCCTTTGAAAAAAGAGAGAGATTTTTCTTCTTCTCTGAGAATCAGCATCACATTTAATACAAAGTCCACCTCTCCATCCACACAAAGACATATTCCTAGAAACCCAAATTAACATTTGTTTTCATTTTTCAGCAACTGCAGAATACGTAGGGGTCACCGAGCTGCTCATTCTGACACAGTTTAACATTCATGATCAGAAGAACAGGGAACCATCAATGCCTTTGCCTTTTTCTTGAAAGGAATATTCTGGAATAAAAAGAATGTGTAACATTAATTGCCCTAGAAATACAATATTTTGTCCTAGGAGATACTGCAACATGCATTTAAATGTGCATGCCAGGGATATGCAAACCACCCAGAAAATAATTTGAAATACAAAATTAAAGCGTAAGTATTGGAAACTCAGTGTTATCCACAAACAACATTGCAGGGCATTCTCATTGGTGTTGCAAGTGAAACAAGGCTTTAGAACATAGGCGGATATGGTATCTGTCTATTCATCCATCAATTTTATTTTATTTTTATTTTATTTTATTTTATTAATCACGCTTCTATGCCGCCACTCCCGGAGGGGCTCGGGGCGGCTCACAAAAGCCGCCCCGAGTTGCATCCACACTGTAGAGTTAATGCAGTTTGATGCAACTTTTACTGCCATGGCTCAAGGCTAAGGAATCCTGAGATTTGTAGTTTGGTGGGACACTAGTAGCCTTTGGCAAAAAAGAGGTTAAAGACCATGTGATACTCCAGTTCCCATGATTCCATAGCATTCAACCATTGCTGTTAAAGTGATGTCAAACTGCATTGATTCTACTGTGCAAATGCTCTGAATGTATTGAAAAACACTATGGCAACTTGAAGGCCATATTAAATTGTAGGCTTCACTAGTGCACCAAAAGACCACAGAGCACCACTGCAGCCACCATTTTGAGTGAATGGGTGTAAAATGCACCACTTTCAGTTGTGTCTCAGGCTGCCTTGAAGGCTGGATTGTTTCATCCTATCAAAATAGTGTGAAATAGACTTTCCCCCCCAACTTTACATGTATATTTTTCAACCAAAATGGGACAATCAGGGTCTTTGATGAGTTAATAGAGTTCCCAGATTCTACGCGGAAACCTCCAAAGTCTTCATAAAAATTACCACATTTTTATCAACTGTGAAGCAAGACCTCACAACCTCTGAGGATGCCTGCCATAGATGCAGTTGAAATCTCAGGAGAGAAAGCTTCTGGAACATGGCCGTGCAGCCCGAAAAACTTACAGCAACCCTGTGAAGCAAGATTTTGCATGATCTCTTTCTCCTTCCCACTTTCCCTATCTATCTATATACACACGTATGTACACAACAATGCTCCAACTGAAAGATCTCCAACATATCCAGCAATTCTACTGATTTTAGTTGCTATATTTACTGTGAAAATGTTTAGCGTGCATCTATGATACAAAAAATATATTTGTTGTTCTTTGTATGCTGCTTTTTTCTCTAATGACTCAAGACATTAAGCAACCAAAAGTCTATAACTTCTGGAACACAGCATGATTGCTTGATGTTTAAGTAAGATAAACACACATTAAACTCAAAGCCACCACACAAAGAACTACAGATTTCAAAACAAACGATAAAACTTGAACATTGTGAAGGGTTTTTTATTGTATGTGGTGAAGAAATTGGGAGTCATGTGAAGACGAGTCTATTTCAGCAATCTAAGTTTTATTTTATTTCCTGGAAAGAATATTTCCCTCTGTGAAAGCACAACAAATGTATCACAGTGATTGCTGAACACAATAATTGGAAATCATTAATTCAGTTTGTTCTGGCCTCAGTCACAGGCTGTAAGCTCTTCATTATGTACTAGAAACTGAATTAATAACACATGATATCATTCTGTTTGCAAGAGGTTCAAGGAAGAATCTTTTCTCAGCTGGAATGAAAAAAAGTTTTATTTCTTAGATATATAAAAGCAATGTTACAGTTGATCTACCGCACAAAGTAATCATGTAGAATAGACCAACTGGGACTCTGCTATTTTCAATTTCAGGTTGAGCCTTGCATTTCAATATTGTATAATATATATAGCTTGCCAAACCATCATCTTAAGAAAACACAGTAAAAATCAATATGCATTGTATTGCTTTTTCAAAAAGCCTACAGGGCTTTTTTGTTCTTTTTTTGTGCCCTTAAATTCATAGTGAAAACCTAAAGAAACTTCAGTCTTTATATTTAGTGGCCAAAATCACAGCTTGTGGCAATGAATTTCATAAGCTAAATATTCCAGAAGATAGAAGTGATGTCTGCCTCATTCCATTTCTTTTCCTATTCCCCGAATTTATTTTTCATTTTCATCTCTGCAAACACTGATGGATTTTGGAACAAGAAAGTATAAGAGAATATGAGATTGTAACAAATCTGGCAGAGTATAAATCTTCTCAAACAGAAGGTGAGCAATAACCACCACTACTCTCCACACAAAGGGTCTAGAACAGAAGTAAAACAGCCTTAATCCTTCTTATAAAATCATATTGCATAAATGTGTTTACAAATCATAAATAATGGCAAGAGGCTATTGTAACATATAATTTGGTGGAGAAAAGAACTGGAATTACAAAATAGACTAACTGGACCACCAACAGACTAACTGATGCAGGAAAAGAGAAGATATGGTTAAGACCAACAAGCTGTATAATTGACTGTGTAGCAGACTTTGCAGATCAAGACATCTGCAGAACCCTGGCAGTTCTCCTCCTATGGCAGATCATTTTCTGATGGCTGGAACCACCAGCCAATGGGTCTGAACAGTGATTTGAACCAATTGGTTGGCAGGCCTGGACAGAGTACCCCAGGTGCTGGTCAGGTATGTGTGTGTGTGTGTCTATATCAAGTCATGTATGTAGCAATCCTTTCCAGAGGGCTGACCCACACAGCGACATGCAGTCAGTTTGGGCACTGCATACTTGTGTTTATAGGTGAGCTTTTTGTTCAAATGTTTCTAATACGAGAGAGCATCACATCTTTTTCTCTCCTTATCAATTTGCATTTACATGTATTTTGCAATTTCTGTTTATTATTTCTGTATATGTGAAAACAATATTCTTATTGTTTTTCCTTCTTGTTCCTAGTGAATGCAAGAAAGGGCTTCTATGGATGGATCTAGGGTACAGTAAGTAGTAGGGTTGTGCACAGATCCATTTTCAAAAACAGTCTTTGGCTGGTTCAGCTAGTTTGGACATTCTCTCTGTTTTCTCTCTTTTTTTGAAAAAATCCAGCAGATATATAAGGAAGGATTCAAATATTATCTCACACATTCACAGTTCACTCGAAGAGGTAAGGTCTCATAAACCATATGATTCATTTCCCTGTATATTCTCTCTTTTTCTCTTCCAGCTCACAAAACTGATCCAACCAATTCAGATTACAAGAGGAAAATGCATTGTATTTTAATGTGTAATATATCATGGAAATGTCACAATGTCTGGCTTGGAGAATGTGGCACAGAGCTCCAGAATAGTAATGCATTTTTAAAAATGTACCGGGAGGACTGAAAACATGATCCACAAAAAACCTGTTCAATAAATAAACACTGTCCACCCACAGGTTGCTTTTGAGCCAAACATGTGGCAAGACTGTTCCTTTAACTTTATAACCTCAACACACCACCTATTGTGCACATTTATCTGTCTACCATAACTCCAAATATAACTAATGGCATTGGATCAAATCTACTTCTGATTTTTTTTTGTTGCTGTTGTGTGTCTTCAAGTTGTTTCTGGTGAGCCTAACATGAGATTTTATTGGCAAGATCTGTTAACATGGAGTGTGCCACAACATTCCTCTGATGCAAAGAGAAATATGATTTGCCCTAGGTTACTCAGGTTGCACTTACACTATGGAATTAATGCCAGTTTGATGCCACTTTAATTGCCATGGCTCAATGCCATGAAATCATGACAATTGTAATTTAATGAGATTTTAGCCTTTTCTAACAAATACTGCTGCTGCCTCACCAAAATGCACATCCTAGGATTCTAAATCACTGAGCCACGGGAGTTAGCAGCATTAATTCTACAGTGTAGATGCACCCTAGTGGGTTTCCATGGCTAAGTGAAAATTCAAATTCTGTTCTCCACAATCTTAGTCCAATACCCAGAGCACTGTGCCATACTTGCTTTCATATCTTGTAATATAGGTAAGTAAATGGTATCATGCTCAGGACAAACAATTAGAGTTCTGTTCTCTATCATGTCTCTTAGGGTTGGGTTTTCGGATGAAGAAATTAAATTAGTTCGTATTAGATCTGTTCAAAATGCTAATTTTGACCTTTACCGAACCTCCCCGGCGAACCCGGAAGTAGACTTTGTTTTACGCTTCTTGAGGCTGGTATTTGTCGTAATTATTGTAATTAATTCTTAATTATTGTACTACTACTCACACACCTTCTCCCTGTCTTCTCCCCTTCGGTTCCTTTCCACCTTCGTTCATCTTCTTGCCCTGTTTCTTTTTCCCGCATTTCTATGGAGAAGTGGAAGTGATGCTACCGCTAGGCATTCTGGGAAGTGTAGTCCACACACTTATCCCTCTCCCCCTGTCTCTCTGCTTTCTCTCTCTCTCTCTCTCTTCCTGGTGTTCTCTCTTTCTTTCTCTCTCTCTCTTAGCCTCATGTTTATTCTCCCTCCCTTCCTCCCTCTCAAACACACACACACTTTTCCTCCTTTCTCTCCCTGCACTCTCTCTCAAATGCTTCTCCTCTTGCGCCTCCCTTCTCTTCCCCATCGCTCTGTGTTCCCACCAACTTCAGCCCTCCAGGTGTTTTGGACTTCAACTCTCTCCCCCCTCTCCTCCCTCCCCCCTGCTTTCTCTCTCTCTCTTCCTGGTGTTCTCTCTTTCTCTCTCTCTCTCTCTTAGCCTCGCGTTTATTCTCCCTCCCTCTCAAACACACACACACTTTTCCTCCTTTCTCTCCCTGCACTCTCTTTCAAATGCTTCTCCTCTTGCGCCTCCCTTCTCTTCCCCATCGCTTTGTGTTCCCCCACCACATGGGCCAACTTCAGCCCTCCAGGTGTTTTGGACTTCAACTCACACAATTCCTAACAGCAGGTAGGCCAGCGTTTCTCAACCTGAGCATCAGGACCCCTGGGGGGGGTCGCAAGGGGAGTTGCATGGGATTGCCAAAGACCATTATAAAACACAGGATTTTCTGTTG
This sequence comes from Anolis apletophallus, assembly GCA_030556195.1. Lineage (NCBI taxonomy): Eukaryota > Metazoa > Chordata > Lepidosauria > Squamata > Anolidae > Anolis > Anolis apletophallus. The sequence goes on along the minus strand of JARBWK010000007.1, from coordinate 59,851,787 downwards.
GCCATGGCGGTTCTGTGTGGGAAACTTGGCTCAATTCCGTCATTGGTGGAGTTCAGAATGCTCTTTGATTGAAGGTGAACTATAAATCCCAGCAACTACAACACCCAAATGTCAAGGTCTATTTTCCCTAAACTCCATCTGTGTTGTTCACATTTGGGCATATTGGGTATTCATGCAAATTTTGGTCCTCTCCTAATCCAACATTGTTTGAGTCCAGACTGCTCTCTGGATGTAGGCAAACTACAACTCCAACACTCAAGGTCAATGCCCACCAAACCCTTCCAGTATTGCCACAAATACACATATTAAAATGTATTTCCATAAAAGTTACATATTAAAATGTATTTCTATTATTATTATTATTATTATTTGAAACACAACAAGATGCATTTCTATATGCTATAAATCTTTAGCTCCAGTGAATTGCACTCCAAGGTGAAGGGAAATGTTGCCCCTTGCTTAATACAGTGTCAGTTCTGTTTCCCTGCTTTGGACAATTTAGAACCAATTACAAAATTTTGTAAGTAATAACATATCAATTAAGATTTTTTTTGAATTTTTTTGTAATTCATTACGTTAAGCATTAACCCCCCCCCCCCATTTGTTTTTAGAACCACGATTTTTTGGTTCTAAACCAACCCTAATGTCTCCCTAACTTGACAATCATACAAACATCATAAGCCACATTCATTAAATGAATCAGGCTTGCTGTCTTTGATTAGTATTTATTTTAATGGATAATCTGTACAAGTAAAGGTACTTATTTGGGAATTCAATCAATAGTTAAGACTTGAACACAATACACAGAAGAAATTCCCTTCATGTTCATTGTAACCTATGCCAGAAAGGTCAGAAAGCTGCTCTCAATCAAAGTAGGTGCATCACTGAACTGATTCTAGATTAATCATCTTGGAAAGTACACTTTTTTGTTCACAGAAAAAAGATTTGGTAATTGTACTCAGCAATTCATTTCCGTGCTACCTTAACTAATGATGCATTACAGCTCAGGGCCAGCCCTACCATTGGGTAGAGTGAGGCATCTCAAACAACTGGTCTTGGGTGTCAATAAAAACAGCAAATGAGAAGTTATTTAATTCTTGTAGTAGTATTTCTGCAGAGACAAATTTGTGGAATTTTCTTTCTTGGGTGCCAAAATAACTTGGCTGGCTTTAGGTGTCTGTGCATCTTGATTTGCTGATCTGTGTCTTGGACCAATCTTTACAGTGGTAGACTGTTAGGCATAATAGGATTAGTAGAAACATAACACAGAGACTGACACCATCTAAACCTCCAACATCTTCCACAGCCTAAGGAGCAGTGCCGAAAACATCTGCCTAGATGATTTACACAAAGGAAAAGCTTGCTTTGATTTTTGAAAAATAAATGCTGAAAACAAATACACTTCTCAACAGCCAAGGTCTGGAAGTCTGTACAATGTCTCTTCTTTAGTTAAAAAAAACAACCAAAAACCCAAAAACTTTAGAGTATAACTTGTCAGGGAATCTGGCTGCTGGCTGGAAGGAGAGAGATTTGAACTGAAGCACCTGCATATCACATGGTCTGTGTTAGGTAGTACAAAGTGTTCATTCCAGTGTGCGTATCACATATCATTTGTTTGACAACAGATAAAATCAGATTGGCACGTCAGCTCCTAAGCAGGAAGCCCATGGCAGCTTTACAAGGATTTTATTTCTCTCCACTAGTTACTCCTTGGTTTTGCTTTAAGTTTCTATACCATCAAAAACCCTCCCTCTTCCTCACTGGTTGAAGGGTTGGATACATATCAAACCAGAATAAAATCATCAACACAGGTGGCCATTCTTTTAAGAACATTCTTTGGTGAACTTGACCATAACTTTGCATAGTGCCGAATTATTTTGCTGCCTAAGGTCATAAATATACACATGCAGTTGGCATCTCTAAGACCAACATATGCCACTCAGTGAGTATAAAATGTGGAGAAAATGCAAACTTTGCAGAAGCAAAGATCTCTCTCCATATTCCCTGGCCAATATATCCTCCTGGTGTTGCTGTTGTTCTAATGCTGGTGTGGGAGATGTATGGTTTGATATTTTTATTATATTTACACACCACACAAGCAGTGAGTATCCCAAGGGCTTCACTATTGCACACATTTTTAAAAAACAGAATAGAGATGGAAAGAATATTCAAAATGGTTGAAGAATGTGTTTCTCAAAAGTCTGGAAACCTGATGTGAATTTTCAGAGTTCAGATTAATTGTTTTAAAATCCACAGATTGGATCTATGCGGTAATATTAATTAAGTATGTTACCACTTTAACTGTCATGGCTCAATTCTATGGAATCCTGGGAGTTTTTGTTTGGTGAGGCACCAACACTCTGGAAAAGGAAGTTCTCTCTCGGCATTACTTCACGAACAAAGATTCTTAGGAAGGACTCATCCCACGCTTTTTACAAGCGCATTGATGACTAAAAAGGCCAATCTGAGATAGGCAAGTTCGGTTGCAGAAAGCACAGCAGAAAGTCTCCTTGGGTGATGTTGTTTCCAAGTTGCGGTTCTTTCTGCGTTGTCATTTCTTTTCAAAACCCATTTGGCGTGTCTTCTCGAAAGAGGCCGCAGCATTGTGGATAGTGCATCTCCATGCCTCCCGATGTGAGGCCAGGGTGGACCATTGTTGGTGATCAATCTGGCCGAGCCTGAGATGTTGTTTCAGGGAATCCTTATATCTCTTTTGGGGGGTGCCTCTCTTGCGCTGACCCATGGCGAGTTCACCATAGAGCAGTATCTTTGGGAGGCAGTGGTCCTCCATCCTAGAGACGTGCCCTGCCCAGCGCAGCTGTGTTCTCAATAGCATGGCCTCAATGCTGGTGATCCCTGCTTGCTCAAGGACAGCAACATTAGTTACATAATCGGTCCAGTGTATATTTAGGATTGTGCGAAGATAGCGCTGATGAAAGTGTTCGAGGAGTCGTAGGTGTTGGCGATAGGTGACCCATGTTTCAGGAAGAGAAAGCTAAAGACCTTATAAAATGACAATTCCCAGGATTTTATAGCATTTAGCTATGCCAGTTAAAGTGGAATCAAACTGCATTAATTCCACAGCTTAGATTCCACAGCCACAAGTGCAGGGATTTTACTGAGAAGGCAACTTATTAATGTATTATGCAGAAAATGCTATACAAAGGAAAAGGTCCTGAACTGCAAACTGATTGAAAAAATTGGAAATTGCAATGGAAAGAAAATGGCTAATATTACATTCTTTGAGAATAAAATTATCAAAAACAATTACATTTTGAAAGCAAAGTTTCAGTATTAGCTGAGTTTTTGTTGTTTATTTAATCCTACTATATTTTATGACAAATTCATGTACCAATAAGACTTTCCATGCAGAATTATTTATTCTACTGCACAAAGCAACAATAGAAATTGCTGCCCCCTTGATACTGTTGAATTGCAGCTTCCATTATTTATTGCTATTGGCTATTCTACTTCGGACTGATGGGATTTGCAATCCAACATCTGGAGGGTTGCAGTTTACCTTCCTTGGTGTGAAACTGTTTCATACAATATCATTCAAAATGATGAAGTGTCACAGTAATCACATTATTAAACAAAACCAGCCATACATGGCACTGAATACTTTCACAGAAGAGCCTAATAAACATGAAATCAAACTGCTTTATTTAAGAGCTGTAAAACCATCTAGCAATTCACTGGTGCATATAAATAATGGAACCAGTTAAATGAATGTTTTCAGAGCAAACCCAATTGCTTGAGGGGTTGCTTTGTTCATTTGGGAGACAATTCACAGTACACTAGAAAGGCTGGTGGAATGAAAATTTTATCAGTTTAAAAAATGAAATAGCCGTGCCTTGTATACCATCATGTGTGTCAGGAGAGCCTCGGGCCATAGCCATTTTCTGCACTCTTAAAAGCAGAATTTGAAATGTATGGTAACAGGGATACAAATGTATTTGTTTCATATTTTCATGTATCTATCAAACAATAGCTAGCTTTTGCATCTCTTGTTATTAGTGGTGCTAAATTATGAATACTGGATTTTAGATTAATTAATGTTTAAGGCTTATTTACTCACAAATTCCACTCTACATAAGCTGTTTTCTGCTAGGTTACTACCAGGAGGATCATGCCTAATAAATACTTTCAAAAATCACAATTCAACAGTGATCCAATTTGAAACAGTAAAGATGCAAGTCTGGCCACAGATGGAATAAGATTCCTAAAACACAGGAAAGAAACATAAGTGATTTGTGGTTAGAATACAATGTGGACAAGCAAGCTGAATAGTAACATGAAGAATAAAAATGTGTGGTTGGACATATAAGAGAAGAAAGCCAATGAAACAAATACTGCAATAGTCCAGATATGAATTAAAGAGACAGAGAATGTATCCTTGCAAATGTTTCCTAAGATTTAAATCAGCGTATACAACCTGTGGCCCAGGTTTTGGCCTCCAGCTCCCAGAAGCCTTAGCCAGCTTGTCCAATGGCCAGGAATTCTGGGGATTAGAAGCCAAAACTGCTGGAGGGTAACAGGTTGTGCAGACCTGATTTAAGTAATAAGTAACTTCTAAATTTAGGGAGTTATACTGTCACAAAATCTAACATGCTTATTCAAGTTACATTTTATCACAGCTGAAAATGACTGTATCATTACTCACTGGCAAGTGAAGTCACTTTATCTCATACTTCGGACTTGATATAAAGCACTCCCATCCATCAGAAAACCACTGTGCAGTGGACCTCATAGCTGCATATGTGTATGAACCACCTATTTCAATATCAAGAATGCCTTCCTTTGCCATTGTAAGGTTATCTAAATGTGGAGAATGTGTGGAACAGAGTTTGCATGTTTCTTCGATGGTGAGGACAACAGGAATTTTAATAATATGATGATGAGTCCTCACAATGGAACTATGTTGAGGCTGTAACTAAAAATTCACTGAAGCCTAAACAAGAATTGAGGGAGATTTGGGACAGGGGAGAGAAGAATGGAAACAAATTGGAGTTAGGCAATTTATCCTAAACCTTATTACCTTCATTTTTTATTATTTGAGAAACAGAAGCTTGTGAGAACAAGTCTTTGCAAAACACAAGCAAAGTAGAAACATATGTACACTCTAAGAAAAATCTGATCATTTGACCTTTATAAATGGATACTGTTCTGAAATTATGTTCCACATCTTTCCATGTCCCTTATTGCATCACATCTGACCTCTCATTATAAGAATTCCAAACAGATTGCTATGGCTGCCATGCCATGCCATACCATAGCAGGCTCTCTATTCAGTTCTAATTTTAAATAACCCATAAATAGCATCATGGCTGTTTTATGTAGCCACTCAAACTCAGTATAGTATCAACTACTTCAGTTCATTTTTCCTGGATGAACTCCACTGGTTGTTTCCTACTTGGCCAGATTTAACATTTTGACATTAGAATATAAAGTTCTTAAGTTTGATATCTGAGAAAACATCTTCTGAATCTAACTGGTTTCCAACACTTGTTGGAAATGTAAACAGCAAGTGGGGTCTTTCTACCATATGTGGTGGACATGTAAACATGCCAAGAAATACTGTATTCAAATACATAAGGTTTTGGGGAAAATATGAAGTTAAAAACTGAGGCTCTTCTACTTGGTCTGACTGATAAAAATAACTATGATAGCCTGTTGCAATATAGGATTACAGCAGCCAGATTGCTTTATGCACAGAAATGGAAGAACTCAGCAGCACCGACAACAGACAATTGGATAATAAAAATGATGGACTTGGCAGAGATAGACAAATTAACCTGTTTACTAAAAGAAAGGACATTGGGGAACAGTTGTTTATTCGTTCGTTCGCTTCTGACTCTTCGTGGCCTCATGGACCAGTCCATGGCAGAACTCCCTTTCAGTCATCACCACCCCCAGCTCTTTCAGAATCGAGCCAGTCACTTCCAGGATACCATCCATCTATCTTGCCTTTGGTCAGTCCCTCTTTCTCCTTCCTTCCATTTTTTCCAGCATCACTGTCTTCTCTAAGCTTTCCTGTCTTCTCACGATGTGGCCAAAGTACTTCATCTTTGTCTCTAATATCCTTCCCTCCAGTGAACAGTCGGGAAACAATTGAAAGACTGGAATTTTTTTTGTTCACTTGTTGCACAAGGATGACAAGGACTTGCCAATTTTGAGTTTTGAAGAATAATGGTTTGGGGGTGTTTAAGGAAGGAGTCAACCTTGGGAGGCCTAGAGGGTGAAGCTTAGGTTCTTTTCTTTTGGTCAGGATAGATTTTCTTTTTCTATTATTTTTTTCCTTGTGTTTATGCTCTATATTTCTTTTCTTGATTCACTTTTTCAACTTTCAATGTAACTTTTTCAACTTTTGTAATAAAGTTAATTTTAAAAAGGAGGATATCATCTTTGTGGTTGCGTGTGCACCTGGAAATTTCAATGCAGAGTTAACAGATAACTTCAGAAAAGTATCACATCCCAAACTCACTTGTAGCTAGATAGACTCAAGTATGCAAGTGCTGAACCAGTAATGGGCTTCAGCATGATGCTAAACACAGGTGGGAGCACACACAGGAAACCTTGAATAAAAGTCTCCCTGAAATGTATCCTTAACTACATTTGCTTTGGCATACAAAAGGAGATGTGTTCATTAATATAATAGAGTTAAGGATGCTTCCCATTCCAGCCTTGGTATATTTTGTTCTTCTTTCTGGCCACATCATATGAATACCAGTGGTATCATGAATATCTGATCCACTTACACAGTAAAACCAAACGTAGTTAATGTTTTGATGTACCAAACCTTATATTGGTCTGGGCCGCTTTTCTGCAATCTTTTACATTTTCCTGTCTTGTATAAACTTACTCAGTTCCTCATGTGTCTGCATCCTTTCTACTCTTAGCTTTACTTTAGGTAAGGGCCAAACCATGTGTATATGGAAGACCGTGTTTGGATCTCCCTTAAGCCTAGTTAAAACATATAAAGCAGGAAAGGGAGCATTGTCAGAGCAGCACATATGTGGGAGGAATGTTTAATTTCTTTTTTTTATATCCACCATAATTTTATTGACTAAAATTGACTGGCTCCCATATTCAGCTCAGGGTTTTTTTTAACCCTCTTTCTTCTCTTTCTTCTAGTTTTCTTTTCATTGTAGTTGGTCATCCATGTCTTAAGTCTTCTCATATTACAACCTCTGGTAGTTAGTCCCCCATGATTAAAGGCCTTTCACATTATTTACATTTTGCACCAGTCCTCTTTTCTCCCTGGTCCTGTCCAATGTTTTCCACTTATTTTTCTTTTCATACCATTCTCTTTAAACACCTTTCGCCTTAATTGAGGATGGGGTATATGTAAGAAAACTATTGGCCTTTCCAATTGTTTACAATTTCTGCAAACTTTGGCCATCACTGTTGCTTGGGACTGATGCATCTGGATGAACAACTGTTTTGCTATATACTGTTTCGGGGTGGGGTGTGTCTGTGTCTGAAGAGGGGCTTGTTAAATATGCTCTCAATTGTACTTCCCCAAGCGGATGTACTTCCCTCAACTGCTGCCACTACAACAATAAACGTTACAGTAAAGATTTAATCAGAGTTACGAATTCCACCTTAAATTACAATTTTAGGTGAGGTGTTCCAATTGATATCTCTATGCAACAATGTACTACTCAAATGATCGAAGCACAGAGTTGCAAATCTCCCTTAAGGTTTCTCTTGTAATTTTGGAACACTTTAATCCGTGTTTTCAGATGTTTCTTGTCAAAGCATTTTTTTCCTTCATACCTGCTTTGCTTTCCATTTCTGCTCTGAATCCTCTGCTCTATGTTATCTTGACCACCCAGAATATTTACTTCTTGTACATGCTTAAGTCACTTCTGACATATTATATGGCTCCATTCATACAGCAGTCCTTTTACCTGTCGATAACATATGTTTTATTCTTAGTTATTTTCAGGCTGTGATGTGTAATGTGTTTTACAGGTTTCCTTCCATTTCAATCCATACTTCAGATTTACCCACAAAACATAACCTATTTTTCCTTTGCATTTACTTTAATGTGCCCATGCTGACTTGTTTAATTTAGATTGCATTTTGAATGGATTGTTTTCATTTTGGTTTCATTGGGTTGATTTAGATTTCTTTTTGAATGTTTTGTTTTCTCCCATTTGTTTTAGCAATACAATAAGGTCAACAGAACCAAAGGAGGGGAAAGCGGAACCAAGGAAGGGGGAGTATCTTCGGTCTAATGGTAATCCAGAACCACCAGGGCCGTAGCCAGGATTTTGTTGGGGGGCTGAATGTGAGTGAGAGAGGATCTACCGTAGCAAACCTTTAAAAAAATTTTTTGTATCTTTATCCCAATACCCCCATGCATATGAGATATATTGAGCATGGTGATCAGATCATGATATCAATACACATAACAGTTTAAATAATAAATGTTATTTATTTACTTTCATTAACAAAATGTTTAGAATACTTTTTAAACTTATTTTTTACTTTACAGCAACAGTCTTCTTTTCTTCTCCCCAGCCATTTTGTCAATTACTTTTTCTGGTTTGATAGTGATGTCCCGATGGATGGAAATCATTGCTAGTCCACTAAGTCTTTGGTCAGTCATTAAACTTCTAGATACACTTTTCACTCTCTTCATGGTTGAAAACGATCTTTCCACACTGCATGTTGTTACTGGTAGAGTAGCTAACACAGTCAAAAGGAAATGTATTGACCGATAGTAGGTTTTGTCACACAGTTCCAACACTTTAAGTACCTCAGTATCTTTCTGAATTGATGGTGTAATATTACACCACATCATATACTCGGCCTTGACGGAAGCAAGTGCTGTATCATTTTCAAAGTATTCTGACAGTTGTTCCATATGGTGAACTTTGTCTAGACCTGAAAACCCAGGGAGGAGAACCTGGAAACTGGTGAAAATGTCTTCATTTGTCATGAACCTTGCAGTAATGTTCTGTATGAGTGAATCAACACATGGTATGAACACCGCAACTCTGAAATAATATTCTACAGAAGTAGTCCCTGGATTTGCCCGATGCACCTGTCTTGAACTTTGCCTTGGAATAGTCAAGTTGCTTTGAAATATGTTTTCAGATGTTGTTCTTGCTAAGTCAAAGAGTTTTTAAAAATGACCTTTTGCATTTGCTCTCAACATCTCTAAAGACTTCAACAGTGACTTAGCATGGTTTATGGCAGATGTCATATCAAGACTTTTTTCCTGAAGAAAAACTGATAGGGGCAAAGTAAGGCTGAAGAGTTGTTCACAAACAAACAGGCTAACAAGGAAATCACTTTTTTCAATTGCAGTCAAAAAGTTTGAAGCTGAAGAAGATATTTTCCATGGTTTCTCTGAGATTTCTTCTAATGCAACTACAATCGGCTTAAATAGTTCAACGAATGTTAATACACTGTCATGCCTCTCAATGAAACGAGTCTCGCATAAACGTGTCAATCTTTTTTTTTTTTCTTTGTTTCTGGCACATGAACACTAATATTAATCTGCAAAATATTGTTAGCACTTGAACTGTTTCTGAAGAAATTTGTTATTCTTTTATTGTTCCAAGACAATTTCTGACCGAAGAGCTTGAAAATGTATCACTCAATGCAAGGTTCAGTCGATGACTTGCACAATGAAAATATCTTGCTTTGGGGTATGTTTCTCGAATTCTTGTTTGAACTCCACTTAGATGGCCAGCCATGGTGGCAACTCCATCATAGCCCTGCCCTACACGCCTGCTCATATCCAATTTCAACATGTTGCATTTTTCTAGGATAACTTTAGTGACATTTTCTGCTGATTGGTCGTATATAGGTATAAATCCTATAAAATCTTCTCGGATGACTGGTAAGTTTTCCTTTAAATCTACATAGGGAAGACATAACGAAAGCTGCTCTGTTGCCGATACATCCATAGTTTCATCAGCCAGAATGGAGAAGCAATCAGACTTGTTGACTCTAGCAACAATCTCTTCTGTCACTAAACTGCAACTGATTGAAATTATCTCATTCTGTATTTCAGGACTTATGTATGTAGCATTCTTGCCACAGTTAATAACATGTCTCCTTAGATTTTCGTCTCCAGAGCATGCTCTAAATCGTAGTAAGGCTCGAAATTTCCCATCTTTTTGGAAGGTTTTTCCAAAGAGAGAGGACCACTGTCTTCATTTCCTCTAAGAGGCAACTCTTCCTCTGCACAAAAGAGAATTGTTTCTATAATGGGAAGTAGAGCAGCTCTGTTTTCCTCCTTCTCCCTTGCATGTTGTGTGTCTAGTTGAGAGCAAATATCTTTTTGTTTTCCTGACATTATCTTAGTGAAATTGTCTGCATGTACAACACAAGCTTTGTGATATTCTGTAGCAGAGTGTTTCATAAATGTCTCTTTGGCTTTCTTCCAGTCTCTAAAACCACACGTAACCAACTTTCCAGGAGCCTCATGAGTTCCTTTTCCTATACCATGGGGCAGGGCCATAGCCAGGATTTTGATTCAGGGGGGGGCTGAGTTTGGTTCGGGGGGCTGAGACTGGGTGGAAGAGGGTCTACCCTAGCAAACCTTTTGTATTGTTATCCCAATAACCCCATTAATGTGGGATATAATGAGCATGGTGATCAGATCATGATATGAATAAACATAACAGTTTAAATAATGTACCAGTAAGGCCTTTTCACAGACCACCCTGAGAATTTCGGGGGGGGGGGTTAAGCCCCCTTAGCCCCCCCCCCCGGCTACATGCCTGCCATGGGGATAAAACAAAAACATGGTTTGCAATAAACTGCATCTTCTTTTTTAGAATAGGCCAAGAAAGCAAATCCTGAGGTGGGGTCTGTAATCCATTTTTCTTGAAATCTTCTTGTTTGATTTTTACTTTGGGTTGAAGGAAAAGTGTAAGGCTGTTTTGGGAGGAGAACTGACTGAAGAATGTTTTTCTTTGTGTTTTCATCTATCTTCTCTTGTTGAATGTCTCCTATGTCAAAAGACTCTGCATGCCAGTTATAAAAACACATCTTTGAAAGTTCTGATATTTTGTCAGATTCAGAAGTACGACCAGTTTGTTGGCTTGAGCAATGGGAGGCTGATGTGGTACTGCTCGAAGAAGGAACGGTATTATCCTCATCTGAAAAAATAATACTACTTTTAGTACTATAAATGGAATAAATCTGTTACTGCAAACATTGTATTGTTTACTGAGTTGCTGTGAGTTTTACAGGCTGTATGGCCATGTTTCAGAAGCATTCTCTCCTGATGCTTCACCCACATCTGTGGCAGGCATCCTCAGAGGTTTGAGGTCTGTTGGAAACTACACAAGTGAGGTTTATTGTATACTTGTATAACAATGTCCAGGGAGGGAGAAAGAACTCTTGTCACTTGGAGGCAAGTGGAAATGTTGCAATTATCCACCTTGATTAGCATTGAATGTCCTTGCAACTCAAGACCTGACAGCTTAATGCCTGGGGGACTCCTTTTGTTAGGAAGTGTTAGCAGGCCTTGATTGAGAGAGAGAGAGAGAGAGAGAGAGAGAGAGAGAGAGAGAGAGCTTTCCGGAGAGCCTGCAATACTTTCCTATTCCAACAAGCTTCCGGCCCCTAAATATTTGTGACCAATCTGAAATAGCCCTTATATTGCTTTTATACTGCTTTATATGTATTTGATGTACTTTTATATTGTTCGTTTGATCATTGTTGTAAGCCGCCCCAAGCCACGTTGGGAGAGGCGGCTAACAAATCCAATAAATAAATAAATAAATAAATAAATAAATAAATAAATAAAAATGTCTGCAATTTCTGATTGTTGTTCTTCATTCACTGTCCAGATTTTAGAGTTTTTTAAAAAATACTTGTAGTCAGATTTTGTTCATTTTCATGGTTTCCTGCTTTGCATTGAAATTGACCACATGCTTGTAGATTTCAATAGCTTTTCTGTATAGTCTCACAGCAGTAACCCAGTGATTCCGGCCATGAAAGCCTTTGACAACAAATTGTATGTTGTATATATCCAAGATTGTTCTACAATCATTTACAACTTAAATGTACAAAAGAAGCTAGTGAAATTACTGTGTGTACTCAGTGCTGCTCTTGTGGCAAAACAATGAACTTCAATAGGGAGAGATAATTTAAGGCCTACTAGCCTAATATATATAAATGCTATTATAATATTTAAAAAGATGCATCAAAATCAGGATACCTACAAGTTTTAAAAGAAAAGGGATTGAGCAAGCAGTGTATTATACATAGTTAATTTAGTGTTATTCTGAATAAAACATAAGTTACCTTTAACTTTAGATGAAATGTTTTCCTCTCTGGGCTTTTTGAAGAATAAATCTATGCTCTTTTGGCTTCTTTTCATTTTAGCTTTTCTGTCTTCCTTTCAAGCAAACTCTCTGCTAATTCTAAACTACCCAGAAATCCCCACTCCAAAACCCAGAATTCTAAAGCTAGGGCTCCTGACTCCTCCCCTACTCTTAAATATACAGGCTCTAAATTACATATTCTGCCCTTCGAGGCAAGATATTAGTAGCATAACTAACTTCATTTTAATGTAGAATAACTGTTTTTAATAACAACAACAACAACACAGGGCATTGAACCGAGCCCATGAAGGATCTGGATCAAACCTGTGCATACAGGCAGGAATTGGGGAATGATTGCCCCTTTCCAAATGGACCACCCTGAAAATTTCGGGGGGGGGGGGGCTGAAGCCCCCTTAGCCCCCCCTGGCTACATGCCTGAGAACCACTGAGGGGAAAAAAGTGTCATTACAGGATTAAGATTCTGTCAAAAGGGAAGTGGCAGCAGGCATGGAAACAACATCATTCTCCTGGAAAAGAAAATGGTGTCAACCTCATGATGGCTTCATGAGCTCAGATTTGGGCTCCAGGAAACCCTATCAAAAATGATTTTAACCAACCCTATATAAGTCCTGTACTCATATGGTACAGACTCAGGGCCTATCCAGACAGCCCTTTAATGTGGAAGCTTAATGTGGAAGCCCCTTTAATGCGGAAGTTTGGGCTTTTGAGGGGGCAGTCCAGACAGCAGCACAATGTTTTTCCAGGCTAAATTAGCCCAGAAACAATGAGAGCACAAACCTCCTCCCCAAAAGCCGTGAGCAGTGTTTCTCAACCTTTTTTGAGCCGAGGCACACTTTTGACATTTAAAAAATCCCAGGGCACACCACCAACCAAAATGAAACAAAATGACACTCTAACACAGTAATACGTATAGTTAATATGTTTTTAAAAGTATACACTCAGTGTGAAACCTGGGCCTGCTTCAATGAACACAACATAGATATCCTGGCAGAAATCTAAGAGCTTTTGCTGAAGGCTTTCATGGCCAGAATCACCGGGTTGCTGTGAGGTTTTCAGGTTGTATGGCCATGTTCCAAAAGCATTCTCTCCTGACGTTTCAGTCACATCTATGACAGGCATCCTCAGAGGTTGTGAGCTGTTAGAAACTAGGCAAGTGAGGTGTATATATCTGTGGAATGTCCAGGGTGGAAGAAAGAACTCTTGCCTGCTTTAGGCAAGTGCGAATGTTGCAAATGGCCACGTTGATTAGCATTTAATGGCCTTGCAACTTCAAAATCGCTGTCCGGGGGTATCCTTTGTTGGAAGATATTAGTTGGCCCTGAAAACTCTAAAAGCAGGGCAATAAATAGAAAGCAACACTCAAAAAGCAGGGAAATTCCAGACAAGAATCAATCAGGGCCAGTTAACATCTCCAAATTAAGGACCTCAAAGCAGGAAGGAGCCAGACTTTGAAGTTGCAACATCATTAAATGCTAATCAAGGTGACCATTTCCAACACACACACTCGGGAGGGAGGAAAGAGGGAGGGAGTGGGGGAGGGAAGGAAGAACTGGGGGACAGGCGGAAAAGCCTCGCTGCCTGGGGGAAGCTTTTGTCCTGGCTCTCTCGCCCTCCCAATTTGGGAAGGGCGCGGGGGACAGGCAGAGAAGCGTCCCCGAGGCAGCGAGGCCTTGCTGGTTGGGGGAAGCTCTCCCCCTGGCTCCCTCACCCTCCCAATTTGGGAAGGGCGCAGGGCAAAGGCGGAGAAGCGTCCGCCAGGCAGCGAGTACCTTGCTGCCTGGGGGAAGCTCTCCCCCTGGCTCCCTCGCCCTCCCAATTTGGGAAGGGCACGGGAGATAGGCAGAGAAGCCTCCCGCAGGCCTTGATTGCTTGCGGGGGAAGCTTTTCACCCGGCTCTTGCGTCCTTCCGACTTTGGAAGGGCGCGGGGGCCAGGCGGAAAAGCCTCCCCCAGCCCGGCGCCCTCCCTCTCCTCCAACCCTCTCCTCTCTCTCTCACACACACACACAAGCCCTCAGAGCCCGCCTCACCCACTAGGCCCAGATCCACCTCCGTCTGCTTGGCCTCTTCCTCCTCCCACAAGCAGCAGCAGGAGGGGGAAGAAAGGCGGGGGGAGGAGACATTTTTGCGGCACACCATGAGCTCTCGCACAGCACACTGGTATGCTGCGTCACACCGGTTGAGAAAGACTGGGTTAGAGTGTCCGGGTGTTCTCCCAGAAATTTCTGGGAGAACATCTAGACACCAACCCCAGAAAACACATGCTTTCTGGGAATGTGTGTGGATGGGGACCTGGGAACATTCTCATTTTTTAAACGCAAATGTTCCCGGGATAAATGGCTGTCTGGAAGCACCCACAGTCATACTGGACAAGAAGCACATCATCTGTGGAAAAGAGTGAGGATCTATTTACTCTTCAAAATGCCTCATTTTCCAAAGATTTCAGTAAACATTCTCCTTCCTTTTCAACCAGCTCCACAAACAAATAACATGGATAATGCTAATGTTCCAGTTCCATCATGTACTGAGAGGCTGGCATTGATATCTATGGACTCGACTTTCTTATCCTATCCCTGCTATTTCCTTCAGGATGGCTTTATTAGGCTGGCAGCCAAATTCCAGTTTCAGTGCTATGTCTGCCAAAGTAGCATAAGTAGGAGAGCAGTTGTTCTCATTATTGGCTTGACCACTACATTGAAAGAAATTCATTCACTGCTGTGATCACATTAAATACCCTGATTCTAGAGATGCATTACTGAAGGCAAGTCTAAAATCAGGGTTTATTTTCATGAGGGAAAGGAATATTCAGATATCTATTCATTGCTCGAGAGGAAAACTAAAATATGTCGACAGAGCACAAGAAAAACAGAGAAACAGATGGAGAGAACCACAAAATGCCCTCAACCCAAAGCAAATCCCCTTTCTTAAATGAGCATATCTTATGAATGCATGCCCAGATTTAAGAAAGAGGCCTTTCAATATTTCAGTTGTTTGTAAGTGGAGACCTGCATGCATAGATAGTCAGATTATGAGCACTAACATGTCCTAGATAATCTTGCTTTAAGAAAAAGAAACAGCTATCTTGTTACTTCTATACTGAAGTTGCATTGTGCCTCCACCATTCCTCTCTTTCCCACTGATAAAAATGATGAATGCATCAGTCCGCTTGCATTCAAACTCTGGGAGCAAAACGCACAGCCAAACCTTCCTAGGGCTTGTTATTCTGTTTTTAAAAACACTGACATTTTCTTAAACACACATAGTTTATAATTTTAAGTCATACAAGAGTGCCTTGGTGTGTGAAAGCCAGCAAGAAAACAAGATCTGTTTGAGATAGGCTTGCGCCTGAAAGCAGCGGGAGGGAGAGGAGGGATCAGTCTGTGCTCTTTGAGGTCACTCTGGCTTAAAGCAGAGAAAGCATGCTGGACTAGGGCAACCTCGTGATATTTTTCTTTTCTTTTCTCTTCTTTTGGAATCTATTAAAAGCTCCCACTGCAGAATGCCTTCATCCAGCTGAGAAAGAAAGAAAACAGGACCAACTTAGGACGTGACAGATGTGCCAATGGACTTGTGCATGAATTCTGGTTTAGTCTGCAAGAGCGAGTGTTTAGGCTGCATTGTGGGTAGTCTGGATGGAGCAGGTCAAGTGAGGGGAATCAAGCTGGTGCCTGGACAGCCCTGCCTCATGGCAGGTGGCTGGGTCTGAATGCCCTTCTCCCACCCCCTTTTTCGCCTTCTCTCTTATTTTCTTTTCACTCAAAGGCCACTTATACAAAAGACTCTGCTTGTTCAAATTCCTAATGCTCCCTTCAGAGTTTAAATGCATTTTTAGATACACTATAGCACATGCATTGCTACCAAGCATTTTTACAGAGTTCTTGAGTCCCATGCCTTAGGTCCCACTCTGATGGAAATGCAACAGATATTAATAACAAATAATACAGCAATGCACTTTTCTCATATGCTATTGATATGTTCAAGCACTTTAGAAAAGGATTATTTAGTGCAGCATGGTAGCTTGAAGGAAGCTCCTTGCCCAGTGCCGGCCTTTGCCATTCCGCCGAGTAAGCGGCCGCATAGGGCGACGGGTCCTGGGAGGGGCGTTGCCGCCTGGGAGGGGCGCCGCCATGCTGGCCGCCCCGCCCCTCCACCACGCCTCCTACCCGGGAGCCAGTGCTGCCAGCGCCTCTGCCGCGGCAGCGCAGCCGGTGGCGCAGCCGCCAGACGGACTTGCGCAGCTGCGCATAACATCACCGCGCATGTGCAGCCATGTGTCACGCAGTCGCGCAGCTGCGCGTGTCATCACCGCGCATGCGCAGGCGCGCGTGACGCAGCCGCGCAGCTGCGCGTGACGTCACCGCGCGGGCCGCCGCGGCGTCCAGCAGCCATGGGGGGCGCAAAAATAAGGCTCGCCTACCCCCCCGGGAGAGGTGAGACCGCCCCTGGACTTTTGATGGCCTTATAAACAACAAACGTCCAAGTCATTGTTGTCAACAGATCTTGCATGCTGGAGGTTGTAGATATAAATAAGCAGAAGTTTTACGACTGTTTCTGAACCAAAATATACTGGTTGTGGGGAGTCGGGAGCAGGTGAGGGTTTTGCCCTCCTTTCTGCTAGAGATCCCCGTGTACAACTAGTGGGCCACTGTGTGACACAGAATGCTGGACTAGATGGGCTGAGGCCCGATTCAGCATGGCTCTTCTTATGTTCTTATGTTCTTATGTACCCTGCTGCACAATAATATGTCACTCAGATTTGTGTAATGAGTAACAGTAACTTTACTTCAGTTCCAAAGATGAAACAGAGCAACAATATATACAGTAGTCTCTCCGGGGGTTTTTTTATACAGAGAATAGAGGTAATGAACAGTCCTTTTAAACAGTCTATAAAATATGCTTCATGCCTTTGACATGGTCAGAGAGTTGACAGCCATTTCCTTCCTGGCTGTTTCCAGTCAGTGCTCTCTTCACTCTCCGAGGTGAAAGTGGCAGTAAAAACTGTTTTTCTCAGCAGCAAGCTAGAGACAGTAGCCAATCAGTAGCCAATTCTGGTTCCTGGCATGCTCAGCCAATCAGCTGCTGACACATGCCTTTCCAGTCAACCCATTACATCATGGTGTCTTTTTACAAATTCCCACATTGCAGACTCGGGGCCATAGCTTCCATGGTTGAGTCTACTAATCTTAAATGCACACTTCTTTCCCTATATCCCTCCACTGTCATGTGTTTTAGTTAGGCATGTGAAGATCTTACCATGAGAAGTCATGGTAAGGCCAAAGTATGATGGCCTCAGTTTAGTCATCTTGCTTTCTAGGAAGATATCAGGCACAATTTGTTCTAGGACCCATTTATTTCTGTATTTTTAACAGTTCATGGTTTCTCCAGCATTCTTCTCCACCACCACATCTCAAATTAATTGGGTCTCCTTCTATCAGGTTTTTTTCATTGTGCAGCCTTCACAATCAAACATAAAATGAGGAACACAATGGCATGGATAGTTCTAACTAGATACATCTTTACACTTCAAGACCTTGTCCAGTTTCTTCACAGCCGTACTTCCAAATCCTGATGTATATTATCAGTCATATTTTGACGTATGTTTTGATAAGAAATAATAACTGATCCAAGGTCAGCTGGTTAGTTTTACAGAACAGATATTTGGATTCATAATGGATGACAGTCCCTAGTCTATAATTATCTGGATTCATGAGTGGCAGTCCTTAGTCTATAATTATAGACTAGGGACTGTCACCCATTCATCCAAATATCTTCCTTGAGAGCTCTTCAAGAATTTTTTTTAAAGGAAGGCTTGAGACTTTTCAGCGAGTTCAGTGAGAAACAGGGATAGTTCGTGTGGTTTTGATACCTGATAAACTACAGGAAATTGTATTCACCTAAATCAAAGAACATGTCAGTATAGCCAACCAAGTAATTTTGGCACATGATAAAGAAAGTTCCATATTTGGCCATAAAAAGTAGTAATAACAAAGTAAATAATTAACTATTGCTGGACTTTTATATCATTCTATATCTGCTTCTTAAGGAAGCTGCCCCACTCTATGGCCCAGCTGTGCTGAGAAACTTTAGAAAAGTCAAGGTCCTGGGAATCCTGAAACAATGCACTTTCCCAATTTTGGGGAGTGAGGAGTGAAAAGACTTGGATGCCAATGTAGGCCTCATGCTTAAAGTCAGTGCTGTCGCAAGCATTTGTTGCTTTTGGTAAGATCAGGCATTGTTGGTTAGATCATAACTCACTTGCAGGCACCCATCAAAAAGCTGAAAATCGAATGTTAGGTATTGTGTTTTGGTGCCTAGGTCTGAAAGAAATTAGACAAAATATGTTTGGCCTTACAATGTACATGATATTTACATATAATAAATAGATCATAATATGTGCAACCAGCAGGATTCTTATCTTTCTTTTCCAAAGGCAAACTATTGCATGACGGCTACTTCAGCAAGGCATTAGTTTTCAAAAAGCTTTTGGGAATTTGGAATGTAGATAAAAATCTACTGAAGTTGATGTCCACCATAAACATTAGTGGTGGACTGGATATGCTTGAAGGATCAAAGCAAAGCTCTTTGTACCACCAAAGTTTTTGAAGAATGTTTAGAAGGAAAGCAAGTAGGAAAAGCCCTGTAAATGCCAGCTCCAAAGCTGTTCTTTAAACACTCATCAAGGGAAATCTGGAAAAAAGCAATGGTCATCTCTGCCAAGTTCATCAAGTTTTGCCCCATCCTACCCCGATGCATAAGGTTTCATAAAATGCCATGCTACTTCCTTGAAGTGCTTCTTTAATAGTGAAAAACTCTTTCATAAAGCAAACCACTTTCTCTTGCCCCTCTTTTCAAGTCCACCACAGTAGTTCCTTACCACAAGTCCTAAACCTGAACATAAATCCCTTCCAGTCTCAGCTTGGGTGGCCTTCCTTCTATTTTTGTATAAAAGTGATATGCAAAAATTCCAATGACTGTATGAATGTGAATGAATTTGAGACTCCTGGTTGTTTGGGTGACCCAAAAACCATCAACACGCATTACTTACACATTTTTCTGAATGCATGGAGAAGGAAGTGGGATCACACCTGCTTTCCTTGCCTCCAGCTCCCACAACTTTACTTAAAGATGTGAAACTATTTTCTGCAGAGCTTGCAAAACATTGCTTTTTAAAAACTACAATTTTGAGATTTCCCAAAACGCTGTGACCACAGTCACTGGGACTTGGGGTCAAAAAATATTTTTTCAAGTTCAAACCATATGCATATAGAACTACATCTTCTACATGTTCACAATAGACAAGCTTACTTTTTGCAAAGTAACTGCTTACATGGAGAAAATTTATATGCAAATAATGTACAGAAATAACATGGATTGTTCAACTGAATACATTAAAGTCAAAAGCAGCCAATCTGGTTTGAGCTTGTGCTCACCAACTCACATTTATGATAGTAAAGTAAAGGTAAAGCTTTCCCCTAACATTAAGTCTAGTTGTGTCCAACTATGAGAGGTGGTGCTCATCTCCATTTCTAAGTCAAAGAACTGATGTTGTCCATAGACACGTCCTAGGTCATGCAGAAGAGGTACCTATTGATCTACTCAAATTTGCATGTTTTCAGAGTGCTAGGTTGGCAGAAGCTGGGGCTAACCACAGGAGCTCACCTCACTACTGAATTCAAACCGCTGACCTTTCAGTCAGCAAGTTCAACAGCTCTGTGGTTTAACCCACTGCGCCCCATTTATGATAAGGTTGCTCAAATGTTGATGTCACTTCTATATTTCAATGAAGACAGATCAGTTATCACAAACTGGCCCATCTTGGAAAAAAATAGTAACATAAAATAGTATTAACTAACATGGATATGTGACTAATAGACTATGTCAACCTATCATTTGAAATGTCTTGATTTGGTTATTATATCTGATGGTAACCAATATTTGTCTCTAAGGACTCTTCAAGGGTCCTTCCAGGGTTAAAATAACCCACTCCCTCCCAGGTTTCTGTCCCAACCCCCAACCTGAACCCTGAGCTTCCCCTTGAGAGTTGGCAGGCTAGATGCCATCCCAGGTCCGTCAATCCCCACAGCCATTCAGTACTTTGGGCTCCTGGAGCAAGGGAGAGAGGGGGGTGCCCCCCTTCAGCCCCCCCATTTCCCCCCAAAAAAACTTACTGGAGGGGCCTGCCAGTACACAGTGCCATTTTCACACATCAGTCATTCTGTACAGAGGGGCCTTTAATTAGCTATAACTAATTTTTCTTTACTGTCACATGGATATCTCTGAAGGTGGTGGAAGTCTTCACAATTTTGCATTATTCTGCAGTTTGGCCTTCGAGTAAAGAAATATTTTGTAGAGAAAACCTTTAAGAAAAATGCCTCCAAAGGCCATCAAATCGCTTTCACTCAGACCAAGGACTGACACATCCTGTTTTATTCAGTATTGAGGTTACACAATGGATCTATTCATTTACTGAGATTTTTAACCCAGCCAATTCCTGAAGGCTGCAGGCAGAAACTGCATTTAAACTATATATCATTTAAAATATCTAGAAACATTATACAAACACATACATTCCATTGTGCTTTAAAAGTGAGCATTTATAGAACAAGAAGAAAAGAGTGCCATGTTTCTAATCCTGTCGGATTTTCATTGCTCCCCAAAATAGGCCGTCATATGGGACTAATGCTCAACCAAAATCCAGGTCCCACTCGACTTAGATATTATCCAGGGATGGAATAAATGAAGTTTGAATTCAGACATTGTCTTTATAAACTATTCTTAAAAGTAACTTCTAGTTCACATCCAACACTTACTGATCTCAATTGCATTCAATAGTGTTTAAAGCACCAATTCCGTTGTTTCATGATTACATTTTACAGTTCACTTCGACTGAATTGTTGAAAAAAGAAGAAAAGACGTGATTGCTTCCAGGGCAGTAGAAAAATTTCAAAGGGGAGAGAAAGTTATTTCGAATGCCTGATATAAAGCAAGATCCTGAAGGCACACTTTCTATAATTGCAATAATATACTGGCATTTCGATAACACTAGGCAACCCCTTACCTATGTTTAATTAGCTGCATTTAGTAGGAGTTTTATGGTCACTGAACACGGTGTGCTCATCTGCATACATTAGCATAGCATTTGCATGTTTACCCCAAGGTACTTGGTTTTATTGCCAATACCCTTTGTAGCCATATTTTGCTTAATGAGTGTAAAGGAATTCTCATTGTATTTGCTTTGTTATATCTCTTTTATCAAGCTTTCCTCTGGGGAGGGGGAGACGGAACACATACACCTTGCCAAGTTGGTTAGTTTTCTATGCAGAAATACTTCCTTAAGGGAGGCGGCCGGGGGGGGGGGGGAGGGGGTGCATCATTTCCTCAATTACATGACTGTGTTTTCTTCCAATATTTTCTTTCTTTCTTTTTACCAGAAAACTCAAGTAAGAATTACTATAGATCAGTTCCAAATATAAAATGGTTTAATGGCCAATATTTTGGGAAAGGAAGTTGGAAGGCAAAATTAATGAATTTGACCGAATCCATCAGTACCTAAAGGCATAAAGAGAAGAAAAATCACAGCTGCAGCTGAGGAAAACAGCACAGGGTCAGAGGTCAGTGCCTGTATTTGCATTCAGTGAAAGGCAGCAGGGAAAAATAAAGGGTCTCTCTTTGTTGCAATTCAGCAGTATTTTAGAAAGTGCAGATACTAACTTAATTACCACAGTTCCCTTTTTGCACTGAAGCACTGCAGCAGGCTATAAATCAATATCTAAGGTCACATTGCTAAGAGCATTGAAAAACAGGCTTTTCTCTTATTCTGGCATGTTGCTCACTACTGCAACAGATTCTCCAGAGGTCCGGATCAGATGACAAATAAAAGGGGGGTGGGTAGTGATTATAAAGAGTCAATTACAAAAGGACGACTAAAGGGATGGTGGGCACCAACACCTCAAAAACGGATCCATAAAAATAGGGGCAGGGCAGCTCAAAGCACAATGGAAAAGCAGGCTATAAACCGCTCTTTCTGCACATTCATGGGCCCCCAAAATACCTCGAATCAACTTTTGTTCATTGGTGTTTTGGGTGGGAAGGCTGTGTGTTTTGTGCTCAGAGGAGTGATTGCAGTATGTGTTTGGATCCCGAAACACATCCTTGAAGTCAACCATATAAGGCATCTGATTTCAATAAAAATGCTGGGAGCTTGTTTTAAGCAAAGAATAGATGTCTTTCATTTGAGGCTGATATTTTTCTCTCTCTCCTTCCAATTTTATCTGCTGACCCAGAGAATTTACAACCTCCTGGAAGAGAAAAAATGCATATGAAACTCCATAAGATATGGGGGGGGGGGGGAAGCTGTTTGCAGCTGAGCCAAGCTTGGCATAGCTTCTAATAGCTTTGCCAGAGGGAGGTTTTTAATTTTGGTTCACCTGGCTGAGCTGCTGCCTGCAAGTGTGCATATTGCTTAGTGCAATGTGCATGCAATCTGCACACAGAGACATCTGGGCACTATAGGGATGAGAACAGCAAGATTTTGGGGCTCAAGGGAGGGGATTTCTGAATGCTTCACCCCTTGCGTTGTGTTTTGCATCAGCATCATACTGCTCTCAGGTGCACATATGTTTGCTCTGCACACTCATGTGGAGAGCATTCAACATGCCCTCAAAATAAGGCTTGGTTTTTGCCAGTGCTTAACTTTTCAAATCACAAGCATGACACACTCGTTATATAAATTAGGGAACTTGGAGACAATTCTAGAAGACGTGAGGGAATTGTTTATTGTTGTTGTGTGCCTTCAGCTCATGACAATGCAAGGCAAGTATAACACAAAGTGTTCTTGGCACAATTTGCTCAGAAGGGTTTTTGCTTTCCTCCGAGGCTGAGAGATGTGCCTTGCTCAAGGTAACTCAGTAAGTTTCCATAGCTGAGTGGAGATACGAAACCTGGTATCCAAACTTGCAATTCCAATGCTCAAACTACTACACCATACTGGTTCTTACGCAAGAATAACATATCCATAAAATTATAGATGTTCCACCATATGAATCTTATTTATACTGAGCAAAAATTAATTATTGCAACACTTTTTTGACATAATTTTGGACTCTGGTCATGTCAGGCCAGTACAAGGGAATGATGTTAGCAGGTCTTTGTTTCAAAGCTGCTTTTTTGTTGTTTATTTATTCAGTCATTTCTGATTCTTCATGACCTCATGGACCAGCCAATGCCAGAGCTCCCTGTCGGCCATCCATACCACCAGCTACTTCAAGGTAAAGCCAGTCACTTCAAGGATAGCATCCATCCATCTTGTCCTTGGTCAGTCCCAATTCCTTTTTCCTTCCATTTTCTCCAGTATCATTATCTTCTCCAAGCTTTCCTGTCTTCTCATTATGTAGCCATAGTACTTCATCAAAGCTTTAACATGCTATTTTTAAAGCCTTGGGCAATGGTGATAATGCTATTTCTAAACACTCCCCTTCTTCTCTTCCTTGATAGAGGATTATTGCAGCAATGATCTATATTAGTTTAGCTGACCCATGGTCTGGCCTAAGAGAAAATGAATAGGCTGCACTGGTTTATTCCTCTAAACAGTCAAAACTAACAGAGGTCTCTGGAGTATTTTCAGAACAGCTAACTCCATGAGAACACGATACAGCAGACCCTTCAGTCACAGATTCAAGTAACATGTTTTCTATATGAATCTCTAGATTTTAAAACTTCTCTAGGAATTATTAGGTCCTCCAGTGCGATTCTGTGGTCAGCCTCTGGCATAAGTGTTGTTATGACTACAGTCAATTGATAAAATGGTGTGTGGAGTTGAAGAAAATCTAAAGAAACAGACCAGACACACAAACATACATATACCTTTAGGTAGGCATCCTCAAACTGTGACCATCCAGCTGTTTGTGCCTCCAACTCCCAGAATTCTTGACCATTGAGCAATCTGGCTAGGGCTTCTGGGAGGTGGAGGTCCAAACAGCTGGATGTCACAGTTTGAGGATGTCTGTCTAAAGGAAGTCATATGTTCTCAATGTATTGTATACAGAATTACAAAATATTGCCAAAGAGTGAAACTTGTCCAACTGCCACCCTTGTACAGCTAGGCCATATTTATTACCCTTCATCTGTATATTGAATGTAAACATCAGAAGAACCTCTGGACATGGTTGACTCAACTATTATTGGTGGTCTCCCATACAAGTACTAAGCAGGGCTGAAGCTGCTTAGCTTACAAGATCAAACAAGATCTGCATTAGATAGGGCAAATCTAAAGACTTTGATCTTAAAGTTGGAAGCTATTGCATTGACCAGGAATACAGCTGCCAGTGCTGCTCTGAAGTGACACATTTTCTTGTTGGCACCTTCAGAAGATTTCTTTGGGAAATTCAGATGCTTTCCACTAATATGGAATAACCCATAGACATACAAATCCAACAATCTAGCTGCTAGCTGGAGATGTCATACTTCAAATCTAGCACATCTGGAAAGTGGCAGCTTGGACAAGGATGTCCTTGTATTGAATGGGTGCATGCATTCTTATTTACCATTACCCAGCCTGGCAACACACCCTCCTCACACCCTTCAAAGAATGGATATAAAAAGTATCTTGGAAAATGACTTGTTCCTATTAGTTGATATTGTGTTTGAAAACAATTTAATTGCTATTACTTACAACATTCCAGAAAGTAACTCGCTGCATTTCTTGGGTTGGTTTTTTTTTGGTTAATTACTTTTCTGCTATTCTTTTGTTATAACTATTTTTGTGGGGCAGCCAAGCTTTAGGATTTGTATGAAAAGGCACCAAGTTTGAATATCCTTGTCAATCCAGATTATCGGAGCAGATGATCCACATTATTTGCTTTGAACCAGATTATATGAGTCTCCACTGCCATATAATCCAATTCAAAGAAGATAATCTGGATTTTATATGGCAGCATAGATCCAGCCTCAAATGCCCTTAAATAGTAACTTCAAAATTAACTAAAATCATTATTCATTGCACAAAGTAATGCACATGAATTTTGAAAGAAAATGTTATTGTCTCTTTGTTATTTTCCTCCCAAAATGTTGTTACAGATAATTCTGTTACTTTAGCTTATTACTTATAGATGGCAGAATATTTTAAGTACTTAACATGCCCTTTACCCACAGATTCAATATTCATGGTTTCACTTACCAATACTCCACAAAATAACCCTCCAGAAGTGTTTGTGAGCTTCTCTAGATCCTCCAGCGTGATTCCATGGTATGCTTCTGGGCGAATTATACTCAAAATATAGTGTTTGCAATTTTCCATGGTTTCAAGTATCCACGGGAAGTTTTGGAACATGTCCCGTGTGGATACGGAGACTGTACTGTATACATATATTGATAAAATATAATTATTGTTTTATTTCCTAAAATATATCTTCTCTTCAGATGAGAATCAAACCATATTCACCAAGTTCTTCTGGTTACAGGGCCATTAATATCATTCGTCAAAGTGAAGCAGCACCTCTCCCAGCAGGCTTTGAATGTCATGATGGAGCAGAAATTTCCTCTATATATAATTCATTCAGGTTTAATTGTTACTACTAGGACAGAGAAGATGTACTTGTGAAATTTTCTACCTCAGTGCCACATTTTGGGTATTTTACACCTTGACTTGTGGAAAGACACAATTATCAGTCCTGGGTCAGATAGCAAAATGTTCTGTATGAGTCCTATGCAGTGTCACTTTCCTTGTTATTGTTTTATGATATAGCTGACAATGGGTTGCAGCCAGCAAGCTTGTCCTTTATATATTGAAAAGGTTTATGGTAGATCATTAATCATAGATTCCCACAAGTAATGCCATCATAAATTCAAAATCTGCATGAAACACACCATTAATGTTTTATTGCCATTTGCCACACAGATTTTCAAATTCAGGAACACAAACAAGGCAATGGCTAAAATGGAAATAAATAGTCACAGCATGCACTTGTTTTCTGTATTCATTCAAATATTTATCTACTTAATTTTATATCTTTCATCCTATTATTTTTATGATTCTTACTTCCTCTTAAAATACAGTGTGCTATCCCTGCATACATTGTTGTTTCGAAGATAATGGGCTTCTTTACTCCCACAGATTGTAGTAATTCTAACATGCGGCTTTACTGGCAGGATTTGTTCAAAGGAGGGTTTACTGTCCTTTGAGGCTGAGTGTGTACGATTTGCCCAGAGTCACCCAGTGGTTTCCATGGCTGAGCAGGTCTCCTAGGGCCCTTCCACATAGCCCTATATCTCAGAATCCCACAATATCTGCTTTAAACTGGGATATCTGAGTCCACACTGCCATACATTCCAGTTATTCAGCTGTGTGGAAGGGGCTCTAGGGTGGGATTTCCAGAGTTTTCCAGACTAATTTAGGGGAATTTAGTCTGGAAAACTGCAGGAATGGTGTAGTGGGTTTATCCTGTACCTTCCAAGAAGGTACAGGATAAAAGTGCTATCTAATTAATTCGCCACAAACCAGGGTTTTCCTGGTTTGTGGCAAATTAATTGTGGGTTGGCCAGAACGTCATCTGGACAGCCCCCTTTTTATTGCGGAAGTTTCCACAATAAAGGGGCTGTCTGCATGGGCCCTGAGTCCACACTCAGATAATGTGGGATTTTCTGCCTTAATATTCTGGGATATAGGGCTGTGTGGAAGGGCCCTTGGTTCCACACTCAAATTACTGTATCACACTGCCTCTTCAGCTAATATTATAATTGTGTTGTTATAGGTATTTTGGACTGTCTGATCATGTTCTAGACGCATTCTCTCCTGACATTTGGCCTGCATATATGGCAGGCATCCACAGGGGCGAAAGAAACCACAGGAGATAATGCTTCTAGAATATGGCCATAAAGCCCAAAAAACCCCAAACCACCCTACAACAACTGAGTGATTCTGGTCAGGAAAGCCTTCAGCAATACAATATTAATATTACCTTAAACATGGATATTTCTTACTCATTTTTATTTTGTATCTATATTTTCTTCTTTTTGTTTCTTTTTAAATACTGGTATTCCACATTTTTGCTAAAGGAAAATTAAAAATGGAAAAGGAACAGCAGTTGTGCTTGGGTTATGAGGGTGTACAGAACATGATCACAAGATCCCAAATTGGTGAATCAGCACAATCTTTTAATGAAGGCATGTGCAATAACAATGTTGCGAATTCAGATATATACAGTATTCATGATCATGCAACTGCTGTGGAATAGCAAATTACTGTGAAAAAGTCATTCGAGCATGAATTTTCTTCTACTTATGGTCTCATTAAAGCTTATTAGCTGATAACTGTATTTTTACTACTGTGATTTGTTTCACAGAGTTGGTAAGTTTTAGTGTCTTGTGATGTATTTCAGTTGTTATGTTGATTATAATTGTGTTTTCATCCTTGGTGGAAACTGTTTTGTGACATCATGTATCTTTAAAAGGTATCCTGTAAAAATGCTGCTTATGTTCAAAAATACTAGGTTGAGAATACAGATTTAAACAGTTTACCTAAATGTACTTCAGTCAGAGCACCTTTATCTCTGAAAGTGATTTGCTGGTCATCCGTCTAGGTGTTTGAATTTCAATTCCCAGAAGCCCCAGGCAGAATAGCCCATGATAACAGACTCTAAAAACTATAATCCAAAACACCTGGAGTTTTCCCAATCCCGATGTAAAACATGTGTATTACATGTCTATATGCCATGTTAGCATCCCCATTAGCCTTCCCCCAACCTATCACTCTCCAGCTGTATTAGATCTCTGACACCCAGCTGTGTTGAATGTGAAATTTCAGGATCTGTAGTCCAACACATTTGGAGGGTGTAAGATGGGGCAGCTGGGCTACATGTTCAACAGCTGCTCTGCTGACACTTGGCACATGCTCCTTGACTGCTGGAATTAATTTGAGTTTTATGAAATGTACTTTATGGAAGTATATTCTACCTCCCGAACTATAAATCAATGAATTCCCAAGTCGGAAAACACATGCTTGTACTAGAAACAGGATATCTGTCCCTTAACTATGAACAAATAATCACTCCAGCTATGGAGGTTGGAGGCATAAAAGTCTAGCTGGAGAGGAGCACTTACCCTTTAGTCAGTAAACCAACAGCAACCTTCCAGGTGGAATATATTTTCCTGCAGCTTGAATCTGATGCTCCCTGGATCAGTAAAAAAAACTGGCAGGCTTCATCTTCAATGTGGCATCTTTCTAAATATAGTGGAACCTCTATATCCCAATTTAAGAGTGTTTTGAGTTAAGACCTGCCACTCGGCCCAGGGTTTGCTTTGACATAAGAGCAACATTTAAATTAAGGGCTAGTGTCAGGTGGAGCTGCAATCACCAGAAGATATTTGCTTTGACATAAGAGCAGTTTGCGTTAAGAGCTTGGTCCCAGAATAAATTCTTAAATCAAGGTATCATTCTATTTAAACATAGCTATCATGTCCCCTCTTATCCTTCTCTTCTGCAGGCTAAACATAGTGAGCTCTACAAGCCCCACCTCATAGAGTTTGGCTTCCATATCTTAGACCATTTTGGTCGCCCTGGTCTATGCAGGAAGCAATATTCGGAAAACCACGTAGTTTTTCTGAAGAAAACTTTGTTTCCTGCACCAATGAAATATGCAACTTTCAATCCAGGATTCTTGTTTGGATGGACAAGCTGGAACATGTCCAGAGTTTTCTTCAGAAAAAACTACAACATGGTTTTCCGAATATTGCTTCCTGCATAGACAATGCTATTTGATGAGCCAAATGAACACAGAATAAGTACCAAACTGTGAATAATCTTTAGAAACTGCAGTCTTCAAAGAATTTATTGCAGAAGAAGAAAATGGTTAAAAACGACTTATTGCTTCCTTCAAGAATTAATTTAGTAAATAATCCCATCCTTCCTGAATATCAATATCAAATCAGGATCTGAACTGATTCTTGTGGCTAGTGTTCTTCCCTTTATGTCAAAACAATAAGCAAATCAGTAGAATGCTATCTGGAAGCAATGCATTGTGTATATTCCTTGGTAACAGATTTCACCTTTTTATAGCTAGTTTTGTTTACATAATGCATCTTCCTAACTCTGCATATCTAACACTTCATGCAACAGCATAAATAATAATAATAATAAAAGGATTTCTTGATTTTTGTGTTCACTGTCGATTTTCCTGATACCTGGAAAGACATTTTACATTCAGCCTGCACTGCTTCTGATCCACCAAGCGAAATGCAGCTGACCTGGCATGTATGGGCAACCAACCAAGGATTCAATAAACATGCCATTTGGGCTGCCTGGAGCTTCAAAACCAATGAGATTATTAAATTCCTGGCAGTCAGGTTGAACTTGGCTTAGTGGGTTACCAGTCACACAGGTGTGTCTTTCATCAAGAAACTGAAAATCTGAGACAACCATTTATATTTTCACATTTGTGTGAGAAAATGATTTAGTTTATATCAAATACTGTCAAGGCTTGTTCTCCTTCCATCTTGCACATAATTGTGTAGTTTCTTAGAGACAAACCCAAGAAATTCACCCAAATGTAATTTTTCTTTATTTCAAAGGAAGAAAATAGGAACAGGTCTGCAGTGACAGCCCTATACTCCATTGACCTGATGATGAGAGCAGTCAAAACTTTTGACAAAACCAACCTCCTTCCAAGTTTTAAATAGATACTCGTGTTAATTGCAGATAGCAGCAAAATGCACTGCCAACTGTTTTGAACTGGCATTGATGGGAAGAGGGAATAAACAAGCTATGGTAGATTAAACACTACCGAATGGTGTTTTTCTGTCACTGTCAGAATGTAGAACAGAGTCCCGTGCTATTTGACTGTTCCTCTCCTTGTGATGCATGCTGAATACCTATAATTTATGACAGCAAGTCACTGTTTGGTGAAGCTGCCTTTCTTTCTCGACTGATGTTAACCTTAGTGGAGAATATGTGACAGGTTGATTGTGGTTTTCTTATCTGCAAGTTAAACATTGTCAGAATAATTCATGGCTGGGCAACTGTTACAACTGTAATGCTTTTATAATTAGAGATGCTAGAAGAGGGTTCACCAAGGATTCAGGCTCTAGTAAACATGCCCTCCTCCTCGCGTGCACATGGCCGGCCTCCATCCATCAGCTTTCATGAAAAAAGGATTTGTGTGGGGAGAGAACAAGGTAATATCACTCCATCGAGCCCCCAGGAAATTTCACATCACTCTTCCTATAAGCACCATTAGAGGGAAAGGGAAGGTCACATTCAGAAATCAACTGCTACATCATCCTGAGTATGATAGATCAGGTGCTCAGCTTGTAGAAATAAAACTATCAACAACACAACAAAAGAAAATCCTAAATTGGATTTGAGTATTCTAGCAGATATGTGTGGAGAGGAGACCCACATTTATGGGATCAAATGTATTATATGAATATCACAAGATTCTGGAAGAAAAAAAATCAAAGAGGGGTTTCTCAAGTGTTAGGAAGCATCAATGAGAGAGAGAGAAAAATCTTGATACCCTTTTCTCTTTTTTTTCACTGAGCCTTGAGACTCAATAAATACTTCTGCCTACACAGCCCACATTTGTTTTTCCCCTGATTCCTAAGGCCATGTAGTGTTTACCGTATATACTCGAATACAAGCCAACCTGAATATAAGCTGAGTCACCTAATTTTACCACAAAAAACTGGGAAGACTTATTGACTCAAGTATAAGCCCAGTGTGGGAAATACAGCAGATACTGGCAAATTTCAAAATAAAACTAGATACCAATAAAATTACATTAATTGAGGCATCAGTAGGTTAAATGTTTTTAACCGGGAATGTGGCACAGCTGGCTAAGTGTCAGCTGCATAAGATCTCTCTGACCAGTAGGTCATGAGTTTGAGGCCTGCCCGGGTCAAGGTGAGTGCTCGACCTTTAAGTGTTGCCTGCTGTTGACCTTTGCAGCCCGAAAGACAGTTACATCTGTCAAGTAGGAGATAAAGGTACCACATTAAGTGGGGAGGCAAATTTTGACTGAATTATGAGGCCATTAAAGAACTCCAGGAATGCTGAGGAATGTGGAAGGAACAATAAGGGACGCTGGGAAAGCTGAGAGGTGAGCAGTGCGTCAGCTCCCCCTGGTGGCCAAAGTTTGCCTCTGTTCGTCTATATGTGTGTATGTGGAAACCGCAAGGATTGTCTGCTAAGTATGTGTACCTGTAATCCGCTCTGAGTCCCCTTCGGGCTGAGAAGAGCGGAATATAAATAAAGTGTATTATTATTATTTTGAATATTTACATAAAATTCTCCCAGACAGGGTTGGCTTGATGCACCTTCCTCTTGGCACATTTCACCCTTTCGCCCTCCATTTGTGCCTCTTTGAATTCTGCAGCACTGCTGGTCATAGCTGACCTCCAGATAGAACACTCAAGGGCCAGGGCTTCCCAGTTCTCGTTGTCTATGCCACAGTTTTTGAGGCTGGCTTTAAACCCATCTTTAAATCTCTATTCCTGTCCACCAACATTCCATTTTCTGTTCTTGAGTTCAGAGTAGAGTAACTGCTTTGAGAGATGGCGAGCGAGCATTTGGACAACGTGGTCAGGCCAGCAGAGTTGATGGTAGAGGAGCATTACTTCAATGCTGGTGATTAATACTTCTTCCAGCACACTGACATTTGTCCACCTGTCTTCCCAAGAGATTTGCAGGATTTTTCAGAGGCAGTGCTGATGGAGTCATTCCAGGAGTTGCATATGATGTCTCGAGTCTAGACAGTCCACGTTTCGCAGGCATATAGCAGGATTGAGAGGACAATGGCTTTATAAACAAGCACCTTGGTCTCCCTACAGATGTCCCAGTCCTCAAACACTCTCTGCTTCATTCGGAAACTTGCAGAGCTCAGGTGGTGTTGCATTTTAGTGTCAATGTTGACTTTTGTGGAGAGGGGGCTGTCAAGGTAGCGGAAATGCAAATAGATTGGGGCTGTATTACAACAGAGAGAATAGCTGAAAGCAACACAACAAT
This sequence comes from Anolis apletophallus, assembly GCA_030556195.1. NCBI lineage: Eukaryota > Metazoa > Chordata > Lepidosauria > Squamata > Anolidae > Anolis > Anolis apletophallus. The sequence goes on along the minus strand of JARBWK010000007.1, from coordinate 59,819,476 downwards.
ATTATGAATCACAAAGATATTTTTTATCACAATCAAGCAGACTCAATGGTCTTGTGTTTCAAAAATCAAAAACATAAGTTCATTCTGAACATAGCAGCATATTTCATACAAGGGTCAATGCCCTATCTGTATCATAATTTACATAGAAAACATATACAGCATATACGAGCTGCTGACTCACACAGGAGTGAGCAGAGACGCTGCAGCGGGGAGGGAAAGCTCCTACGTCATCAAGGACGGACACAGAACCCGGAAGCCATCCCAGGCGCAATACAAATCATAGTTTTAACATTCATAAAGTGCCAAAAACAATCATAGAATGCACAAATGCTGGCAATAACTGGGAGGCTTTCAAAGCGGTCAACGAATGGTTATATTCTGCGCCTTCGTTTCTCCCCGAAAGGGGCTTCTTCAGGACCGTGGGCGTGGCCAATACGGAGATTCTAGAGGGCGTCATTGCCTTTAAAAGATCCCAAAACTTTAAAGATTTATTGGTACACACCAAGGACCTTCCCTTAGAGCCCCTCTCTTCCACCCCTCTCTCTAATGGCACAAAAATGTGGTAAATGTAGTGTTTGTAAACACATTTCAACTTCCACCTTCATTAAAAGTCCTTATAATAACAAAACCTTTAAGATTAACACCTGGGCCACCTGCAATTCCAAGAATATTGTATATTGTCTTAGTTGTAGTTGCGGGGCCTTTATGTGGGGATTTCTACGAGGAACTCCGGACAAGAATTTGAGAGCATAGATCACGATTTAGAACAGGCTATGATAATTCTGTGCTTTATGCCCACTTTAAAATGCAAAAACATCATTTTGAACAATTTAATGTTATGGTCCTGGAGAAAGCTTCCCCCCCCCCTCACCAAAACATAAATTACTCCTGCAACTCGAAAGTAAGTGGATAGTAAATTTACAATGCGAGGAACCCCAAGGGTTAAATGACCAGCTGTCTATCAGTGAATTGCTAATTTAGGATCACCTGGTCTCCCTTTATTTAACTGTGGTTCCCCTCTGGTATTGCGCTTTTGAGCCCGATATCCGCTGATATCGCCAGCATTATGCGGTGCTTCTGTTTCCATTTGTGATGGTATGTACCCTCTATCTCTTTCCTAGATGCCTGTGTATATATACTTTGTATAATTCCTTGTTTACCCTAGCTGTTATTACTGCTATACACTTAACTGCATTGATTATATATTGCCTGTATTTGTTGAAGCTATAATGTTGTTCCTGCTGCGGGACACCCTCTAGAATCTCCGTATTGGCCACGCCCATGGTCCTGAAGAAGCCCCTTTCGGGGAGAAACGAAGGCGCAGAATATAACCATTCGTTGACCACTTTGAAAGCCTCCCAGTTATTGCCAGCATTTGTGCATTCTATGATTGTTTTTGGCACTTTATGAATGTTAAAACTATGATTTGTATCCCGCCTGGGATGGCTTCCGGGTTTTGTGTCCGTCCTTGATGACGTAGGAGCTTTCCCTCCCAGCTGCGGCATCTCTGCTCACTCCTGTGTGAATCAGCAGCTCGTATATGCTGTATATGTTTTCTATGTAAATTATGATACAGATAGGGCATTGACCCTTGTATGAAATATGCTGCTATGTTTAGAATGAACTAATGTTTTTGATTTTTGAAACACAAGACCATTGAGTCTGCTTGATTGTGATAAAAAATATCTTTGTCATTCATAATATTGTTGTGTTGCTTTCATCAAGGTAGCGGAAATGGTCAACATTTTCTAATTTTACACCATTAGGCTGTATTTCTGGCATTGCAGAGGGATTGGCTGGTGACAGCTGGAAGAGCACTTTGGTTTTCTCAATGTTCAATGAGCGGCTGAGCTTCTTGTATGATTCTGCAAAGGTGTTTAGAGTGGCTTGTAAATCTCTGTCTGAATGTGCACAGATGACCTTGTAATCAGCATATTGGAGTTCTATAACAGACTTTGTTATGACCTTGGTTTTGGCTTTCAGTCTGCTGAGGTTAAATAGCTTGCCATCTGTCCCATAGATGATTTCCACTTCAGTGGGAAGCTTCCCATTAACGAGATGAAGTATCATAGCAATGAAGATGAAAATAAGGTTGGGGCAATAACACCTGATTGCACCTTAAATGGTTCACTTTGGGAGCCATTGCTGACCAAGAGTGTTGCCATCATGTCATTGTGGAGAAGCCGCAGGCTGTTCACAAATTTGTTAGGGCACCCAATTTTTTTGGAGGATGGTCCAGAGAGCACTGTGTCTAATGTCTAATGCCTTTGCAAGATCAATGAATGCAATGTACAGAGGTTTATTTTGTTTCCTGTATTTTTCTTGGCGCTGTTGTGCAGTAAAGATCATGTCCACTGTTCCCTGGAGGGACAGAAGCCATTCTGGAAGGGTGTATTCTGAGATGGGCATAAGGCAGTTTGCAATGTTTCTTGCGAGGATTTGTGCTTATGTAGCCTTCTAAAAATCACCATAGTTTAATTTAATTATACATTTTAAGGAAAATGATGGGTGTATATGGATAAGGAAAAGTGGGGAAGGCAGACACTGAGAGGAAGAGAGGAAGGCATGCACTGCACCAAAAGAGGAGGAGATGAAGGTGCATGTTGCGCTGAGACAGGAGGAGAGGAAGGAGAACTGGTTTGCTGGCAGGACCCTTACTCGAGTATAAGCCCAAGGGGGCTTTTTCATCCTTAAAAAGGTGCTGAAAAACTAGGCTTATTCTTGAGTATATACAATATTTAAATATAATGTAAATATCCTAAAATGTTGATTAATTTATAAAAATCTTTACACATCAAGCCTCTGATAAATTGGATAGAAACTTTTTATATGTCCATATTTTGAATAAAAAGTACTCAGAAGCTACAAGCATCACGTGCATCTCAGGAATCCTTCAGATTGGTGTTGGGATTAATTGACATGCATAAAAGAAAATAAATGTCTGTGCATTCTTTGTTCATAACATTGCATTAGTTTAGCATCTCAAGAATAGTAGGTTTGTTTGGTTGGCTAACTGATTGGTTTGTTAGTTTTGGTTGGTTATCATTGCGGACTCCAAAAGTAATAAAGACAGCATTATTATTAGCATTGACAGTTTATTTCTGTGTAACAGTTCCTTTCTCTTGCTTGCTCTTGCTCTTTCTCTCTGGGTAGATTTGTATAGCAATAAGATCTTAAAGAGTGACATCAACCTCCAACCCTCATATAATAGGATAAGTACCACACACAGACTAAACTAGCCTGCAGCCAAATACCTGGTTTATGTCTTTCTGGAAACTGCCAAGGAAAATGGGCTAGTATCTTTCAATGTGTAAATAATAGTCTACTTATGATTGCTCCCAACAGATAAAAGGCAAAATTCTGCCCCTGTACACACAGCCATGCAATCAAAGAATGGTAAAAATATATAAACTGTTGTTTGGTAATAAGAGTTTTGTTTTGTTTTTTTGCTTCTATGTTGGCACATGTTAATGTACATGCTGATTTGCAGTCTTTAAAAGAATACTGGAATATAGTGTGGGTGTAATCTTGCATACTTTATCTTGCATGCTTCCCATAGAAACCTTGTGGGAAATATTGTTACTATAATGATATGATGATAGTACTCAGACTAGTATAAGATACAATGGCCAGGAGGATAACACTGGAAAAAATAGACTGACTCTTGTAAAATTTATTTGTTTGTTTTTTTCAGACATTTATATCCCGTCCTATCTTGACCTCCACAGAGGGACTCAGGGTGGCTGACAACAAAAGCATAAATATACATCTTAGGTAAAAACAGTATAAAACATATAAAAACATCATAAAACAGTAAAACATTAGAACAATCTCCAGAATTAAATAGGTGTCCTACTTACAGTCCATTCGAGTCCATCAGAGTCCATTAAACTATAGCTCTATCATCATGCCAGTCTAGTCCGCAAAGGCCTGATCCCACAGCCAGGATTTCACCTTTCTCTGGAAGGTCAGGAGGGAAGGAGTGGATTTGATTTCCCTTGGGAGGGAATTCCATAGCTGAGGGGCCACCACAGAGAAGGCCCTATCTCTTGTCTCCACCAACTGCAATTGCGATGGTGGTGGTGGGGGCAGCAAGCAGGGCCTCCCCGACGATCTTAAGGTCCTAGGTGGTTCGTAACAGGAGATATGTTTGGACAGGTAAACTGAGCCAGAACCGTTAAGGGCTTTAAGGCCAATGCCGTTAAGGCCAATGCCAGCACTTTGAATTGTGCTCAGAAGCTAATAGGCAGTCAATGGAGCTGGTGTAACAAGGGTGTTGGGTGCCCTCGATATCCCACTCCTAAAATAGATATTATGGTTGCTTAGTTAGGACCTTGTCCTAATATTTAAGATATTTTCTAATAACCTGAATAGCCAGGAGATGTCTTGCCTGGGACAGAAGATTTATTATTTTTTTAAAAAAAAATTGCTATTAGATTTCCCAAAACAGCAAAGTATGTGGGACTTTAAAAAGGAAGATAATTGACAAAAGGAGATCGAAATAGATGTCATTCTCGTATATAAAACCAAAACTGCAGATCCGACATATTTGATGTAAGACAACTGCGTGCGTAGCTATGCGCTTATCACATTGCCACTGTGGTTAACACCGGATATTACTTTTCATGCATGCATTAATCTCTTAACTTTACAGAGAAGGAAACATAGACTAAAAAGCATGGTATTGGAGGAATGTTGTAGCCTCATGCAGTATATTTTGTATTAATTAAAGCCCATTAGTTATATTCTTCCTACAGATTAGATGAGGGACATCCCAGTTTCCTGAAATTCCAAACATCCCCAACTGTGTCAAATCTGTAATTGATGAAGTGTGAGACTTAACAAAGTAGGCTTAACAACGAAGAAGCATATTTATTCTGGCCAGGATTGGAAAATTGCTGAAGACACTCAATTTAATCTCAAAAGGGGAAAGATAAGCAAATAGCATGCCTCCTCTGTTTCCTATGTAAACAGTATCCAACCATATTCACAGTTTACTACTCATTCCAGAATGTAGAAATAATAATTGAGGATGGGGTGAGTTTTGGAATGAGTGGCTATTTCTGGTTGAAACAGGAATGATCTGGACCACAATCCTAGGAGTGGGAATCATCTGACCCTTTGGATCAGTGGTTCTTAACCTGTGGGCCCTCAGGTATTTTGGCCAACAACTCCCAGAAACCCCAGCCAGTTTTCCAGCTGTTAGGATTTATGGGAGTTGAAGGCCAAAACATCTGGGTACCCACAGATGTGTTTGGATAGCAATGCCCAGCTATCTCTAACACTGGCTAAGTTAGTTAGGGGGCTGTAGTCCAACAACATCGAGAAGTAATATGTGATTCTCACCCACTTACTTTTTAAATACAGGAAATGAACAAAAGAACACTTGGAAGTGACTATAAACCCACGTGCAAAATTCAATGCTAAATGTGTTACAAAGGACCCTGTTTACTCCTCGTGGAGCCAGAACATTGTGTCATAAGCTTGGGAATTGGGCTTTTTGAAAGTTCCACCCATTAAAGTATGCATTTGAAGACTTATATATTCAGTCATGTAATTTTTGGATTCAGCTGTCATTTCTTTTTGTTTCTTTAGCTCCTCATTTTTAACATTTGTCTGGCAGACAGGCAAAGCATGGTACTTTCCATATTATTACTTTACTATCCATACTGAATTGGGCTGGTGCAGGTGGGGGAGTGGAATTCACTTAAGCTGTTTTTAAAGAAATTATTAAAATGTGCTGATTTTATGTTAGAAATAAGGAAAGGGGGGCTGCCATCACATGTGCAGTTATGCAAACCAACCAATGGATCAGTTTCCTTAAAAATCCCTTTCCTGCAACAACCCTCACAAAGAGAAAAATGTGTTTCGCTCAAACAATACACACCAGTGAAAGTCAAAATCAAAGCAAAAACTGAACTCTGTGTGTGTGTGTGTGTGTGTGTGTGTGTGTGTGTGTGTGTGTATGGAGGGGGAGGACTTGTTTCCAAGGATTTCAGAAGGGAAATGAAAGAATGGTAGTTGGAAAGAAATCTCTGATGGAAATGACATACTCAGAGAATAGTGCAGGCCACTGGGATAAAAAGTATGCTGTCAAAACACAGCCGAAGGACCCCAGTTAGCTGAGAATTACAGTATCATTATCTGTGACATGGAGGAAAAAAGATAAGAGCAGCTTAACTACTGCCTGACAGTGACTGTGCCTAGTTCAGCACCCAGTTTAAATAGCACTCAGCCAGCTGCCTGTAGATATATACCCCATATTACATGGTAATGTAAACCTATGGTGCCAAGGACAACACACACATATCCTTTGAACAAAGTGAGAAAAGTTGTACTCTTTCACAAAGCAACGATGATCATCTCAAAGCAGAGAAGGAATCCGCTTATCATGGCTGCAGTCCTTTGTGCCAGACTCATGAGAATATCATTGTTGTTATTGTTGCTGTGTGTCTTAATTTCATTTCCAACATATGGTGACTCTAAGGGAAACCTATCACAAGATTTTCTTGACAAGGTTTGTCAAGATCAGCTTTGCCTTTGCCCACATCTATACTGCCATATAATGTGTTTTGAAACTGTGTTATACGGCCAGTGTAGGCTTGTAAAATGCAGTTCAATGCAGTTAAACAGCATGCTATGAGTCTACACCAGGCATGGGCAAAGGTCACCCCTACAGGTGTGTTGGACTTCAACTCCCAGAAATCCCAGCCAGCTTACCAGCTGTTATAAATTGTGGGAGTTGAAGTTCAAAATCCCTGGAGGGCTGAAGTTTGCCCATCCCTGGTCTACACTGACCATATAATGTAATATCACACTGCATTATATGGCAGTATAGATGGAGCCTTTGTCTTCCATTGAGTGAATTTCCATGGCCAAACAGAGATCCGAACCCTGTTCTTCAGATTCATAGTCCAATGGTAAAATCAGTAAACCACACAATGATTATCATAAGCAAAGAAAAATAATGGTTGAATTCCAAATAGGACTCAGTACAATGGTGCTGCCTTTTTCCTTTTCTTTTTGCAATGCTTTTCTTTTTACAAATTTACTGAAGTGTATTATTGTATGTTAGGCAATATTTATTTTATTAAAGCTTATTTATTTCCTTTGTATAAGGTTCCTGTGTTGCAAAGCCTAGTAAAATACAAGCCTAACAGGAGGCTAACAAAATAGTTCCTGCAGAAATATGTGCATTCACATCTAATAAAGTTCCAGCAGAAATATGGGGGTTCATGTTTACGAAGTAGTAACAATATACTGTATCTTTTCCTGAAAGCCCTAAATCATAATACCCATCATTTTGGCTACAATCCTGAATACACTCTCTGGAGATACACTAGCCTCATGAGATACAAAGAGACTTTGTTTCATACAGATACACATATAGTAGTAAGAAGTATATTGATAAGCATGTGATAAAGATCATCAAGTCTAATAGTCTTGCTCGTAAAGCCAAAGACAAATACATATCTACACAATATACACACTCAGAGGGAATGCACACACTCATTTCTGAGATGGAAATTCATCACAAAGTAACATATCATTCAGAGTTCATTCCTAGAACTAGTCCATGACCAATTAATTCTGTATGATGAATTTTTTTCCTAGGAAGCATATTCACAAGATTTGAATTATAAAATCAACTGCACAAGAAATGTAATCAACCCCAAAACTTAGTCTCTTAATTTTCCACTATAGTAACAGTTTTTTAAAAAAAGGAACTAGGGAGACATAACAAAATGTAGAAGGGGCTAACCATTTTCTAGTCTCTCTACTTTCAATGTGACATGACATCTTGGCATGTTCTATCACAACAAAACAAACTATCACTAATGAGATCTAAAACAAACATTTGCCATTATGCCTAATTAAATCAAGATATAGGTCAGAACTTAGAAAAGCAGTGTCTCTCGACTGGATGAGTCCATTAATGCAAGAGGAAAAGAAAATAAATTTTCTACTGCTCATAAAGTATCTTCACACATGCTTATTTGGACCTCTGTGCTTCATGCAAGGTGCAATAGGATTCAATGAGCTACTTCTACATGAATGATCTCCTACCTTACGGGGTGATCTTCTCTAACTTAGATTCCTATTGGGTGATTTCAAGCTTCCATCAATAGAATGAGGAAGGAGGTGACTTTCAAAACTTCCCTTTTTCCCTCTGCCAACTCCCATGTTCTGCAAATCAGCTCCTGAATATTTGGGAGCCCTACTGAGCTAGGCATAAAAGGATGGGAATTGTTTAATACTTCCTCTCTCCCAATTCTGTCCACAGATACCTTCTCCAGATGGAAAACTCTCCAAATGGCCCTGTAATGGAAATGTTAACATCCATCTTGCATGAAAATGTTAGCAAAAGCCATCTTGCATGTACACTAAGAATGGTAAGGGTAATCACTGTTATTTGTTTCCTGTGTGTGAAAAATTGTTTTCTTGCAGGAATATGTCAAGAAGAAGAATATAATGGTGAAAAATATCTGTGGGACATGCATATCCTGAACAGTGTTAGGGAACATTATTCTACCCAGAAATACATGTGAGGTTTTTATTTACATGAATTTTGTGGAGTTTTGCACAAAAACTACTATTTTTAGATAGCTAATTGTAATTGTGTGTGAGAGAGAGACTGAAATTTTACACACATGAAACCACAGTATTTTGTGTCAAAAAATCATAGAAAAAATCTTGTACAAAAACCACAATCTTGCCCCCAAAATATAGCCCAACGGTTTTATTGTGTGAAATTGTTGTTTTATATGCAATATTTTTGTTGTGGAAAATTCTTGGGGGGGGAGGTGTGTGTATCAAAACCAGAAATTGTACACAAAAACACACCCACCTCTTTGGAAACAGTGGGTTATTTGAGATTTGTTTGTTTATTGTTACTAGCCTGTGATTCTTGTGCAAAAATGCAAGGGTTTTTCTGTGCAGAATAATTTCCTGAAGCACTTCAAAACAAGTGAAAACCAGACAAAAACTGTACAGAAGCATTAGTTTTTTCCAAAGCAGAGAGAGCACATGAAATTATTTATAGTTGTTTTCCAGGACCAAATAATCAAATATTAATGTCTCTATCTTCTTTACAACATGGGCTACCCACCTTTACAGAATATACTCTGAAGGAACTGCATTTGTGACTAAATGTTAAACCACTATGGTCCAGGCTATTTGATGAATGGCATCTCCCCTTACAGACCAACTCTGACACTGTGGTCATTAGAGGAGGCCCTACTCTCGGTCCCACCCATCTCAACCATGGCTGGTGCAAACGAGAGAAAGGGCCTTCTCTGTGATCACCTCCCACCTCTGGAACTCTTCCCCTCCCCCCTGGAAATAATGATGGCTCCCTCCCTCCTTGCTTTTAAAAAACCCAACTGGAAACATACTTTTGCTCATTGGCTTAAGAAGAGGAGGAGGTTTAGATAATGATACTGCTACTATACCACTGATTATGTTGCACCTCAGATCGTGACTGTACCTCCCCTAGATCACACACACAAGCAGTCTCTGTATAAGTACTTTTATTTAGAATAAAGAATAGTCCAAAGGTTAGAAGAACCAAGGCAGATCAAAGCAAATCCAACGATAGTCCGGTAAAGTTCTCACTGGCAAGTCAAACTGGATTAAATCCCAAAGAAAGCAATCATCCGTAGGCAAAGCAAACTGCTCCTGTGGTCAACGTGAATTTAGAGTCTTGAGCCTGAGTCCTTCCAAACTAAACGTAGCTTCAGGTCTGGCGAAACCCTTCCCAGCCTGGTCTAATAAAGGAATCTAACTTATATGTGTCCACCGCACCCCCCTCTTCAAATTCCAATCCTTTCGGGTGGATCTGATGCTCGCCCTTCTGTCGAAGTTCTGCTCATTAGAGCTCCCAGGTGCGGTGCTATCAGGCTGGGTAATGTCCTTCTCCCCATCCCTGGAATTCTCGCTTGAGATCAAGGGAGTGAAAACACTTTCTTGGGAACCAAGGCCGTCCTGACTCTCACTGTCAAACTCTGAATCAACATCCATTTCTTCTTCCTCACCCACCTGCTCATTAACAGCAGGCTCACCCGGCAACCCCTCATCCCCAGCTACCTCATCTGGTAACCCATCATCCCTGGCTAACTCAAATGTACCAGGCTGGAACACCACAGATTAGCATCTGTCATCCATATCCAGGCCCTGTTTACCCTGGTAGCTCAGTTAATATCTTTGGCGATAATCAACTTATATACCCCCAAGGAATTCTGTCAGCTTTGGGAAATTGATGCTTCTGCTTGATGTTTTGTTCTATGTTGATACAATTTATTTGATAAGTTATGTTTTATCTTTATTCTAAATGTTAAGTTATAATTTATTTTTATTTGTAGGATTATTATTTTTTATTATGTGTGTATTGGTTGTTGCACTCAGGCATTGAATGTTTACCTTTTTGTGATTGGAATCCACCCTGAGTCCTTTTGGGGAGATAGGACAGAATATAAATAAATATTATTATTATTATTATTCATGTGTGGGCTGCAGCTGCTCAGCTAACTGGTGGTGGTTTTCAGTACTGAGGGGAATGGCTCCAGTATTCTTGGGGTTCTTCTTTTCCTAAATTTAGTTTTCATGAACTCCAGACTACAGCCTTCCCCAACGATCCAACAACAGAAATAATTAACCTCAAATCTCTGTGAATTTAAACTCAATTGCCATGCCAACTCTGCTAACTCTTCTTGGTCTGTCATCCAATGGAATGTGTCCTCCTGTGGAAAAAGCTGGCATTTACCATGTGAAGGAAATAAATTAGTATTCAGATTCTACTCTAACATCAAAGTAATTGCTTAAGAATGTCCAAACTAATGTTACAAGCTTAACCAATTAAACTTTAAATAAGAATGCAAAATTTGGAAAAGCAATGGAGATTGTCTGTGGGTTCTTGGTATCAGAGGAGAGGAGACTCCTGAATTTGTGCAAATCACTAACATTTGAATCCACTTACTCTAATTCTAAGTGGCGCACACTGAAATAAAAAGGAGATGTTGAGGTTAGACTGAATGTTAAGGTTTCCACTGCTGGCTGTGTTTAAATTCAGGAGGCAGCTCACTCTCAAGACCCCAGGTTGTACTTCAGGACCATTTTTCACTGTAGCTTCCAGACAGGCGTGATGCAGAGCAAACACATTCCTAGAATTCTGACTCTGTGTCTGTACAGAAGGCAGCATGTTTTCCAACTGGAAGGCCTGACAACAGTCATCTGACTGGTGTTGAAAAATCTGTCTGAAGCATGTATCACTTCTTTTGCCACACAGTGTTGCTGTCTTGTTGGCTCCTTATCTATGTAAGCAGCTTTAAATCCAGGCATCTGGGTTTTAAAAAGTCTTCTTCAAATTAAGAAGAGAAATGGCCTTAAAAGCAGAATTCTGATAGAGGAAATAACTGAATGCCAAAGCACCCATGCCCATAGAAGGACATATATAGGATAACTGGCAAGCTAAAGTGAAAGCAATACCCACACAGATTTATACATTGACTTTATGTTTGTGCTCAAGTACAGAATAACCCAATACACACTGAGACATTAAAACTGAACTGCGGACTTCTGTTTCATCTCATGGTAGAATTAGGCACAGAATGAATTTTTTCTAAAGAAGCTAGAAGACAAAGGCTGTATATTTTAGAAATGATCCTTATTCATCTGATGTGAATGTTGAAGATTATGAAGAAATCAAATTCTAAGGAGGAAAGAAGTATAAACTTGCCATAGACTGTGGTTATGGGAAATTGAGCTTCAGGAACAAAGAGGAAAGCAGACACTTAGGGCCCTTCCACACAGCCATATTATAACCCAGAATATCAAGGCAGATAGTGCACAATATCTGCTTCGAACAGGGTTATCTGAGTCCACATTGTCATATAATCCAGTTCAATGTGGAAGGGGCCTTTATCTTTTGGAGCCCAACTGTTTGTCATAACATTTATTTGACCCTCACTTTGGGTAGTTTTCAGATGACCACAAAATTATCACCTGAGGTCCTCCTCCAGGTATCCCCACCTAGTGAACCCAGTCAACAACAGCATGGGCCTCTCATAGTGTTGCACTACCATCTATGGAATACCCTCCTCATTGAGACCAACATTAAATATTAGTGCCAGCATTTACTTTCTCTGTCATTTCCAGAATCACGCTAGTGGGTTCAAATGTTTGCAGTTTTATCTTGGCAGTGACTTTAATTTGGTTTTATATACTATTAGTTTGGGGTTTTTTTGCTATTTATTTATTTATGCTGGATTTATCTAAGTTTTTTATATCTTGGTGTCTCATTGTTTTGCTGCTGCATCTTTTTAAAATGGATGGTATACTGCCAGAGGATTCTGGTTATGGTTTTAAAGTGGAATAAACAAATAAAACAAATATAAATAAATCTCTGGGAATCTGTATCTAGTGTTAAAGTTGGAATTTTTCCCATACCTGAAAAAATAACCTTTGGGATTTGAGCAAATCATTGGTGTTATGATTTGGTTTTCTTTCTTTTTCTCTCTACATACATATACATATACATACATACATACATATATATATATATATATATATATATATATATATATATAATAGAGAAGGCAGAGATTATTAAGTAATAAACTGGATAAGATTCACAAATCATGAATATTAGGGGGGGATGGATAATTTCATATATTCTTTCCATTTCTACTTCCGTTTTGTACTTTTCCAAAATTGATAATGCAGTTCTTCAATCACAACATTATAGTAGAAGTGTATACAAAAATGCATGTACTAGGCGAAATTGCATACAAAATAGCATACATTTGTTAAACATATCTAAAAAATATGTTCATTAGCAGAAATGAATATAAAAGCCTGTAAGAAATTTGCAAGTCAACACTGAAAGGAGCATACTTTTGCTTCAAAAGTTGCAATCAAAGATTGGTCTAGCCCGAGCATAGTAGAGGCAATGTTCTGTGTGTATCCTAATTCCACAAATGGAAATATAAAGTCTCCTCAATTAAGTTGTTGGAATATATAATGAATGCCATCATGCTCAGACACTTATCCAGCTTTTAATCCCTTTTCCTCAAAATATCACAATCATTATGCCTCCCAGTACACTAGAGATGGAACTATATCCATTATTACAGTCAGTCAGCCATGGCCTATTGCTTAATTTAATAACAGATTATGCCGGCCAGTATTTAATAGGAATTAATACCCCAATAATACAAAAGTATTCAGAATGGAACTTAATTGTAATGCTTATGAGAGCTGAACTAATTGCAGTGGAATTTCAATGATAAGTTGTGGACATCTATGTTATTTACTAAACTGGCAGCCGGTGCTTTAAAAAAAAACCTAGAAATAATTGAAGAAGTCACTGAAATCCTAAGATAGACAGACACAATTTAGAAAGTAGAGATCAAGGCCTGTAAACTTAATGGGCACGGGAAACTTCAAATCTCTAAGGCGATAAGTGCAAAGAGATGTATAAACACACAGGCCAGGCATTTGTTCTCTACACCAGAACAGCTGGTGATTATCCAATTGTTGCTGGAGTGCAATTCTCATCAGTTCTGCCGAAGATAGCTAATAGCAAGTGATGACAGGAACTGTAATCTGACAAGTATCTAGAAGGCCATAGGTTACCCATCTGCATCCCACCTGAATCCCGAGCAATCAGGTCAATTGATTGAAAAAGAAAATGTTCTCAGAGAGCACCATAATACTTATACAACATAATAATTATATATTTCATATTACATGTAATATTACTAATAATATTACAGTATAGTGGTATAGTACAATATGGGAATGTATGGTTCTAATATTGTGCTATGCTAATTATATATATATATATATATATATATATATATATATATATATATATATATGGTATTTACATATTACTTGTAAGCCTCTCTGAGTCCCCTTCAGGATGAGAAGGGTGGCATATAAATGTCGTAAATAAATAAATAAACATCCTGTTGGTATCAGTAAAGATAACAGATAAAGCATCTGCCATAATTGATCCAAGCATATTGTTCAAATTATCCAACAATTGAGATATTTTCTAAGCTTTGCATTCAACAGGTCAAAATCTCAAACTTTTCCCATCTCTATTAAATACTACTTTAACAAGCACTTGTTTTAGTGCATGGAAACCTGCTGGAAATTCTCTTTTCAGAAAATGATTAGATATGCAAGACGTCTGCTCCCTCTTGCATCAGCTATCCTATGAAGAACTCAGATCTGATTAGACAGTCATGTCACATTTTATCATACTGTCAAAGTGTTATATGTGTTTATCTCTCTCAATCTTCACACAACCGGTGATAGCTGATGGCTATGATATCAGTTGGGCAATGAGTCCACTGTAACCTGAAATGAGCTATCCAAGGTGCCAACTTTTTAGGGAATATGATTCAGTACCTTGGATCATGCCTTAAAGCATTGGTTCCCAACTTTTCTCTTTGACCAGGACTCAGTTTTTGGTGAACTTTGGATTTGGTTTGTTTATTTGGGGTGTTGATTCATAAAATTGGATTGGATAGAGATCACATCAAGCTCTAGTTTCTGATACAGAACATATGCCATCCAGTAGTCACCATTTGCTCACCCACAAAAAAACATATTTAATAAGCCTTGGTGCTACAAAAGGGTTTCGTGAGACCAGTCACTATTGTTGCAATGGTTTAGTAATGGTGAAGCTGTATACCATATTCTAGCTCTTGAGGATCACTCGTGTTCCACAGACCACAGGTTGGGAACCACTGCCTTAAAGCCTTTAAAACCTGGAGCACATGCAAGCCTCCAGAGAGCCACCAACTTCTGTTGCACAACTTATTCAAGAAGGGAAAAACCCAAGGAATTGTAGTCCGCATAGAGATTTTGCAATTGTCTGCAATGTTTTCTTTAACCAGAACATGGGGATATATGACTCAGTAACAATTTATCAGACAGACAGGTGCAAAGGCAGGCAGGAGAAGAATGGTAAGACAGTGAACTTTTGCTGACTCTATCAAACAAAGCCAAGAATGTGACTGAGTGAGTATAGTTTTCAGCCAGGTATTTAGCTAGAACAGAAAAAAAAAACCCACATCTAACTCTTTCAGAGAAGGTTCTAAATACACAGACAAAAGATCTTAGACTCCCAGTAATGCACCTCATACTTTCAGCTTCTGTGTTTATAAAAGGAAACACTCGGACGTAGCCAGGAATACTGTGAATCACATATTATCTTCCAAAACTGGAAGGATTCCCACCCTCACCACCCAACCCCCAACCCGCAACCCCCCAAAAGACTGGTTCAGACAGATCTGACAAGAGTAAAAGCCTTCAGTAATAGGAATAAAGGGAGAAAAGGTTTACTTTGCTAAATCCTAAAGATATGGCAAGGGTTCAGGAAAAGGACAGGTGTGCACAATTCTCATACTTGTCTTTTTTTAAACCCTAGAAGATCTGCTGTATGAGATATCCTATTACCATCTTTTCTGGCGTATAAGACTACTTTTTAACCCAAGAAAAGCTTCTCAAAAGTCAGGGGTAGTCTTATACGCGGTGGTCATCTTATACGGGGGAGTCGACTTATATACCAGGAGCTGTCTTATATGCTGGGAGTCATCTTATAGAGATGGTGCTGAAACTTCCAATCCAGATTGGAGAACCTGTGGTTGCCACATATGGTGGGGGGAGCTAAAAAATGGCAGTGGCCGCATCCCTGCCGTATGCAGCGACTGTATGAAAGCATTAAGGGTGACGCTGTATAGGTACGGTAGAGGAAAATCCATTTATCAGGATTCATGGACTTAATGTGGTCCTGATGGTGAGGTGAAGGGGCGCCTTACCGGGAAGGTGCAAGTGAAGGGTGGAGCAAGCGTCCGGAGCGCCTGGGGTATGAAAAAAAGCGATAGAGTGGCTCTGGGCCCAAAAAAGCACGCCTCTTTTGCCTGTCTGGCCCTCCTTGTATCCTATTACTATACCTCCTCCTCTGCCTCTCAGATCTCGCTCCTGAAGACTGCAGTGAAGTGGTGCAGGTGTGCATGTGCCAGATCTGAGAGGCAGAGAAGGAGGTACAGTAATAGAAAAATTACCATATTGAAATCAAATCTGATGCTTTTTAAATTTTTATTTGGTGTGCATTGGAAGAGGGGTAGTCTTATATGGCAAGTATATCCCAAACTCTATATTTTAACTGGAAAAGTTGGGGTCGTCTTATATGCCCAGTCATATTATACACCAGAAAATATGGTAATTTTCAAGAATCAGCAGCTACAAATTTAAAGTCAGCACATTCTTTCATGCTTATGAAACCGCTTTGAGTCACCCGGGGGCTGAGAAAAGCGGTATAGAAATATAGTAAATAAATAAATGAAAGACAGGAAAAATCCCTAGGTATCACTGTTGTTTGTGCAGAAGATACCTGTGAAAGAAATTATATTACTGTAAAGTCAGTATTGTGCTGTTTCAACCCCAATAGATGACGTTTTGATAATTGGGGAGTAATTGGTTATACATAACCTGTTAATTTGTTTTCCAATAATGATAATATGGAAAATAAGCACTTTATGGGGAGTATCCTGTTGGTGACATTTCCATATATAACTGTGGCTTAATATGCACACATACATTTCTTTTTGAGCAAACTGCAAATCTAGGTCTGTGAGTCATCCAAAAAACCCTTTCACCAGCTCTGAAACATAGGAGATGATACAGCTGCTTTTTGCCAATGGGGAGGGGTGGGATATTCAAATGAAAAAATGCAGCTGATCTAGGCTTCAAGGAAAAGCAAAAGGAGGGGTGAACTGCATTTATGAGTACAGTCTTATTTCTTGCCCTGCCCCAAGCCAAACCCAGCTACTTTTCCCTCTGTTGACTTCCCTCCTCACTCCAAATTTTCAAGACCTGGTGGATGCCAGGGCAAGCAGAAAACCCAAAATTATGCAAGTAAGGTATTACACAGTATGAAAAATGGCTATAGATTTTCATAGGGTGCCTACTGCATTGTTAGATCAACAGTGGGACTTCAAATCCCATCAGCTTCAATCAGCAGCATCAACCAGCAAGGATAATAGAAAATCAGAAGTTGCAAAAAAAAATAATGATGCTCCAAGGTTGGAAATATAAACACTTGTCATTAATTGGCTAAATGTCAAGAGATCGAACTGCTTTAGCTATGATTGAACATATATTTTATCAACGTCAATTTCAAGAAAGTATGGTTTTGAAAAAACAGTCAGAATAAAAAACATAAATGTGTATGCTAACTTTCATATTTTTCCATTCCCCCTTTTCCTTTTTATCTTTTTTCTGTTTTTATAAAAGAAATCATACTTTAACAATCTGATTAAAGAAATTAAAAACCAAAGCAGAATGCTCACAAAAGCAGAATACTAAAGGCTGCAGTTGAGAATATTGAAAGGGCAGTTATTTGAGAGTCTGTGAATTGTACACAAAGGCAACAACTCACTCCTCCATCTCTCTCATAAAACCCTCATTCTACTCATGCCAACATCTGAAATAGAAAAGGTTATTACTGTCAAAATGCTTCCATTATCTAGTATTGTCCATTACCTAGGACCTACTTCATCCCTTCAAGAAAAGGTTGCAATTCAACATTTTTGATCTTTTCCTAAATTATGCAAAAATGATTTCATGGCGCTTTAAGAGTTCACGTCATTTGGCAATGACTCTATTTCAAATAACCCCATCAAAGAAGGCAGGAAAAAGAAGTAGCTGCATATCTGTGGCCTGATGCCCCAAAGCCATTGAAACAATTGGATGGTTTCCATTGACGTCAATGGCGTTGGGATGTAAGGCATACAATGCCTAAATTCTCCAATAACCCACATGTTGCCCAGAGACTGATGGGAGAATTTAGAGCTACTGGTGGACTGATGCACAAGCTATGAATCACCTCCTTTGCATAGCTTCCTATCCTGAATCATTTATTTTTTATTGTAATCAGAGTGTTGTCTTCCATGACTTGGATACATGTATTCATGAAGAGTCTGAACTGCTGCAAAGGCATAAAGAGTATCAAGTATTTGGTTTGAGATGCCTTTGCTTGCATATTCTTCTGGAGAGAGAGAGAGAGAGAGAGAGAGAGAGAGAGAGAGAGAGAGAGAGAGAGAGAGAGAAACAGACACATGGGAGATTATCTACCCCTCTATCTATCTACATATCTATCTATCTATCCAGGCATGTAGCCAGGGGGGGGCTAAGGGGGCTTCAGCCCCCCCCGAAATTCTCAGGGTGGTCCGGAAAAAGGCCTTACTGGTACATTATTTAAACTGTTATGTTTATTCATATCATGATCTGATCACCATGCTCATTATATCCCACATTAATGGGGTTATTGGGATAACAATACAAAAGATTTGCTAGGGTAGACCCTCTTCCACCCAGTCTCAGCCCCCCCCCCCCCCCGAACCAAACTCAGCCCCCTTCGAAACAAAATCCTGGCTACGGCCCTGTATCTATCTATCTCTGCTTGGATTCCAGATAGAATTCTTTCCCAGCCTTCCTTGAGAATGCCTGAAGTTCAACTTGGAACCATCTCTATGTTAAGAAGATACTCCACCACTAAGGCTGTTGAAGTGAAAATGCTCTTTAATTTTAAATCAGGTAAGGAACCTTGTCCCTTCAGATGTTGCTGAACAGCTGTAGTCAGCATAACTAATGGTGAGGAACACCAACAAAATTGTGAGGATTGCATTATTTCCACCCTTGCTCTAGTCCAGCAGCAGGCATATATTCTATTGACTACTAACTGACCCATAGCATTGAATATTTCACATAATTGATATAGTAAATGTATTGAGTAGGTGTGAACACAGCAATAAAATATCTCAGCATGGTTTATGTGGGATCCTGTGAATGACCTTTCATATAGCTAGCATCCTCTGAATGACTGTAACTGCTTTTCATTCTGTTAGATGTAATAATAACACTCAGAAACAGCTTTACAGTCTTCTATCTTCTCCATAACACAACTTATATTCCAGCAACACTTGAGAGAAAGAAGGAAAACTGTGACTTCACTGAGCAGCAGCGTTTTATTCTAAAAAGAGAGGCAAGGAGAAGAACTGTTGAAACATACAGATCAGGCCACCAGTTTTTCAATTCACTGAAACCCATTAAGTGATAATGAAAGTATTTTGGTCATGGGCAACTGTAGTCTCAAGAAGGCCTTGTCTCATCATCTAATGGTGGGATGAAGCATGTACATGCACACATATGTCAAAATAAGGTCAACAGTTCAATATTGTGCTGGCCTGGAGATTCCCAGGAACAGCATTTGGTGATACCATTAAGCATTAGGCATTGGGTACCAACAACAGTTGCTTGCCTGTTTGGGGAGGAAGGAAGAGAATATTTGCCCTAGTTCATTGCCCCTAGTGAGAAAGCAGAGTAGACCCCAGCAAAGGAAGAAGCTAACTGAAGAAAGGCATGAACCCACTGACAGAAGTTTACTATAGAAGCGCACTGGAGGATCTCGAGATTCCTAGAGGGATGTTCCCGCTAGGGATTTCTAGATCCTCCAGCAGAAGTGTATGGTTAACTCCCAGCGGAAGACCCTAGAGCAGTGGTTCTCAACCTGTGGGTCTCAAGATGTTTTGGCCTTCTGCTGGTAAACTGGCTGGGATTTCTGGGAGTTGTGGGTGAAAACACCTGGGAATCACAGGTTGAGAATCACTGCTCTAGAGGTTCATAGAGAGAATAGATTAATCAAATCCATGAATAATTAAATCTGCAAAATGTGGAGGACTGACTATATTTAGATGCTTCAGTCGAGTGGTGTGCTTCAATTAATGCATAGGATTGTGTTCATGGGCCCTTCAACCTAATATCAAAAGCCCCTTGAAAGCATTTAGACCTCTAGTAAAAACAACATGCCCATTTCCATTGGGCAGGTAGGAAGAAGGAGAGAAAGAAGAAGGAAAGTAGAGAAGAGTGAGATAATGAATAAGAGGGGTGACAAAAAGAAAAGAAAAGCAAGGATCTGCATTTCTGGCTGTGGCTTTCTCTTTAACCAATCTATAGACCAGGGCTGTCCAACAGGCGGCCTGGGGCAGGGAGAAGGAAGGGAGCCAGATCCTCCTCCCTGCACCGCCCCCTCCGTCCCTCTCTCCGCACCGCCCTTCCTAGGGAGGGGGAACCGCCGAAAAGGAGCAGTAAGTGGCGCCAAGGGCGGCACGTCAGAGGCCTGGGGTGACGCGCCGCCCTTAGCGCCGCCTACTGCTCCTTTTCGGCGACTAGGAAGGGTGGGGGAGCCGCCGAAAAGGAGCAGTAGGCGGCACCAAGGGCGGCGCGTCAGAGGCCTAGCGTGACACACCACCCTTGGCACCGCCTACTGCTAGGAAGGGCGGGGGAGCCAGCTGCTTTCTTCCTCCGTAGCCCCTCCTCCTTCTCCCCGCTCGCGCCGCTGCTCGGGATCCGAGCAGCGGCACGCCCAGGGGGAAAGAGGAGAGGCTTTGGAGAAAGGAGGCGGCCGGCTGCCTTCTTCCTCCGTAGCCCCTCCTCCTTCTCCCCGCTCGCGCCGCCGCTCGGGATCCGAGCAGCACCGCGCCCGGGGGGAAAGAGGAGAGGCTTTGGAGAAAGGAGGTGGCCGGCTGCCTTCTTCCTAATCTGGTTCAACTCGTTCCTGCGTGGACGTAGCCAGCGAGTAGAATGGCTGGGCCAAACATCTGGGAAATCTTTCCTTGAATGCGGAGTACCCCAAGGTGTCATACTGTCACCAATGCTGTTCAACATCTATGTCCGGCCTCTCGCTGGTCTAGCCCGGAGCTTTGGACTAGGATGCTACCAGTATGCTGACGACACTCAGCTCCTCTTAAAGTTGGAACCCGGAGTAACCTCAGTGCCGGAAAATTTCACCCAATGCCTAGAAGCAGTGATGAGATGGCTCCGGGCCCATAAACTGAAAATAAACCCAGCAAAGACGGAGATCTTATGGCCAGGCCGTCCATTAGAACCAGTCTACTCATTGCCCCCCTTCGAAGGGGAACCGCTGACCCCATCCCCCTCGGTGAAGAGCCTCGGTTTCATCCTGGACTCTAAGATGTCGATGGAGGCCCATATTGCCTCCATGAGCAAAAGGGCCTTCTTCCACCTACACCAAGCGAGGCAACTGGTGGCCTATCTTCCAACGGAGGCGTTAGCTACAGTAATCCACGCCACGGTTACATCAAGGCTGGATTACTGCAACGCCTTATATGTGGGTCTTCCTCGGTCACTAACCCGCAAGATCCAGATTGTGGAGAATGCGGCCACCAGGCTCCTCACAAAAACACCAATGAGATGCCACATCACACCATCCCTGCAGCGGTTGCACTGGCTGCCGGTCGAATCCAGAGTCCTCTATAAGACCCTGACCTTGACTTTCAAGGCCCTGCGGGGCCGGGGCCCTTCATACTTAAAAGACCGCTTGATCCTACCTGCCCACCCAAGAGCACCACGGCGAGCAAACGAGAACCTCCTCTGTGTCCCGGGTCCGAGAGAGGCTCATTTGGAGTCCACGAGACAGAGATCCTTCTCTGTTGCGGCCCCTGTCCTGTGGAACTCTCTGCCACCAGACCAAAGAGCCTCCCTCGACCTGCCCTAGTTCTTGGCGGCACTTAAGACATGGCTATTCAGGAAAGCCTACACATAACACAAAACCAGCGACTCGGAATTCATCGAGTCTGATATTTTAGTATTTTAACCATTTAATATTTTAATATTTTAAATATTTTAATCGCTAGTTGTATAAGTCACCCGGAGCACAAACGTGGAGGGTGACTCATAAATAATAAAGTTCAGTTCAGTTGAGTTCCTCCGTAGCCCCTCCTCCTTCTCCCCGCTCACGCCGCCGCCCGGGATCCGAGCAGCGGTGCGCCCGGGGGGAAAGAGGAAAGGCTTTGGAGAAAGGAGGCGGCCGGCTGCCTTCTTCCTCCATAGCCCCTCCTCCTTCTCCCCGCTCGCGCTGCTGCTCGGGATCCGAGCAGCAGTGCGCCCGGGGAGAAGGAGGAGGGGCTTACGTGAGTGAGCGGCCCCGCCCCCACCCCGCCCTGCCCTCCACGAGTGGCTCCGCCCCCTGCTCACTGATCACCTACGGCCCCCCAGGTGATCAGTGACACTTCTTCTGGCCCTTGGGCTGGAAGAAGTTGGACAGCCCTGCTATAGACTATCCATGAGGCCAAGGAGCTTTTGACATGAAAAATGCTCCCTGTGACTAAAATAAAACCTATAATGTACAGAAGTTTACCTGGTACAAGAGGGAGGGAGCGAGCCCATGTGCTGTACTAGGTATTTCAAAAATCTCTGCCAGTCTCACAGCTTGAGTTATTAATTACACCTTCTATTCTCTTAGAGTAGCTCTTAACTTTAAAAGATTGAATGGCTTGATTAGCAGTGTTTAGCTTTTCTTAGGTGGTTTATTGAATGTCATATTTAACATTCTGGCACCTCAAAGATGAAGCTCAAATTCTCGCAGCCTGGAAGAAATATGACTATTTTTTCCCAGAGACCAACAGAAGGGCAATTTGTTACATATTCATTAACTCATCATATTGGACATATCTATTTATATTCCAGAAAATTGACATGTTCTTTGCCGCAGTGCATATCATTTATAATATTGGTATTGAGCTGCTTTGCAAGAATTTCTATTTTAAAAAACACACCTTTTCCTAGGAACTATGAATTTGAGTCTAAAAAGCCATTGTAGTATGTAGTCTTCTGGTACATAATTTTACTGTCAAAAAACCTAATTCTCAAATAATTAGATTTCCAAGCAACTTTTAAAAAATTCTCTCAAAAGGAAAATGTAGTTTTTATCCACACTAGCAACTCGGTCTAAATCAGTGGTTTTCAACCTGTGCGTCCCCAGATGTTTTGGCTTTCAACTCCCAGAAATTCTAACAGCTGGCTTGGATTTCTGGAAGTTGTAGGTCAAAACACCTGGAGACCCACAGGTTGAGAACCACTGGTTTAAATCCTATTATATTGTCCCACTGATATAAGCGGATCAATTGTTGTGTAGTGAGTCCTCTCACTATGTTAACCCCAGTATGTAAATCCCACTAATTCAATGGATTTATTCTGGCTCCCTCAGAAGGGGGTTGCAGCAGGTGGGACCAGCCACTGCAAAGGCTTTCTCCTGTGAACTCACCAAGCAAGACTCTGATAGTGATGGAACCAAGAGAAAGCATTACCCAGTAGATCTTAGGACTTGGGCAGGTTGATGTGGGGAGTCTTTCATATAGATGGCACTACCAGCATGTCAAGCTGTACTTGCAAACACTTGGCTCATAGGCTTGATTTACTCATGGGAATGCTTAGCTGGGAAGAATGGAGATGTTCGCATAGACAAAAACTATATTGAACCCATTTGCCATTAAAAAAACCCCCACTACACAAATCTAGAAAGGGTGGTCTAGCAACATGTCAAAATATGATGTAACAGATTGTAGAAGCAAACTGCTGAAAATGATGACAGGTAGAAAATGATTGGCTGTGAACCATTGTCTGTCGACCTGCAAGGTGGCATAGCACTTTCTGATTTAGTAGATGGCCTATCAAGTGGCAGACATTCTTAAGATTGCTAACCTACCATTTTGATCTCTTCTACTATGTTTTTGTTAATGATGTTGCACTCAGGAAAAGACTTGGGGGCAAACATCCAAGATCTCACTCGAAGACCCTCAAATACAAAGGGGAGCCAGGCTATATTTTGAAGTAAGAGACACAAAATACATTGCTAACTAGACAAAGATTCAGAATGATATATGAAGCAGCAGCATCTAAAGAGATGTGCCCTGCCCAGCGCAGCTGTGTTCTCAATAGCATGGCCTCAATGCTGGTGATCCCTGCTTGCTCAAGGACAGCAACATTAGTCACATAGTCAGTCCAGTGTACATTTAGGATTGTGCGAAGACAGCGCTGATGAAAGCGTTCGAGGAGTCGTAGGTGTTGGTGATAGGTGACCCATGTTTCAGACCCATAGAGGAGAATAGACAGTATGATAGCTCTGTACACACTGATTTTGGTGCTTTGCCTCAGGTGCTTGTTGCTCCAGACTCTTTTGTGAAGCCTTCCAAATGCACTATATGCCTTTGATAATCTGTGATCTATCTCTTTGTCAATCTTGGCGTCTGAAGAGATGATGCTTCCCAGGTAGGTGAACTGCTGAACGGACTTAAGCACAGATTTGCCTATGCCGACGTGAAGGTTGATGGTGTTCTTCCTGTGGTGCAGGCTGGTAGAGGACTTCCGTTTTCTTCAGGCTGACTTCCAGCCCAAACAGCTCTGCAGCTGCTGCAAAGCAGGATGTTAGGTGCTGCAGGGCTGTTTCTGAATGGGCGACAAGGGCAGCATCGTCAGCAAAAAGCAGCTCAGGGACTAGATAGTTTAGAGTCTTAGTGCGAGCCCTCAGATGGCTTAAGTTGAACAATCTACCATCAGTACGATAATGTATATATATGCCGTCTTTTTCTTCAAGGTCTGCCATAGCCCTTTGGAGCATCATGCTGAAGAAGATTGTAAATAGGCTTGGTGCAAGAACACAATCTTGTTTCACTCCATCAGTTATTAGAAAGGGCTCCGAGAGAGCATCGCCGTATCTGACTTGACCATGCTGGCCCTCATGTAACAGGATAATCATTTTGAGGAATTTGGGGGGACATCCTAGACATTCCAGGATCTGCCACAGACCTTTTCTGCTCACAGTGTCGAAGGCTTTGGTGAGGTCGACAAATGTTACATAGAGTCCTTTGTTCTGCTCTCTACATTTCTCTTGCAGTTGTCTAAGGGCAAAAACCATATCTGTGGTGTTCCTATTAGCTCTGTAGCTGCATTGGCTTTCAGGGAGAAGTTCTTCTGCACTAGCAGTAACTAATCCATTCAGGAGTATCCTTGCAAGGATTTTTCCAGCAACTGAGGGCAGTGTTATACCTCGATAGTTTGAGAAATCGGATTTTGTTCCTTTTTTCTTATAGAGGGTGATGATAACTGCATCTCAGAGATCTGATGGCAGTTCACCTTTTCCCCAGCAACTCACAAGGAGCTCATGGAATTTAGCATGAAGTACATGACTTCCCTGTTTCCAAGCTTCAGGTGGGATTCCATCAATCCCGGCTGCCTTGCCATTTTCATCTGCTGTATGGCCTCAAGGGTCTCTTCCAGAGTGGGAGCTGTGTCTAGTTCATTTTTCATTAGTTGTTGTATCATGTGTTGAATAGCTGAACCTTGGACTACTCGGTTGGCTTTGAAGAGGCACACCTCGCCCAGCCATCTTGCCATGTAAGAAAAGCAGCCTTTCGTCTCTCATGTAGTAAACTCCAACAAAAACTCCGAGACATTCAGAACAAGTGGTGGATTGATTTAACAGAAAAGACACAATGTTGTGCAGATCTGGGTGATCACAGAGGTTTTTATGAAGCTCTCAAAGCAGTGTTTGGACCTACTTATCAGGTCCAAAGCCCCTTATACAGTACAGATGGGCAAACACTGAACCTATGGGTTGAACATTTTCAGAATCTCTTCAATGCCAACCGAGTAGTCCAAGGTTCAGCTATCCAACACAGATCACAGAGGTGCAATTACAAAATAACACTACTTTCAACATGCCACATTATGTAATGGTACCTCACTTATTTCTAGATTATTGGATGGAAGCTGAATCACT
Organism: Anolis apletophallus; assembly: GCA_030556195.1. NCBI lineage: Eukaryota > Metazoa > Chordata > Lepidosauria > Squamata > Anolidae > Anolis > Anolis apletophallus. The sequence continues at coordinate 59,793,825 of JARBWK010000007.1, read as the reverse complement.
GATGGTCCGAAACGCCAATCAGGAACATCGGGTAGACTTGCAAAGCCAGGGATAATGATATGCAAGCAGTTTATAAGCTACCAACAATATAGATTAAGGTACATACACAAATGTTTCAGTGCTATTTTAAAATACTGTTAATTAATCTATACAATTAAAACTATTTCAAAATCCACTGAAAAATAGAAGATAAAAGCCAACAATACAACTGATCATTACAAGTCTATTGCAGTAAATTTCTTTAAAACTGTTGGAATAGAAAAGTTTTCATTTGGTGGTGGAAGGAAAGCAAGGAGAGAGACCTTAAGGATGGAATTTCAAAATCTGGGAGAAGCCACCACAATAATATAGAAGTGAAACAGGAATAGGTTAGAACATATCTGAACATCCAAGCAAGAATTGAGCAGTAGGAAAACACAGCTCCCAAACATACCCCAAAGGACATATCACTGGCACAGCTGATGAGATGCATATGGGAGTATGATCACACATCAAAAGACATGCCTCTGACAAATGCAGAAAAATAAACTATGGGTGAAGACAATTGGGAATCCGTTTTACAGAAGGTAGGTAAAGGTAAAGGGTTCCTCTTGACATTCAGTCTAGTTGTGTCCGACTCTTGGGGTGGTGGTGGTGCTCATCTCCATTTCTAAGCCAAAGATCCGGCATTGTCTGTAGTCACCTCCTAGGTCATGTAGTCAGCATGACTGCATGGAGTGTTGTTACCTTCCCACCGAAGCAGTACCTATTGATCTACTCACATTTGCATGTTTTCAAACTGCTAGGTTGGCAGAAGCTGGGATTAACAATGGGAGCTCACCCTGTCTGTGGAATTGAACCATTAACCTTCCAATCAGCAAATTCTGCATCTTAGCGGTTTAACCCGTTGCGTCACCACGGCCCCTCTTACAGATGATACTTGCTGAATTTCCCTTGCATATGGGTTATATATAAAACATGCAGTGCGTCATGTGAACATATCCATAGACACAAGTATGCAAAGGGTGTGAAATATGGTGTATTTTCCTTTGTGATAAGGTCCTCAGTAAATGGATAAAAAGTTTGAGGCCATTCAAGAATGCTGATGTCACACTTCATATAACTGCTCTATTTCTCTGGAAAGGGTACATGACTGACTTCAATTTCTCAGACACCAATCATATTGCTTCTGTATGTGTGTGTATACACACATACACACACATTTCAGTATATGCCATAGCTGTGCATACTAGGCCTGGTTAGGTTTGGTGCCAATTTGAAGCCACTGCCGCCATTTTCAGAAAGGGATCGGCATTACATTTCCGCCCCTCGCGGAAACGTAATGAGAAGAAATGAGAGGAAAACACCACTTTAGGGGTGTGGATAGGTTTCGACACAGTCGCCATTGGGCTTTAAAAATGGCCACACGTACCTCGTGCTCTCATTTTGAGTTGGGGAGACAAACAGGGAAGAGGCTAGCTAGCTGCTTGGGTGGAAGGAAAGGATTGGGCTCATTCGGAGCCAGAAAGGGAGGGGAGAAGAGATAAGAGAGAAGGGAAAGGGAAGGGAGGTTGCGTGGAAGGGAGGTTGGAAGAAGAGGACGGCAGGCAAGCAAGCAAGCCGAGAAGAAGGGCTCTTGCCTTCCGTGCCTGGCTGGCTGGCTGGCTGGGCAGCCTGCCTTGCCGCTTGTGTATTGTTGGGGTTTGGGACGGGGGCAGCGCGAGAACTGGGTTGGCAACAATTTCCCTTTCCTTGTTTTGGGCTTCCCAGTGGTATTTAGGCATACTACAAAGCAAGGAAACCAATCTAATCCACACCAAATGCTTTGAAAACGCCCCTTTCCTCATTTGGGCTCCCCAGTTGTACTTGGGCATATTACAAAGCAGGTAATCCAGTCTAATCCACACCAAACACTTTGAAAGTGCCCCTTTCCTTGTTTTGGGCTCCCCAGTGGTACTTGGGCATACTACAAATCAGAGAATCCAATCTAATCAACACAAAACACTTTGAAAACCACCCTTTCCTAGTTTCGGGGTTCAGTGGTACTTGGGCATACTACAAATCAGAGAATCCAATCTAATCAACACAAAACGCTTTGAAAACTACCAGAGAATACAATTTAAACTAGCTTTGGGATTCCCTTTGGGGTTCCAAGTTGGGCATACTACAAATCAGAGAATACAATCTAATAAACATAAAATGCTTTGAAAAGCCCCTTTCCTCTTGGTGAGCTAACAGTGGTCCATGTGTTCTACCACGGTAGCAAGTTTCATCATGATTGGTCTAGAAATGAGTGAGGGACAATAATTGAAGTTCCCCCAGTGCTAGTGCTGTTTCTTTCCTACTACACATGCATGTCTGCCATTAACAAAGCTATTCTGAAATTTCACAATTAATTTGGAAAATTCCGATTTTTTTTCGGAAAAATTCAGAAGTCAATCAGATTTGAAGCGCCAGCGGCCCCTACATCCGGAACGAATTTTGACCCAATTTTTTTTATCAACCAGGCCTAGTGCATACCTTTGGAGAAAGAGAGAGAATGAGGGCTAACACCAGCATGTGACCTTCAGTTAGCTAGAATATGTTCACCAGTGTGAAGAATTAGCACTGAAGTGGGTACTGGAGACTGTAGAAACCTCCTCCTTGGTTTGTTTTCTAGCTTATCACCAAGCAGCTTTTAAATAGCTATCAATTCTAACATTTGCATTCCTCTTACCCCTTAATGGGGGGATGGTGCTATCATAATTACACTACATTCTTCTAGGTTCCATAACGAGCTATTATTTTGCTAATGGAATATTCAAGTAGTCTACAGTAATTTATCAAATAGTCCCAAATCCCATTTTCTCTGTGTGAATCTTTTTGTTCACAGTTAAATTGATGTGTGGGGGTTATCAGGGCTTTTTTGTAATTCAAATTAACCATCCACCTCCTCTTCTGGAAAAAAAAATGATATCGAAGGAGAGAGTGCTATTTAGAATGTCTAGAATTAGAACAGTCGGGCATTCTATAAGTAGTAATTTCTGTGTTTTAATTTGTCCAAGGTGTTTTTTTCTTTTGTCATCAGTATTTAGTTTCTTAAATCGGCCTTAGCTTAAATGCAATTTCTTTTTGAAGTACCTGTATTTCCAGGAAGGGATTTATTTAGCAGTTGTAGAGCACTTTATTTCTGCTGGTGATACTATAAATCCATGTTTTCTAGTGTTCTTTTATCAAAAGCAGGTAAGCAGACAATTCTGGAGAACAGAAATCTTTCTTTTTCAGAACCTATATTGTACATTCATCCATCTAACATTCTCTCTATAAATCATGTTTTCTCAGCCACTACATCAGTGGTTCTCAATCTGCGGGCCTACGACTCCCAGAAATCCCAGCCAGTTTACCAGCTCTTAGGATTTCTGGGAGCTGAAGGCCAAGACACCTGGGGACCCACAGGCTGAGAACCACTGCGCTACATCTTGGTAGCACTTGAGAAGATACTACATGAGGAAAATATCCTGACGGTCTCAAACTGCTTGTTGGCCATTCTTGTTGGAGGACAACTTTAGTTTACCAGATAGTTTCACTTGTATATTTCTCTCTAGATTAATGACCTTATCACATATGCCACCAGAATCGCCATGGAGCATTGCAAATTGGTGGTTCCGGATAGAGGGAACCCATTGCTCCATGCCCAGCATCGCGTGACTTTCACTTAACCACATCCCACAGGAGAAGTGTCTGCTGCCTGGCTTTCCCCATTGCTTCTAATGCAACACAGGAAAAATCTTGTCTTGCTGTGGTGGTGGCATGCATAAGCTCTGTCCACTTTAGTTTAGCCATGGAATGTGGTGCAGCTGCATAAGATCTGTCTGACCAGTAGGTCATGAGTTCGAGGCCGGCCTGGGTCGAGGTGGGTGCTCGACCTTTAAGCGTAGCTTGCTGTTGACCTTTGCAGCCCAAAAGACAGTTGCATCTGTCAAGTCCGTGATAAAGGTACCACATTAAGTGGGGAGGAAAATTTTGACTGAATTATGAGGCCATTAAGAATTCCAGGAATGCGGAAGAACAACAAGGGACGCTGGAAATGCTGAGAGATGAGGAGTGTGTCAGCTCCCCCTGGTGGCCAGAGTTTGCCTCTGTTCATTTATATGTGTGTTTGTGAAATAGCAGGAATTGGCTGCTAAAGTATGTGTATCTGTAATCCGCTCTGAGTCCCCTTCGGGGTGAGAAGAGCGGAATATAAATAAAGTAAATAAATAAATAAATAAATAAATAAATGGAGCTCCACCAGAAGTAGCTGTATGTTGTGGGATGAGAGCCAGATGGCTCCATGGCTAAACTGGAGCAGAATCAACATATGCCGCTGAATTCGGCATAGTTCTATTTTAGCATTCCAATAATAGAAAAACTGGTATCTTCTGCCTCCCTTTTAACATTCCGTAAAAAAGTAAAAACTTGGCTTTTTGAGCAAGCGTTCACACATGCAGTGTACCAACAAATATGGAACAACACAATGATTAGATGGTGTGATTGGACATTGATTTTAATAAGGAGACACAATTGAAATATGTTTTATATGTTTTTATTGGTTCTGTGTGGTTTTATATTATATGGCAAATGTTTTAATTGTATTTTATGCTCTGGGCATCAAATTGTTGACAACTGTAAACCGCCTCGAGTCGCCAAATATAGTAAATAAATAATACAGTCTCCATAAAACCAGGAAGGGACTTGGAACTTTAGAGAGATTTCTGAACATCAGAACTTGTGGTCTCTGATTAATTTTGGAGAAAATAAAGTTTGCTAAATATTAACTTTTGGATTGTATCCAACACTATATTTCTTCCACAAGCCAGTGAACAGTGTGGGTATATATCTCCACTTTAAAGCCACCTGTAAAGTTTCTCCATATAACTGCAATTTTCCAGGAACATGCATGAAAGGAAGGAAACAGAACAAAGAAGAAGGGTAGGAGACTCCCATTACACAAGCGTTCAATTTAATTTTCTTTATTGGCTTATTAACTGCAGCAATAACTAGTACTACCAGTAGTATATGAACTAGTTATATTTATATCCTGACTTGCCCTAAAGGAACTCAAAGACATATGTTGGATGGGGGTCATACTTCCCCTGAAGACACAGGTTCACAGTCTGGGGATGCTCCTGGATTCATTGCTGACCCTGGAACCCCAGGTGTCCGCAGTGGCTAGGAGCACCTTTGCACAATTTAAACTTGTGCACCAGCTGTGCTTGTACCTTGACACACCAGATCACACACCAGAGCCACCTCCTCACCCGTTTCCCTCCCTCCTCTTGGTCACTGCCTGGGCCTCTTGCTGCCAAATGGCAGAAAGAAGCCCCAGCGGTGACGAGGAGGACGAAGAGGGAGGTAAACAGGGTGATATATATAGAGAGAGGGGGGGGGGGGGGTATACTGTGTTCCCTCTCTTTCCCTCTCTCTCTCTCTCTCTCTCTCTCTCTCTCTCTATATATATATATATATATATATATATATGAAAGCGAGTCCGCGGTAATTGAACCGCGAAACAGCAAGAGAATACTGTATGGTTGAATGGTGACTAACTGGCTATGGGTTTGACATAACAGGGCTTATATAATGGCGTGGCAGTAAATCTTTTCTGAGTTACTTGAAAGGAACTATCACCCAATAAAGTAAGATTGAGTTATAGTTAATTATAGGACTGCTCTGTGATTTTCTCTTATTTTGATGTTTTCTAATGGCAAGGATTTTGTGATATTGAGACAATGTTTGCATTTTCCATCAAACCTGGGCAGTGATTGGGTGATACCAGGGTTGGCAAGAGTCTTTTATTATAAAGAATTTCTCTTATCTGGAGACTAGTAAGCTTGTCCCTTATAAGGCTGGCAGGCTCCTATATTGCAAGGGAAGTTTCCTTATTTGAAGGCTGGAAAGCTTTTCCTTTGATGTCTAAAACAATATATATATATATATATATATATATATATATATATAAGGTTTTGGTATCATGCAATTCATATGTATAATTCAATTCATGAACGTAGACAAATACATAAATTTTTAGAGAAATCGATATATTGAATACTTCTATTTGGTATTTCACTAAAACAAATTTGTTAATTACTACTTCTTGATTGTCAATCCTGAATGTTCACACCTCCTATAAATCACACCTCCTATAACCAGGTTAGGGCTGATAGGAATTATCTTGGCTTTTCTTCACGAACGAAGATTCAGGAAGGACTCATCCCACGCTTTCTACAAGCGCATTGATTATTCGGAGGTTGGATGTGTCCTTCGAGCCTGTGCTGTAGATTTTTCTGGTGGAGCGCAGCATGCACAGAACTGGCCTCGCCCTTTAAACCAAAGGTTTGTCTGCCGGGGCCTAGCAAGCTTGACGGTGGCAGCGAGGTCCTCAGGTCATAGGTTTGGTTCGAGTTTCCTTCTCTAGATGGTTGACCTTACAGGGTTAAATGAGCACCATCTGCCCGGGTTTGGAATTAGTTTTCATTCTCCTAGGTTGGTTGCCAAAAGGCTAGAGAGCCCATCCTGCCCATTGACGCTCTTCGTCAGACCCTTTGGTTGTGACCTGTCTGGCATGGGAGGCCCTACCTGTGGCTATTATGCCACCGCCACCATAGCTCACAACTTCATTAGGGTATGCAAGCCTCTCCCCCACAACAAGGGGGCGCCAACGGAGAGGTATGGGAATTATAGTCCATGTAGAGAACCACATATTCCATATACTTGCTTGAAAAACAAACAATATATCACTTGTTCCGGTTTCTGCATTTGCCTTAATTGTGTTAAAAGGAAATTACTAATGAAAATTTCAGTAAATCTATAATGTAAAAAAGACCAGAAGATATAGATACAAATTTACATGCACACCCATAGATGATGCAATAATGCTACAGTTAATTACATTAAGTCCAGTGCAAAGAAAAAGAAAAAACATTGATTCTTTTGCACATCTCACAATATAATCTTATAAGTGTTTATTCAAATATCAGTAAAGCTGTATTCAGTAGATATTAGGTTTACTAGAATGGATAACGAGGCAATTCCTGTATCTTTAATGATTGTGTAGAAGAGGGATTTTTGGCAGACCTAGTAAGCATAAAACTGTACCTTTATTTTATGCTTAAATAACTATCACTGAAATCATCTTCACCTAACCATGGGGAAAATCCACTTAAAATCCGGTTTCTGCCTCCTGCAGAATTCTGGGCTTTGTAGTTCAGGGGGAGCCTTTATCAGTCTCACTAAACTACAAACCCCAGAATTCTGCAGGAGGCAGAAACCAGATTTTAATTGGGTTTTTTCTCTAGTGTGAAGTAGAAAGACAGGTTTATGCTCACTCTGTGCAATAGGCACAAAATACAAAAGCCATTCTCTTTTGACTTGCACTCATTCCCAAACAATGACATCTCAGTCCAATATGGGGGGAAATATCACTGACCTTTAATGTTTTTACTGGAAACTCTGAAAGAGAGGAAGAAAGCTTTTCATTATGTGCTTCTTAGAAAAAAAATGGTAAGGGAACCAAAAGGAAAGGTTTGTTTCTGAAATAGCAGCTGCCTCAAATGTGACATCTTCATTTTCTTACCAATCCTCTTCTCCTCTCTTCTCTTCCCTTCCATGCCCATATGTCATAAAGAATTATTTCATTAAGTACTTCTTGTCCCCAGGACCTTGCTTTGTCTTTGAAGATAAACTCTAGACCTACCTTATATAGATCCTCAAAGTGGCACGCAAAGGACACCTGCTATCTCCTCAAAAAGGAGGCACAGTATGAGATCTGTCCTTGTTCTTCTTATACAGTTTTATTAAAAAGGAAATTATCCTTTGGTCCTCGCACTCCAGCAGGTTGGCTTTCCTCCTTCATTCGCAAATTGACTTTTTTCCCCCAAGACAGATGGGAAGACATCCTTAAGTGACAATGAGATAAATTTCATTTTTGCTGTGAATTGCCTTTTCAATTATTTGTCTCCACTCCATTTCTCCTTTCTGACCTGGGCCAAGCTGTTATGCTGACAGAGGTGCTTCACCTTTAGATTAAAATATGTAAATTGTTATCCTCTGTACACTTTGAGTGGTGAAAATTGCAAAGCACTCAGGTGTTTTCTATACAAAAATGCTCACAACTACTTATGAGATCTCTCACACTAATACAAACAAAAATAGCATGGTGTAATCCATTAGATAATGACACAAGTACACCATGTTCATATTACTGGAGTATTTGACATCTGATCTCAGATGCTATTACTTGAAATTCAATATATACTTGGACCCCGTTTAATAGGTTTTCTGCCTTATTTATATTCTTCCTTGTTTATTTTCTACTTTAACATAGTTCAATGTGCATGTTTAAAATAAAGTAAAACTTGTCAATGAAAAACTGTAATTTCTTTTCAAGATACAGTAGAGCAGGGGTGCTCATTAGGTAGATCGTGATCTACTGGTAGATCGCATAGGGCGGCCTGGTAGATCATAGGCAGGGTGGGAGGAAGGCTCATTCCTGGGTTATCTGAGGTCCTTTCCACACAGTTGAATAAAATCCCATGTTATCTGCTTTGAATCAGATTATATGGCAGTGTGGACTCAGAAAACCCAGTTCAAAGCAGATATTGTGTTATATGTTTCACATTTTTGTAGTGGGTAGGTAGATCATTTTGACTTGGTTGTTTTATAAGTAGCTCGCATGCTGAAAAAGTGTGAGCACCCCTGCAGTACAGTCTTGATTATTCAACATAAACAGGCTGGCAGAATGTTGGATAAACAAAAATTGTTGGATAATAAGGAGGGATTAAGGAAAAGCCTATTAAATGTGAAATTATGTTATGATTTTACAAATTAAGCACCAAAACATCATGTTTTATAACAAATTGACAGAAAAAGCAGTTAAATACAAGGTCACATTATGTAGTAGTTACTGTATTTAAAATTTAGCAGCAGAACATGGTAGTACTGAAACAGCTCTGAATCCGGGCGGGAGGCAACTGCATTGGATAATATAGAACATTGGATGAGCGAAGATTGGATAAGCGAGACTCTACTGTACTTTAAAAATCTACAGAGAAGACAAAACAAGAGATGATGGATTGGGGGAACGGGGAACCGGTTGTGCTTATGATGACTAAAGAGGTCCATATATCAGCATCTATAACAAAACCTGCACATCACCTCTCTATCTCTATTACTTTCGACCTGCATATATATGAAAATTTGAAATATACATTTGTCTCCACTTTCAGTGTTATTTGCCTTTAGAATTCCATTTATCAGGTAGTTCTACCATAAAATGGCACAAAAGAGGAGAAGCAGTAAAAAGCACTTGAAAAATGTTATCCACAACATGTTTTCAATTTTAAGAAAGGATGAAATGATTTCAAGCAACTTATTGTGAAGCCACTTGTCAAGAAATAAAAATTCCTTGTTCAGTATAGCAAAGTCACTCAATTTATTTCTAGTGCAGACACCCTTGAATAAGTTGCGTTCAATATTTTTGTTTTAAGCTTGGCCAATTGCTTTGATATAGAGTGTATTTAAAGAGATGGGGAAAGTGTCCTAAGATCATGTAAAAACAGCCAGAAAGAAGTACCTCAATGAGACTCTTGTGAAAGCCCCAGAGAAAAAAAGATTTGGCCTTTTCAAATTTGCGCTGTTATTATCATGCAGCTCAGCTTGCAGGTCTGGCTGAATGGATTTTTAAAGAAAGAGAAAGCAGTGTGATTTTATCAGGATAACACAGGAAGACATTTAATACCTTCAAAATATCACTCATGGTCCAAAGCAAACAGAAAGGTCAAGCAGGATAGTGGTAACATCAATATTGAAATCTTGGAATGCATTTAAAAGCAAATTGAGCCCAGAGGTCTCATCTCTTGAACCCTTTTATACAGAAGAATTACAGGAAACTCTTAGAGCGACCCTTGGAAGCATGCAATGGATGGCATAGAATCACCTAATGTAGAATAATGAAGTAGTATCTCAGAAAAAGGCTCTCTGTACTATTAGAACTATTGGTCTACTTTGCTAACCATAGGTAAATCCTTTTATCAATCAATCTGTGCATTTGGCCCGCCCACCATGCATTCATTTTATTTCTTCATCACATTATTTTGCATCTGTTTATTTCATTTTCTGTTATTTTATGTATTTTTAATTATTTATATTTATTTACTTTGCTTCTAGACCACCTCTCTCAGCCCGAAGGCAACTCAAGGCGGTGTACAAATGGCAAGAACTGCGAAGACAAACATATCAACAATTATCAACACAATTCCATCATATACAAATTAGCAGTTAACGTCAAAAACACAATATCAGCGTCTCATTATTAAATCGGTTTCCAATTGCATCGTCGTCGTTCCGTAGGTCTCAATTTGGTAATCATACTACACCTGCAAATGCCCGGTCAAATAGCCAGGTCTTGACCTTCTTGCTAAATGTCAGGAGGGAGGGGCTGATCTGATGTCATAAGGAAGGTCGTTCCAAAGCCGAGGAGCCACCACTGAAAAGGCCCTGTCTCTCATCCCCACCAATGCGCCTGCAGAGCAGGCAGGACCGAGAGCAGGGCCTCTCCGGATGATCTTAAGCATCTTGAAGGTTCGTAGGGGGAGATGCGTTCAGACATGTAAGTTGGACCAGAACCGTTAAGGGCTTTAAAGGCTAAAGCCAGCACTTTGAATTGTGCCCGGGTAGCAAACTGGTAGCCAATGGAGCCGGCACAACAGAGGTGTTGTGCGCTCCCTGAGTGCTGCTCCTGTTATCAACCTGGCTGCTGTCCGTTGGACCAGTTGAAGCTTCTGAACAGTCTTCAAAGGCAGTCCCACATAGAGGGCTTTGCAGTAATCTATACGGGATGTAACCAGAGCGTGGACCACCGTGGCCAAGGCAGACTTACTGAGGTATGGGCGCAGTTGGCGCACAAGTTTTAACTGTGCGAATGCTCCCCTGGTCACCGCCGAAACCTGGGGTTCCAGGCTCAGCGATGAGTCCAGGATCACACCCAAACTGCGAGCCTCCATCTTCAGGGGGAGTGTAACCCCGTCCAACACAGGCTGTAACCCTATGCCCTGTTCGGCCTTTCGACTGACCAGGAGTGCCTCTGTCTTGTCTGGATTCAGTTTCAATTTGTTCACCCTCATCCAGTCCGACACAGTGGCCAAGTACCGGTTCAGGACCAAGACAGCCTCCTTAGTAACAGGTGGGAAGGAGTGACAGAGCTGGATGTCATCTGTGTACAGGTGACACCGCACTCCAAAACTCCAGATGACCTCCCCCAGCGACTTCATGTAGATGTTAAACAACATGGGAGATAATATAGAGCCCTGAGGAACCCCACAAGACAAAGGATGAGGGGTTGAACAGGTGTCTCCCAACAGCACCTTCTGGGAACGACCCTCCAGGAAGGATCGGAGCCACTGTAAAACAGTGCCTCCCATTCCCGCAAGGCGTCACAGAAGGATACCGTGGTCAATGGTATCGAAGGCTGCTGAGAGGTCCAGCAGAACCAACAGGGACATACTCCCCCTGTCCAGCTCCCGGCATACAGTAGATCATCCACTAAGGCGACCAAGGCTGTCTCGGTACCATGCCCCGACCTAAAACCAGACTGTGCTGGTTTTAGATTAATTTGATGTTATTATTAATTTGATGTTATTATTCGCTGTTTGTATTTTATTTTGTTGTACTGTAATTTGGGCATGGCCTCATGTAAGACACCTCGAGTCCTCCTTGGGGAGATGGTGGTGGGGTATAAATAAAGTTTATTATTATTATTTGAAACACAACAAGATGAGTCCACAGCAGACAAGATTACTCTGCTTGCTGTTGTATTGGATCACACGTCGGACACTTCCCAAGTGTCTAGGACTGTGTGATGTATCAGCGAATAATGCATGCAAATCCCAGTAAGGTGGCCTTCTGCAGCTTTTCCAGTTGTTTCTCTTCAATCCTGCTGTCACCTGGGATTGCAACATCGACGATCCATACTTTGTTTTTTAACATGATTGTGAGGTCAGGAGTATTGTGCTTCAAAATTCTGTCAGTCTGAATTAAGAAGTCCCAGAGTAGTTTGACATGTTCATTTTCTGTAACTATTTCAGGCTTGTGATCCCACCAGTTCTTTGTCACAGGAAGATGATATTTGTGGCTCAGGTTCTAATGAATCATCTGAACAATGGTGTTATGCCTCTAATTGTAGTCTGTCTGCACGATCTTCTTGCAGCAGCTGAGGATGTGATCTATTGTTTCATCTGTTTCCTTGCAGAATCTACACTTGGGATCTGTCGTCGACTTTTCAATTCTGCCTTTGATAGCATTTGTTGTAATGGCTTCTTCTTGGGCTGCCAGAATCAGGCCCTCTGTCTTCTTTTTCAAAGTCCCATTTGTGAGCCGCATCTATGCTTTTTCTTTGTCAGTTCGGTTCTCAATTTTCCCCAAGAACTGTCCATGGAGAGCCTTCTTTCGCCAGTTTTCTCTTCTGCTCTGTATTGTGTTTTTGACGGTATCCACTATTTGTCTTTTGTATTATTATTATTATTATTATTATTATTATTATTATTATTATTAGAAACACAACAAGATGAGTCCACGGCAGACAAGATCACTCTGCTGGCTGTTGTATTGAATCACACATCGGACATTTCCCAAGTGTCTAGGAATATGTGATATATCAGCGAATAATGCGTGCAGATCCCAGTAAGGTGGCTTTCTGCAGCTGGCAGATGGCAATTCTGTCAGCGCCAAATGTGTTTAAGTGCAGGCCAAGGTCTTTAGGCACTGCACCCAGTGTGCCGATCACCACTGGGACCACCTTGATTGGCTTGTGCCAGAGTCTTTGCAATTATTATTACTATTATCCTAAGGAATTCTGGGGTCTTGGGGGGGGGGCACTGGACCTTTCTGGAGGAGAATTCTAGATACTTCTCCAAATCTCAGGACTCCACAAGGTGGAGTTATGGCAGTGAAGTTGGAATCATTCAGCTGTAACTGAGTACAGCGAGCCCTTCAGATTTGGGGGGGGGGGGGGTGTTAGGGGGCACAAGAATGTTCCAGAAATGGAAAAAACATGAATTTATAAAACTTAATTTTTTAAACCTGAGAGACCACCTCTCTTAGAATCTCTACATCCTTCAATACAATTCCATATGTTGCATTCGCTCCCATCCACCATTCCATGTGCCAATGCTGACACTAGAGGAATTGAGGAGATGGGACAACAGTCTGAGATGCAGGGGAAAAAAAGATGTACTAAAGGTTGATAAAAGAGTGGTACATTGACAGTAACATAAAAGGTAAAACCTTGTTCACGTCATCTCTGTTCAGAGCTTTTGCACCTGCAGCCTCTATATATTGAAGTTCTGTGTGTGAGAGACCACTGACTTGCAGGAAACACAGAGAAGGCAAAAGGTTATGTGTCCCAATCTCTCTCTCATCCCAGTTTCATCCTTCCACTCAGATCCGATATTTGAAGTGAAATGATGGAATATATTGTATTTTATTTATTTATTTATTTATTCAGTTTTGTATGCCGTCTTTCCCCGAGGGCTCAGGGCGGCTTACAGAGAATATAAAAACACACTTTAAAACAACCGAAAAAATTAAAATCTTAGCTAAAAACTATAAAACTATTTACAACTGGTATGGGAATATGCACTTCATTTAATCCCCCTACTGTCCACAATCCCATAAAAATTTTCCTTGAAACACTGAATATGGCATATTTGTACATATATAGTGTGTGCAGCCATAAAGTTCTAGTTCTTACCAGATAATTCTGAAATTTCAGCCCCATCAATAGTAGAAGCAAAACCAATGGAACAGAACCCAAGTTATGTTCAAACCTTTGCAATCTAATAAAAATATTTTGAGGAAATGATGATAATTTCTATTTTTTTCATCACCTTTCAAGCTCCAGGGGCTTTTATATTAAGTGCTTACACTTGAATTAATTCTAAGTTGGTGTTTTAACATATGTGTACATTGCTACTCTAAAAACTTCTGTTAGAATGAAAATTCCAATTCATGTTTTTTTAATTTTATTGCCATTCTTCTTTAGGGATTGGAAGGCAGGAAACAGCTGCATGAAATTGTGAAAACCCAGTCTCTCGCCCACCCATTCTCCGCCCTTCCTCACATAACAAGAAATGGGTGGGGTTAAAAATAAATACAAAAAGAAAAGAGATACTTTACCAAATACAATTTCACACTTCCTGTTTTCTGCATTGCTAGTAAATGGCACAAAGCGAGATGAAAAAATAGTGAACTAGACAAGAATGATTAATTTTCCAAACATTGGGTATAGTGAAAAATGACTGCCTGCTACACCTTTTTGACAACTCGTCAATTTCATAATTAAGTATTCCACAGTTTGTGAGAAAAAGAAGAATTTGGAGCGTGGAGTGGGAATTAAGATAGTAAAACCAACACAGTAGCAAATTGTCCTAGAATATCCACTCATCCAACACAACAAGATCTGCATTCAACCCATGCTTTTCCAGCATCTATGGAGTTTTGAACCTGGAAAAATGAATGTGTTTTGGATCCAACATTAGGTGCAGAAAACTGTGTAAAATAAGATGGTCCTAGGAACCTGTTCATCCAATGGACACAACAAATCAATTCTTTCTGGGTTTTTTGGCCTTCTTTGCTGTGACATCTCCAGAGCAGGAATATCTTGGAAGATACCAACACTGGCTTCGTTCCAGTACAAAGTTGCATATTATACTTTGGAGTATAGTGACTTTGCCCAATCTGCATATCTATGCATTATTTTACCATATTTTAATTTATTTTCTTGTTAAATTGTTTAATATGCTTTTAGATAGCACAAATCACAAGTATACATCTGTTAATGAAGTAGCTATTTTCCTGGACATTACTTGTTTAGCAGAAAATGTGATACTACAGGAAGAAATAACACCAAAAGACTAGGAATAGTTTCTTATACCACAAAAAAAACCCAATAGCAGTCTGGTATGTTTCAGCAAACTTTTTAATTAAAACTAAGAACATGCACAGATAAAATGAAAGAACTAAAGTCAGATAAATCTATCATAAGAAAAAAATAAACATTTTGAATCTTCTAGAGACCATTTGAAAGCTTTCAAAACACAATCAGGATTTTGTTTTCATTCTTTCACTAGATTTCACTCTTTTCATGATTTTCATATCCATACAACTATGCTTTTTCAACATGCCTACAACTCCTCATCTCACCTCATCTTGGACCCTAGAGGTGTGTTGTACAGTCCTTCTATCCTATTACAATTCTGAAGGGATACAGTTAAAAATACTTGGGGGGTAATAAACTGGGAGGAAGGTGGTTTACAGCAGTGCTTTTGAAGAATTTATTATTATTTATTTATTTATTATTAATAAATAAATAATAAATTCTTCAAAAGAAGAATTCTATACCGCTTTTTTCACCCCTGGGGGGACTCAAAGCAGTTTACAACATAATAAATGGCAAATTCAATGCCTCACATATATATAAAAATATCACATATCCCCCCCCCCATCCCACCAGACACAAAGTTATTTAGGTACAGATGGAATACAAAATGCGGAGGGTAAAAACAAAACATGTCCTGGGCCTTCTTGGGGGATGGTAAATGTGATATGGGGTCCTTGGGGCGGGCGGACGAAGAGTCTTATCATATGATGGTAGTAGGCTACTGATCAGTTTCATAAAAGTTTCAAAAAAGTCCATAGGAACATAGATTTTATCAATTCTGGTGTCATAAGTCAGGTGTGAGCTATCACTTGCCAGTAGACTTAGGATGGGACGGGACACCGAAGTGTAGCTGCCACCGAGGAGAGTTGGTGGAGCCAAAGTCTCCTGTTCTCCTTTTCATTCCTCCTTGCTGGCAGCTGGTGGGAGGGGGCAGCAAGGTGTAGCTGCTGCCAAGGAGAGTTGGTGCGTACGATGCAGCTTCCACTCTGGAGAAGCCAAAGTCTCCTGCCCTGTGGTGAACTAGCAATTTTCTCCCTACATGTCAGGGACCAGTACCATTGTTGAGACCCATTAACTACAATCTTTACTTTTTTGCTAGAAGCTTATGATAAACCAGCACTGATAGCTCACTATGAGTAGAACTGGCCGAAAGCAATTCCATGCACAGGAACTTACTAGATAGCTGAAGTAATCATTCCCCAAAACTGGGACTCAATAAACACAGAATATTAGAATGGTAGGTTTGATGAATGAAAATGTTAAAAGGACCATGAGGGATTATGAACAAATTTGGCACTTTATATAAGTTGTCTGTTATCTTAGGTACATGCCTTAGTTACATCTAGAATGGACTACTGCAATGCATTCTACGTGGGGCTGCCTTTGAAGATGGCATGGAAGCTGCAGATAGTGCAAAGATTGGCAGCAAGTTTGCTAACTGGGGCTAGGTATGGAGAGCATACTATGCTCCACTGGCTGCCAACGAGCTTCCTGGCCCACTTCAAAGTGCAGGTCATCTATATATATAAATTTGCACAGTCCGTTTAATGTCGTATATAGACAAAGAAACTATGGCTCGCAGAAACACCAAACTTTACAACCGACTGGACCATTACACTGGCTACAGACAATGCCAAAAACCGACCCTACGTGCCTCCCAACACCCCAAAAACGATCCCCAAAATTGCCAACGGACCTCCCACCCGGCCACTGCTGCCAGCGCAAACGTTTAGAACGTTCGCACATGGAAGCCAGAGCGCCTCCTCCGCCTCCTCCGGTAAGGAAAAGCGGTGGGGGGGCATGGCAGGAGGTGGGGACTCCCCTCCCCTCCTCCTCAGCCCCTCCCACCTCCTCTCGCCCCCCTGCCACTTTCCGATAAGTAAAAGCGGCGGGGGGGCATGGCAGGAGGCGGGGACTCCCTCCCCTCCTCCTCAGCCTCCCACCCTCCTCCCGCCCCTGCCGCTTTCTGGTAGGAAAGCGGCGGGGGCATGGCAGGAGGCGGGGACTCCCCCTCCCCTCATCCTCAGCCCCTCCCACCTCCTCCCCCGCCGCTTTCCGGTAAGGAAAGCGGCGGGGCGTGGCAGGAGGCGGGGACTCCCCTCCCTCCTCCTCAGCCCTCCCACCTCCTCCCGCCCCCTGCCGCATTCCGGTAAGGAAAAGCAGCGGGGGCACGGCAGGAGGCGGGGACTCCCTCCCTCCTCCTCAGCCCCTCCCACCTCCTCCTGCCCCCCCTGCCGCATTCCGGTAAGGGAAAGCGGCGGGGGGGCGTGGCAGAGGCGGGGACTCCCCTCCCCTCGTCCTCAGCCCCTCCCACCTCCTGCTGCCCCCCCCTGCTGCTTTCCCGTACGGACAAGCGGCGGGGGTGTGGCAGGAGGTGGGGACACCCCTCCCCTCCTCCTCAGCCCCTCCCACCTCCTCCCGCCCCCCCCTGCCGCTTTCCGGTAAGGAAAAGCGGTGGGGCGTGGCAGGAGGCGGGACTCCCCCCTCCTCCTCAGCCCCCTCCCACCTCCTCCCGCCCCCCCTGCCGCTTTTCTTTTCCCTTCCTTTTCTCCCTCCTTCCTTCTGTCTCTGGTTCCTCTACCGAGGCAGCTTTCAGGAAGAAGAAGAAGAGGAGGAGGAGGGAGGAGGGAGGCCAGTGGGCAGCTGAGAGGAGGAAGGCTGCTGCTTCTTCTCCAACAGTGCTGCTTTTGCTGGCTCCTGGTGGCAAGTGGGCAGAGGAGGGACTTTAGGAGCCCACCCACTGTCCTCCTCCTCTTCCTCCGCTTTCAAAGCAGCAATGATGGCTGCAGCAGCAACAACACGACAATCAGCCTGCAAAGGCTGAATGGCCATCTAACAGGAAGTGGTTTGATTGTGCTTTTCCCTTATGGCAGAAGGAGATTGTATTTTTTATTATTATTATTATTATTATTATTATTATTATTGAGAGTCTGAATGACCATCTGTCAGGAGTGCTTTGATTGTGCACTTGCCTTTTGGCAGAAGGAGGCTGTATTATTATTATGATGATTATTATTATTATTAAGGAGAGTCTGAATGAACATCTGTCAGGAGTGCTCCCCCCCCCCCTGCCGCTTTCCGCCTTTCAGGGTTTTTGGACTTCAACTCCCCCAGGCCCAAGTTTGACCAGTTGTGGGAGTTGAAGTCCAAACACCTGAAAGGACCAAGTTTGCACAGGCCTTTGAAAGGGGCCTGAGGCTGTGAATGGGGAGTTGAAGTCCTAAAACCCCTGAAAGGCCAAAGTTCTGGACTTCAACTCCCACACCTCACAGCCCCAGTTCCTTTCCAAAGGCCTGGGCTAACTTGGGCCTTTCAGGGGTTTTTGGACTTCAACTCCAACAGGCCCAAGTTTGCCCAGTTGTGGGGTTGAAGTCCAAAACACCTGAAAGGACCAAGTTGCACAGGCCTTTGAAAGGGGCCTGAGGCTGTGAGGTGTGGGAGTTGGGGTCCAAAACCCCCTGAACGGCCAAAGTTCTGGACTTCAACTCCCACAATTCCTCACAGCCCCAGTTCCCTTCAAAGGCCTGGGCTAACTTGGCCTTTCAGGGGTTTTAGACTTCAACTCCCACAATTCCTCACAGCCCCAGTTCCCTTCCAAAGGCCAGGGCAAACTTGGGCCTTTCAGGGGTTTTGGACTTCAACTCCCAAAATTCCTCACAGCCCCAATTCCCTTCCAAAGGCCTGGGCAAACTTGGGCCTATCAGGGGTTTTAAGCCACAGCAACGCGTGGCCGGGTACAGCTAGTTACCTATAAAGCCTTATATGCTACAGGTCTAACCTATCTTCGAGATTGTATCTCCTTCTATGAACCAGTGTAGGCTCTGAGATCTGCCAGGGAGGTCCTTTTCTCGGTCCCACCTCCATCCCAAGTGTGGTTGCTGGGGACGAGAGAGGGGGACTTCTCTGTGGTGGCCCCCTGGCTCTGGAATACTCTCCTTAGAGAAAATAGGCAAGCTGGTACTCTCCAAATTTTTCCGGTCTAATCTGAAAACATGACTTTTTAAACAGGCCTTTGACTTTGATTAGAATTGTAATGGTTAGACTCGAGGACTTATTGATTTGCTTCACTCCAGCACTTTGGGTTGATATTTGAAGACAGACATTTTTATCCTCAGGTAATGCTGCGTTTTATGAAAAATTAAATCTTATGTGAAATTGCTCTGTAAATGTATGTTGTTATTTTTATATGCGTGTGTATTGTGGATTCTATGTGTGCAGCAGTTGGAGCACTTTTGTGAGCCACCCCGAGTCCCTTTGGGGAGATGATGGAGGGACATAAATAAAGATGATGATGATGTCAAACCCATGAATTTCATAGGGGTTTCTTAGACAAAGAATTCTCAGAGGACGTGTTGCCATTTCCTTCCTCTGAAATATAGCTTATAGTTGGTCTCCAATCCAAATACAATCCAGAGCTAACTTTGCTTAACTTCCAATATCTGGTGCCTTTAGGGCAGGGGTAGGGAACCCATGACTCGGGAGCCAGATGTGGCTCTTTTCATGATTGCATCTAGCTCTCCAGAGCAGCCCAGGCCTCAGTTTCCCAGCATGCAGCGGGGAGGAGGGACGCAAATGCGCTGCAACTGCCGCTTCCACACCACCATCACCACCTCTTCCTCATCCCCTCTGCCCTTGGGGTCCTGTGCCCTCTTTGCCTCGCTGCCCTCGGGGGACGCCCAGCTCATCGCCTTCATTGTCAGGCAGCTCAAGAGCCGCTGCCTCTTCAACGCCTTCCAGAGGGACTGCCTTGCTGAAGTTGACACCAAGGTCCACCTTAGCCCCGCGCCCTCCTCCCCCTTCCTTCCTTCCTTCCTTCCTCTTCCTTTCTTTTTCCCTCTCTTTTTCTTTCATTATTTTCCTCCTTCTCTCCCTACCTTCTTTCCTCCGTCCCTCTTTGTTCCTTCCTCTTCCATTCTTTCCTTCTCTCCTTCCTTTTCCCTCATTCTCTCCCCTTCCTTCATTCCTCCATTCTCCCCCTTCCTTCCTCTTCCTTCCTTTCTCCCCTTCACCCTTTCCTTCTTTCCTTCCTTTTCCCTCCCTCCCTCTTCCTTCCTTCCTCTTCTATTATTTTTCCCCAAGTCTTCCTTTCCTTCTCCTTCTTTCTTTTCTTATTTTCCCTTCATTATTTTACTTTTTTCTTACTCCCTTTCTTTTCTTTCCCCCATCCTTTCCTTTCCTCCTTTCCTATTTCCTTCTTTCTTTCCCCATCCTTGTCTCTCCCCTGCTTTTCTTTTCTTCCTTTTCCATAGTTCGTTCTTCTTTTCTTTCTTCCCTTCCCCCTCCCTCATTTATTTCCTCTGTCTTTCTTTCTTTCTCCCTTCCTTCCGTCTTCTCTTCCTTCCCAGAGTCCTGAGCATGCCTTTTGCAGAGTCAGGTCTGAAGTGTCCTGTCATTCTGCCGGGGGAATCCTTTTCTCATAGTATGTACGTATATACTCACATTTAGTTGAATTCAGTCTTAACATATCATATATATTATACTGCTCTTACTGAAATAAATTTCGAAATATTCTGCTTTCATTAAAGCAGAATAATGCTGCCCCCCCGGGCCCGACGATGGGGGCTTCAGCTGATTGTCCCAACATGGCGCCGTCCTCACCCAGCCCAGCGTCCCTGACTCCGCCCCCTCCTCCCTCTTCAGCGGCTGGGACCGCCCCCCTGGCGGCCCCAGTCGTGGAGCTGCCGCCGCTGCCGGTCCCGCCGCCCAAAGCCCCAAGCCCCTCTTCGCCGCTGCACAGGCGGCCCGCGACGGATGTGGTGGACATCGAGGGAGTCTTGGCAAGGGCTCCGGGGGAGCGGCCCCGGCGACGTGCGGGGCGGCTGCCGACGGTCCCCCTGACTGTGGCCGGCCCGGGCCCTGGCGGATTACCCAAGTTTGATAGACACCAGAGGAGGCAGAGACGGGGTCGAGGACGGGGCAGGGGGCGGGCCGGAGGATGCCCCTCCCTGCTCTGTAACACCTCCCCACGGTGGCTGACTTCCAGAAGGTGCCCCCCGGAGGGCCCCGTCCCAGGACGTTCTGGAACACGGCCCGTAGGTCCGGGGCGCCTCCACCGGTGAACCCCCAACCTAGGAGGGTAGACAAGCCGCCGATGACGAGGCCTGGTCTACAGGCTGGCAATAACCGACACTACAGTGACTGTCATTCCCTTGACTTGGAGTCTCTGAGGTCGTTCCTCAATTTGTGGGTCCCCGGCTCCCCATTTGATGGTCGCCCGATAGCTCCACCGGATGGCTCTGCCCCTTGACATGAGCCTGGTCTTCCCTTTCCTCTCCACTTGTTGTCGTTCACCCTGTGATGTCTTACCCTTTATATTGTATGTCCATTCATGTATTTTCTGGTGTATTGTTTTATCTGTCCTTTTATCTTGTACTGTGATTTCTAGACTTTGTAAGCCGCTGCGAGCCGTATGGAGTTAGCGGCATATAAGTCCAAGGAAATAAATAAATAAATAAATAAATAAAATTAAACCTCCACAAAGCAGACACTGCATTTTGCCAACTGAAAAACACTATTACTTTTGAAGAGTAAATCACATTGATCAGATGAAGAATAGCCCATTTACTGCCCCCCCCTCTTTTTTTGCTAAATTTGTACTAGACTATACAAAATTAAAGGTATCAATGTCTTAAGAATTGGTGAACTGAAATCTCAGGATTAATCTACAGCTCCGAATTACCCTGCTAGAATCTAGCTGATGTTTCATTCGACACATTTAATTTTATAGATGTCAAAGTAACCCTTCAGTACTCTCTGACTTGGAAACCATATATTGATTAGAGTCCCTGTACTGAAAGACAAAGTTGAGAAATGGCCTTGCTTCAAAGTCATTGTTGTGGGAAGCATCTATATTTCTGTGTCAAATAACAAAGTCCTGGTTTCATTTAATTACTAAGTGGGATGTGGGGCATCTGTATTCAGCAAATACCTTGAGAAATGGTGACAAGCATATGCCCACATGAAAAGGGTAAAGGCTTTAAAAAGGAAAGCTAGAGAAAAAAAGCTCTTCAGTTTTTCTGAGCTTTATTTTTTTTAAAAAAAATCTTATCTGTAGCGCACATAAAATCATACAATAAAAAACAAGGACAACTGAAGGTCAAATCTATATCTCAGACAGAAGGAATACGCTCATTCATAGACTCCTGCCTTAATCTGTTTGTCATAGTTTACAATCCAGAAGACTGTAGAGGATGAATAGTGAGGTTCTTTGCACAAAGTATATGGAAACGACCTCAGTGGCC
This sequence comes from Anolis apletophallus, assembly GCA_030556195.1. NCBI lineage: Eukaryota > Metazoa > Chordata > Lepidosauria > Squamata > Anolidae > Anolis > Anolis apletophallus. Next base: position 59,771,652 of record JARBWK010000007.1, on the reverse strand, counting down.
CCTTGTGAATAATGGGTGCTATTAATCGGAGGTGATGGCAACAGAAACAATATTATACTTTGTAGCTTCCACTTTTAAGCACGGTAGTGAAAGGGAAAGATAATACAGCTCAGTAGATGTTTGCTATGCTAATATTTCCCCTTTTATTGTACCCTTGTTGTGATATAGTCCAAGCAGTGAGCTACTTATTCTGACATAATTAATGATGCAGAAACAACAGCAATAGGATGTTGTGAATGTTAATTCTCGCTCTCTTTATTTTATTGCATCTAAAAAAATTAAACAATAACCAATTCCAAGTGACAATTACAGCAAAAATGGTGGGAAATTTTATAAAATGATTAAATATAGTTATAATTCAAAGGGCAATGAAACATTATAGCTATTTATTTTGTAAAGGTGGCTGTGGCAGCTTATAGTACAAATTTTAATTTCCCTTTAAAGTCTTGGCTATATCTTTCGGATTCTTCTACCAGAAGAAGATTCCATCAGAAGAGAATGCTAAAAAAAAAAGATAAACATGATATCATCTTCTGGCAGAAAAGTATAGCAAAGAAATTGCATCATAAGAATTCAAAGATTACTTTCCTCAAGGATAAAAAATTTTAAACATTGTAACCATAGGTAAATGTATTTTGGGGTGAGCATTTTTTTAAATAAAAACACACACAATAAAAACATGATCCCATGAATAATGTTTTCACAACTGCAAGGCTTTTATCAATCCGTTTTATTTATTTATTTATTTATGTATTTATACCCCACCCTTCTCAACCCTGAAAGGGACTCGAGGTGGCTTTACACATAGGCAACTATTCAATGCCTTAAAAACAACATACAATTAAAATAAAATAAAAATTTCATGTCAGAAGGAACTTGAGAAACTGCAAGTCACTTCTGGTGTGAGAGAATTGGCCATCTGCAAGGATATTGCACAGGGAACATCCAGATGTTTTACCATCCTTGTGAGAGGCTTCTCTCATGTCCCGACATGGGGAGGTGGAGCTGACTGAGAGAGCTCATTGCACTCTCCCTGGTTTTGAACCTGCGACCTGTCGATCTTCAGTCCTGCTGGCAAATTAAATTAAAATTGGTACACATTAAAACATTTTAAAACATTACATTCACCACACCATGCACAATCATAATCCGAAGCCATTCCAATAGTCATTGCACATTGTTACTCATGTTTGATGTTCAAGTTTAAATTCATGTAGCACTTTTGAACAGATTTTTGTATCAATGAGTTAGTGTTTTGGATCTATTTGAAGACTTTAACCCCTTTCCTACTCTTTACTCTCAAAAAATCTTACTCAGTCACATATATAAAAATAAAATTGTCAAAGCAAATCACGGGGGAAAAGCTGCACATAATGGAACAAATCTGAGGTATTTTTTAAAAGAAATTAGGATGCTAAATTCCCATTAAACCAGTATACATTTTCTTTTTTAAAGTTTTTATAACAATTTTTTTCAGCCCTGTACAATTATTTAAAAGTTTGTTTCACAATAATGAAAACATGATGTGAAATTTCAAAAGGATGTGAATTGCAATAGAGATAATAAAGAACAAAATGAAATGTCACTAAATATGATCCTTGATGACTGGCAAATTTTAGACACTTATAAAATCTATGTGGAAAAGCATAGACTGAGAAAAATAGAGCAGAACAGGGATTGTTGACAAGGGAAGAAGAGTGAGAGAAGAGGTGATCCAGACATACTCTTAATGAGCTTTTAAGTATCTCACCTCCCGAGACTAATGACTGTGATGATGAAATGCCAAGAGGTGTGAAGAACTGAATAATAGGGCAATTGGCGAACAGCTGAAAAGTGTGAAAAGCCATATACGTTTCAGTGGCAAGCCCTTGTGGATGCTGTTAGTGATAAAGGCAGCAAAAGGCACTGATTATCTTGTTAACCTAAGATTTTGAAAAAATCTGGGGAAAATTGATCCTGAGCAGTGATGTCCACAATGGAAATAAAAGCTAGATAACATGTGAACCTCTGGATGTGGTTGGATATTCATTTCCATCCACCTTAAGCAACAAAGCCAATAGTCAGGAATGATCAATAACTGTAGGAGCATAGATTTTCTGTCCCTGTTCTATAGCATAGGTGGGAATTCTTTGGCCCCATGGATGTTTCAGAGTTCAGAATACCCAGAGAAAGGATCATAAGGTCTACACTCCAAATGAACTGAAGTGGTAAAGCTCTGTGAAAAGATTTTATTGAATATTGTGTCTGAAAGTCAGTGTTGATGATTGGGCATCCACTGGGATGGTAATGAAGTCAACAGAAAGTGTGATAACAGTTCTCCTGTCTAACATATGACTATTGTGATGTAAACAGGGCTTATACAGTCAGGATTCTAGTCTCTTAGGATCTCATCACAAGAAGTCACCTAATGCAGGTGGCAGTGAGGGGATTTGCCAGACAGCATGGCGAACCTGGAGGGCAGTGAGATAATCCATCATCCCAAACTGCTCACAGCAATGCCTTTTCCATCACAATGGTGAAAGTGTTGCTGCCCAGTTTCTCTCTGCACTCACCTTGTTGTTGGAAACTAGAACATAGGAAGTCACCCATATTCTTCTTGCCTCTTCTTAGGCACAGTTCTTCAGCGCAGTTCAGGAACAGAGGCCCACCAGAACTAGCTCTATGTCGTTTGATGATATCCAGCAGTTTCCATCCTTGAACTGTGCTGATTTTATTTATTTATTTTGAATTTTTGTACCCTGCCTTTCTTCATGTACAGGCTCAAGGTAGCTTACAACATAAAAACACACATTTCAACAGTTAAAATTTGTAAACAACAATAAAAACATGGTAAAAATACATAAATGTAAACAATAATATTATAATCTGTCATAATCTCCACCGGAGACACCTCAGTTATTTACAGTCTTAAAATTCCCAAGGATCTGACTATGTAACAATCAAATGCTTTCTTGAATAGGAAAGCGTTTGATTGTTACATTGTTAAGCTAAGTAGGGATGGTGCCACTCTTCTGGGTGTTCCAGACAGCAGGTGCTGCACCCAAAAAAGATCCTTATCTTGTAATGCGTAGCCATATACTAGTGGGAGTTCATGTGGCAATGCATGTTTCCCCATTGGATCTAAGTGATCGTCCTGGGATGTGACAGGAGACACAGTGCTCCAGGTAGGATGGACCAAAGCCACATAGGGCTTTATAGGTAATCACTAGCACCTTGAACTGAGCCCGGAAATGGGCAGGCACCCAATGGAGTTACCTCAGGATAGGTGTAATGTGCTCTCTGAAGTCAGCCCCCATTAGAAGCCTGGCCGCAGCTGATTGCATTCTAGGTTGGTTAAAAACCTCAATGTGATGATGTCATTCCTTGTCTTCCATCGAACAGTACAGTCCAACTCTCATATTGATGGGGAATATCTTCCAAGACTTCCCACGGACACACAAATGTATGAATAATAGCAAACCCTAGAGAGGTCTAATGAAGTGCAATGGGGATATTACTATGGCAATATGCTAATAAATTTTCATCCCTCCCCTTCCATGTTTATGGAATAAAAATTATATTCACTTACACAAACATAGTATCTGGAAATCTACAACGTATGTAGCCATTTATTATCCACTTACAACTCTTTACTGCATGCAGACAAACTTAAATAGCATTTCCTGCATTTCTTGAAAAAGTGATGTAAACTAGTAGTGGAGAAAGGACCAATGTTTGCCAGCGGAGTAGATATCAAAAAATCTTGTGGGAACATTTCAAAGGGGAAATTAAGTGAACAGGAATACTGTCAAGCTGTACAAATATATGTTTCAAAAATGTCCAAAATAGCTTACATCTGCTTGAAGGCACTCAACGGTGACAAATCAGAGGAAGTCCCTTGCAACTATTCAAGGATAGAAATGAACAGGATATAGATATGCTATGTGCTGAGATTCTAAAGTTAGAACTCTTGTATAGTAAAGGTATTTAATAACTTCTGCTGTATCTAGAAGAGGTCACTGAAAGAGTAAGAGGAAAGGCTATGCCACCTGGTACAGCTCCATTTAGTAAAGGTGAATTTCTGGGAAATGGTTTGGTGAGTTGACTACATAAATCAAAATAAGTGTGGGATATATATATATATATATATATATATATATATAGAGAGAGAGAGAGAGAGAGAGAGAGAGAGAGAGAGAGAGAGAGGAAGCATGGTAAATAAATGCTCTATCACAGTGGTTGTCAACTTGTGGATCCCCAGATATTTTGGCCTCCAACTCCCAGAAACTGGCTGGGATTTCTGGGAGTTGAAGGCCAAAATACCGGGGAACCACAGGTTGAGAGCCACTGCTCTATCAGAAAGCAGAAGTAAGCTCCGGAAGTCTAAGAATCCCATATACCTTCTCCAATCCCTAGAGGAGTGTTCATGCCATGTACCTCACAAGTACCCCCTCTCAAATATTGCCATAGACCATGCATTACCAAGAAATCTGAAAGTATCATACATGGACAAAGTTGTTAAACCATATTTCTCATTTTCCTAGTAAATATACCTTGTGGGTTATCCGGCTTACATAAAAACTGTTTTCCAGAGAAATCATTCCTGATCACATTGTTCCTGCTATCCAGAAAGTGCTACGTGGAGCTAATTTTTCAGAAGAAAACTATATCACATGTACTGAATGACAGTGACAACTGATTGTAAATTAACACTTAGCCTACAAAGTCTTGATTCTTAATCAATTGTTTTCCAGTGCATCCCAGCTACTTTTAATCTGGAATCAATTGACATTGATTAAAAATGCATTTCTGTAGTATCTTTGGGGGAAGGGAAAAAGTAGGTCACATACAATTGTGAATCTGAATGCCAAATCACCATCTCACCAAATCACCACTGAGGATTCTAACTGAAAGTCAGCTGTTATCAACAGAGTTATGGAATTCGAAGAGGCATGAATGGAGGGAGAAAGAAATAAACGTGTCAAGAAAAAGAAGACGTGTCAAGCCAACCCTTGTCAGGACCACCTTCCAACTGGAAATCAATGTCCTCATTGTGAAATAACATGCAGATCAAGAATAGGCCTTTATAGTCACCTGCGGACCTACCACTGAGACCCTATACTTGGAAGGTAAATCATACTCAGCCACAAGTGATAGCCTATGATGATGACATGACATGCCAATCATCAATCTTGCATTCTGCAGAAGCTGTAATTTCTGAGTCATCTTCAAGGGCAGCTGCACATTTCAGTTGTCTAATTTAGAAATTGCCAGTTCATAGACTACTTTTGCTAAGTTTTCCTTGTCCAGGAAAAGTCATAGCTGGCAGGCAGTCAGAGCTGACATCAAGCACTCCAACCCATAGTGGCCACTTAGACCTCTTTTGTGTCGCATGAAGGCCTATTTCATTTTTTGGGCATTTAAAAGAGCATAAACGGCTGTTTAATAGTAATAGTAATAAGAAGAAGAAAAAGAAGAAGAAGAAGACGACAACAACAACTCTTTTGGATAACCAGCATTTCATTTTCTGCTCTGGATACTGTTTTATTCTATCTATTTGCTTCAGACTATGTGGGAGGCTTTCATATATTTAAGTTTTAGGTTTTAATGTTTAAGAATTTTACAAGCTGCCCAGAAGATGATTTTGAGTAGGTGGTAAACAAGGGCTGAGAATAAATAAAATTGAAGTATAATTGGTCCTGGACCAATATGAACCCATTCTTAAGTGCAGCAATCACAGCTGAATAAATTTCACCAATGGTGGATTTTATTTTAAAGATATTCTATCAAGAGAAGACAGCAAGGTATGTTCTTAAACTTAAGACCTAAATAACTAGTTCCGACCAAAAATTATCCACAGAATTGTGTGTTAATGGTATGTCACCACTTATGTAAATTCAATGGGCCTTCCATAGTTGGTACTAGGATGGCATTTAACATCAATACATTATTTTAAAAATCTTAAAGTATCAAATATTTAGGTCTGGAAATATGTCCACCAGAGTAGATGCTTCTTCAATATTATCAGGACAGTCTAAATCTGTGAAATTAAAAAAACAACAGGCAGTACTGCCTCCTTACACTAGTATGCATGTTTACTTTAAAACTGGAGGAAATGGAGGATGTATTACTATGCCTCTTGATATAGTTAAATCCATAATTTTGTGATGCTGGAACACTGAACATAGTAAACTGGGGTTTCAATTTAACACATTTAGAGCCTAAACATGGAATTTCTATATCCTACAGCTAGTAAAGCAGAGAAGGGCTCCAGTTTGTTGAAGCTATTTGGCTTAATAGATTTTCTCCCACCAATTACAGCAGAAGTTACTTTTTGTATTGCTGCAGCCAGAATGGGTTCTACAAAACATTGCATAGGATAGGTATGGGGGAAATATGGCTCCCATATGATGTTTCTCTGTCTTCACCCTTGTCTTTGCTGACTAGCATCAATGGAGATGAACTCCAAAAATACGTAAATGGCTGCACTTTATTCACTCCTGATATAAAAAATAAAAAAGTGATGCTTGTGTACTTCTAGCCACGAAAAGGCGACAACGTCATATTTGTTCTTTTTTCTGTGCAGAATACCTGCAACGACACAAATGTATGCACCATTGTATTTGTATATTACAATGTACATTCCAGCTATTTTTTGTTTCTGAAATCCATGGAGAGAAGTAATATATAGATAATTTATACTTCTTAAGGATGGCAATACACTCCAGGACTTAAACAAAATGTTGATGTGTGGGAAAACACAAGTACAATATTTACCAGCATCTCAAGCCAAGATGCATCCTATACTAAACCTGCTTGTCTTTCCTAATCACATATAAACAGAGATCCCAAATAAGTAGTTAATCAACTTGTTAAGTTTATGGGACGTTAGGTTTTCTACCACTGTGGCTCAGCTAATTTCCTGATCGACATTCAAGCTGGCATTAATAGATTAATTAATTTAAACTATTACTTTGTGTTAGAGTAAGTAGCTTTTAATGCAGCAGAATCAGTAAGATAGGAAAGCCAAGGAGTGTAGAAGAATTCTCTGGCATTACTTCGCGAATGAAGACTCTTAGGAAGGACTCATCCCATGCTTTTTACAAGCACATTGATGACTAAAAAGGCCAATTTGAGATAGGCAAGTCCGGTTGCAGAAAGCACAGCAGAAAGTCTCCTTGGGTGATGTTGTTTCCAAGTTGAAGTTCTTTCTGTGTTGTCATTTCTCTTCGAGACCCATTCGGCATGTCTTCTCGAAAGAGGCTGCAGCATTATGGATAGTGCATCTCCATGCCTCCCGATGTGAGGCCAGGGTGGACCATTGTTGGTGATCAATCTGGCTGAGCCTGAGATGTTGTTTCAGGGAGTCTTTCAGGGAGTCTTTATGGGGTGCCTCACTTGCTCTGACCCGTGGTGAGTTTACCATAGAGTAGTATCTTTGGGAGGCGGTGGTCCTCCATCCTAGAAATGTGCCCTGCTCAGCGCAGCTGTGCTTTCAATAGCATGGCCTCAATGCTGGTGATCCCTGCTTGCTCAAGGACAGCAACATTAGTCACATAGTCAGTCCAGTGTACATTTAGGATTGAGCGAAGACAGCGCTGATGAAAGCGTTCAAGGAGTCATAGGTGTTGGCGATAAGTGACCCATGTTTCAGACTCATAAAGGAGAATGGGCAGTATGATAGCTCTGTACACACTGATTTCTCGACGAGGGGTTTGTGTGACTTCGGATAGGCAACAAAAATATAACAATAATCCCCCATCGGTCTCTGTTAGTGTGAATAATAAAACTCTCATTCAGTTCAAATGGTAAGTAAAAAACTTTGTATTGAATTGTATTTAAAAATATCTTACTGAACATATACAATATCTATCTTGGAGCATATCATTCTATACAGCTAAGCATCAAAAAACACAACCATCAGCTACCTCTCTAAGAATCTGACATGATTTTGGTGCTTTGCCTCAGGCGCTTATTGCTCCAGAGTCTTTTGTGAAGCCTTCCGAATGCACTATATGCCTTTGCTAATCTGTGATTTATCTCTTTATCAATTTTGGCGTCTGAAGAGATGATGCTTCCCAGGTAGGTGAACTGCTGAACGGACTAAAGCACAGATTTGCCTATGTTGATGTGGGGATGATGGTGTTATTCCTGTGGTGGGGGCTGGTAGAGAACTTCCATTTTCTTCAGGTTGACTTCCTGCCCAAACAGCTCTGCAGCTGTTGCAAAGCAGGATGTTAGGTGCTGTAGGGCTGCTTCTGGATGGGCATCAAGGGCAGCATCGTCAGCAAAAAACAGCTCACGGACTAGATAGTTTAGAGTCTTAGTGCAAGCCCTCAGACGGCTTAAGTTCAACAAGCTACTAGGGGTGGTTGATCCATGAAAAATTTGATTTTAAACTCGTGGGGGGGGGGATTTCTGTTGCTGGTTCGTTATAGAAATTAATCCAAAAATTTTAAAATAATTTTTGTAATTGAAACGTAATTAATAACAAATTTCGTTATTATTACGTTATTTGTTCCATGCATGCGCGACAGGAGGGTGGAAGGTGCTGCCTGCACTCCCCTCTGGCCAGCTGACACCCAAATGAGGGTTAAAGACCCCTTTTGGGTCTCGGTTGGCGAGAGGAGGGTGGCAGGCTGCACCTCCCCCCCCCCTCTGCTCCCCTGCTAACATCTATACCATGCCAAGGCTTAGCACGGTATAGATGTTAGCAGGGGAGGATATGCGGACGCATCTCACCCCCCCCCTAACATCTATATCGTGCTAAGGCTTAGCGCGGTATAGATGTTAGCAGGGGAGGAGCGTGGTTTAGATGTTAGCAGGGGGTGAGATGTGTCCGCATCTCCCCCCTGTTAACATCTAAACCGCAGAACGGCTTATCGCGACAGCCCCTCCCCTGCCAAAGGAAATATACGGGGGCAGCCAAGCCTTGCCTGCCCCGATTTATTTCCTTTGGCAGGGGAGGGGCAGGAGCAGGCATGTAGCCAGGGGGTCTAAGGGGGCTTCAGCCCCCCCCCAAATTCTCAGGGTGGTCTGCGAAAAGGCCTTACTGGTACATTATTTAAACTGTTATGTTTATTCATATCATGATCTGATCACCATGCTCATTATATCCCACATTAATGGGGTTATTGGGATGAAAATACAAAAGGTTTGCTAGGGTAGACCCTCTTCCACCCAGTCTCAGCCCCCCAACCAAACTCAGCCCCCAAATCAAAATCCTGGCTACGGCCCTGGGCAGGAGCATCAGAGAAGGAAGAGGGGACTCGACTCTGATTGGCTAAAGGGAAGCAGGTGGCTTCATGCTACCACCTTGTCTCCATTAGCCAATTGGAAAATGCTTCAACTGAGGGCAAAAACTTAATACGAACTATTACATGCCCAATACAAAAATGGCCATATAAAAATTCCACTTCTGGGTTAGGCCCCGAGGGTCGATATATCGTAGAAATAATTTCAAATACGAAAAATAATGGATTTCAAAGTATTTTAAACCGGAGATATCCACCCCTACAAGCTACCATCAGTATGGTAGCATATATATATGCCTTCTTCTTCATCATCATCTGCCGTAGCCATTTGGAGCATCATGTTGAAGGTTGTAAATAGGGTTGGTGCAAGAACACAACCTTGTTTCACTCCATTAGTTATTAGAAAGGGATCTGAGAGAGCATTGCCTATCTGACTTGACTGTGCTGCCCCTCATGTAGCAGAATAATCATTTTGAGGAATTTGGGGGGACATCCTAGACATTCCAGAATCTGCCACAGACCTTTTCTGCTCACAGTGTCAGAGGCTTTGGTGAGGTTGACTAATGTTACATAAAGTCCTTTCTTCTACTCTATACATTTCTCTTGCAGTTGTCTAAGGGCAAAAACCATGTCTGTGGTGTCCTGTTAGCTCTGAAGCCGCATTGGCTTTCAGGGAGAAGTTCTTCTGCAATAGCAGGAACGAATCTGTTCAGGAGTATCCTTGCAAGGATTTTTCCAGCAATGGAGAGCAGAGTTATACCTTGATAGTTTGAGCAATTGGATTTTGTTCCTATTTTCTTATACAGGGTGATGATAACTGCATCTCAGAGATCTGATGGCAGTTCACCTTTTTCCCAGCAACTCACAAGGAACTTGTGGAATATAGCATGAAGTACATGACCTCCCTGTTAAGAATTAAGACTGGAGGAAATGCATAACATTTGGGATTTATCTAAAATGAAGTAGAACTCTAATAAGATCAGGACTGTAAGATTAAAATACATGGGGCCAGATACAGTTTTCCCTTGCTACTTCGTGGTGCACTTTTAGCGGGCTCGTTGTTTCACGGTTTTCAAAAAATATTAATTTTTAAAATATATTGTGGTATTTTTGCTGTTTAGCGGGGGTTTGCCACTGCTGCTCTCCAATACACTTTCCCTCTTCATTCCTTCCTCCAGCCTTGAAGGACCTTCCTTTCCTTTCCTTCACATTATTTTAATTTTATAAAGACTTAAAATAGTGTATAACTACTAAAATAATGTATAAATATAAAAATAAATATAGCGACCTACATCGTAGTTTTTCACTTATTGCAGGAGGTCCTGGAATGTAACCCCAGCAATAAGTGAAGGAACACTGTATCTGTATCTGCCTTTACCAGCATGATCAATCTTTTTTATTATTTCCTAAAACAAGTTAAATGCAGATTTTGTAGATTGGTACAAGATATACCTCCTATTTAAAACTTTTCAATCATAGCAGAGCAACAACCTTTAGCATTTTTTTTAGTATATTGGCTTTCCAATAGTCTTAAAATTGCAAGAACAAAACAGTAATAAAAAGATAACTACAATAGACTTGCAGGTAACCAAAACCCAAGAAGCCAGAACTCTCAAGAAACCAGCAAAAATTTGAAATACAAATTAAAATAAAATCACTTTAGTGGAAATGTAAGTTTAAATTATGTTCATCTTTATTTGCTTTTAATTGCTGTATTTTAATATTTTTCATATAATTTCATTGCAAATATATGAGGAATGGGGAAAGGTACAAAAGTAGAGCAGAAGCATTTTTAACATCTTACATTTTCATTTTCTTCCATTGTTATCTAATGTAAAAAAGTTTATATGATGTTAAAAAAAGAGAAAAAAATAACACTTCTTTTAAAATCTAAAATGGAAGGATAGAAAATTGGGTGTATAAACTTCTGTTTTGAAACAGAAGAGATAGAAAAGTTGAGAAATGGAAATTAGAATGCCCTAACTAATGCTTCCTACCATATCTCTGTTGTCTTCTTCAATGTGTGTGTGTGTGTGTGTGTGTGTGTGTGTGTGTGTGTGTGTGATACAATTTCTTATCTCTGGTAGATTAACTTTCCAGGATCCCTTGGATGTCATTGGGGATCCTGTTATTTTTGTCACTAACTTCTCTTTTTTTCTTTTTTTTTGTTATTCCTACATCCCTGTACTACTAATTTTCCCTTGATGCTATTTTCATTTTCTTTCCTTCTTTTAAATTGTTAATAAAGACTACCACTCTTTTTCAAATTTGGAAGGATATGGCAATTGTATAAGCCTAGTCAGTTTGTCCATATCTAATTATTACCAAATTATATTTCTTCTTCAAACTTGGGAAGGTCTGGTGATTGTATAAACCTGATCCATTTGTCCATTTCTGTCATTGTGTCTGCCATGTGTTGCATAGCTTTCTTCATCTCTTGTTGGTTTTTATCTAAATAATCTTCAGCCTGTGTCAGTCTTGTCAATCCTTGCCTCTAAATTTTTAATTCCATCTATAATGGTTCTTGATCGGGTCAAGATTTCTCTCATTAGATCTTGTTATGGAAGAGATATTGGAAGCTTCTGTCTTTCTGATCTTTGAATCTTGGTTTTGTTTACATTGAAGTCATTTCTGTAGTCAAACATTTTTTTAAAAAAACAAACAGATGTCTAATTTTCAAAGATTTATTGTAGTGCCTCCTTCAACCAGTTTCACTTTTATTACGCTGTTGCTTACAGCCCTTTTAGTTGTTTCCTTGTTCTCTGTAGTTCAAGCTATATTTTATGCTCTATGGTTTTCTCTAATATTCTATAATATATTATAGAATATTTTATCTCTATGGTTCATCTCTACTTCCTTTCTTATTTCCTGTTTGGAATCAGTCCAGAGGTTCCATGCAGTCCCAGAATGTTATGATTATTGAGTTCCTAGATATGCTGAACAATTTTAGTTCCCACAGTTCTTATAGCATAAACTTTAACAAATTAATTTACTTTCACCCATTGTTGTTGGTCTCACCAGATAGTTTCAGCCAACAGACTGAAAATTCCTCAACAATAGTTCCACTAACTTGATATTTAAAGTCTTTTTTTAAAAAAACATTCTTCAATTTCCAATGGAGGAAAAAAGAATACAGTTATCTCTCAGTGATGTTTTGTCCAGGAAGTTGGTAAGTTTCCAGCAGACTTAGGGGCATCTTTTGGTTTGTTTTTTCAAACCTACTGTATATGAATTAAGTATTTTAAGAAGTGAATCAAATCTGCTTCTGACCGCATCTGCTTGCATGACAATGTCACTGGAGTACACGTTGTCTCTGCCTCCTCTCTTCCTTTCTCCTGTTTCAGTGGGGAAGGTGAGAACCTTTGAGTCTTGAGGGGTTTGCATCTGTCCTTTTTCTTTCTGAAAAAGTATTTTTCAACTCCAAATGTTGATATATCCCAAGGACATCCCAATGATCAGTGAGCTCACAGCTCCATTTTCTTTGGTCAATATAGAGGACAATACAGAATGTATGGTATTGTTACTGAAAATTAGACCACACAATTATGAATTATGAGACACAGTACCACCTTGCCTTTTCCATTTTACCCTGTAATAACCTCTCAAGAATTTTCTTTGGAATGATGTCTCAGCACACCTCAGACTTCAGGAAATGATTCCCCAAATTATCCTAAGGAGACTTGGGGGGAACACAGTTGGGGGTGCTTTTCTTGTTTCACCTAATATGATCTGGAGTATCTCTGGGAACACTTCCTCTCCTATGCCCACAGACCAGACCCAGCCTCCCAACAACCACTAGAATGGTGCTTAAACCCACTGTTTATCTGGATTCACATCACTGTATGAATTGGAACTAGAATATTAATCTCATTATTGATTGCCCCACTACATTCCCCACTACCTGCATTCCACTAAGGGGTAGATCAATAAGTGGACACACTCTTCAAAATAGTTCAGTGACAGTTTATTAAAGTCTCCAACCACAGCAATGACCAACCAGAGATAGCATTGGAGCCATTCTCTGGCATGAGCCAATCAGCATGGTAGATTTGAACAGATGATAAAACTCAAAAAAAGATGCTACGTACTTGCAATTTTGGTATGTCAGTTCTGTGGAGTGCTTTCTCTGCTGACATCCTCCATGGTCATTGAAAAATAAACCTCTCATTTTGCCTTCAACCCATCTGTGTCTCATTTGGCCTCTGGAATGGTAGACATGCCGGACTCTGAGCTCGCTGTTTTTGCAGAAGCTGAAATAACTTAATGGTAGAGTATAGAGTATAGTACTGGTCAGGCCTCTTTCTAATCAATCAGAAACATTTATCTGGCATCTGTTGGTTAACGGGTAGTCTACTGCAATAAAAAAGCAAAACAAATGTATATATATTACAATTATTATGGAGGACCATTTGGAATCATTCAGTTATTTTTAGCACTATTATTTATTCATGTTATCCTTAAAAACTTTTTTTAAACCTTGGTTAACCAACATTGGTTAATCTCTGTGTAGTCAAGTATCCAACTGACCTCAATACTATATACTGCAAGAAGGATGCCAGGAGAGAAATTATTTTCTATAGAGTGTCATTGGATGCTACAGTTAGTCTCCTGTGCCAGACAAGAATTGACCCATTTTCAAAGCTGCTATTAACATTGACATTAATTTTTTACTAGTCAGTGATGTTATGAGAAGTCAAAATGGATGCCAGGCAGCCAAAGTGGACATTCAACATTTACAGTCTATTAATTAATTCATCACTTAAAAGCTAGCTATTGATTATTTTTAATGGCCTTACAAATTGTCTTTAGCCTCTGTGATGTAATTAAGACGTGTGTTTACGCTTAAGTTGTTTAACACATATACAGCAATGCTTTCTTCCACCACAAACAACTCATCTTGTTAGTCATAACAACTGTACCTAAAGGTCTTCCTGTAGCCAAGAGAATACATTAGAATACTAAATGATTGAAATTAGGTTTCTGAAGTTAGTTTAGATACTTACTAAATGGATCTAGATTTGGGGGCTTTGGGGATTTGTCAGTCATTGTGTGTGGATTCTTCCAACATGTCTTTTGCCTAGATTACAGGTCAGAGGAAAAACAAAGATAATAATGTTGACCATAAAGGTGGTGGTGGGGTTGTCCAAAACTCATGTTTGAGCAAATCTTCCTTTCATGTTTGTCAGATGCTTTTATTAGGATAGCTAAAGCATAAAGGATGGGGGCTCTCTCCCTGAATTCTTAAGGCAAATATCCAACTGATCTCAATATTAGAAAGCAACAGTGGAGAAGAGGGGAAGCTTTTCTTCCAATGGCTGTTGGAATAGACTATTGGTTGTTGATGATGGTTATGCTTTTATGGTGTTTTGTATTTGTAATTTTTTACTGTCTTATATTTTAATCTCTGTTTGACTGGTCTTGGTCATCATGTAAGCCACCTCAAGTCCCTTCATGGAGATGGTGGTGGGATAAAAAAATTAAGGTATTGTTATATTATTATAGGGTGCCTACTCTGGTCACCGGCCAATGGAAACCTCCCATTACTGTCTGCCCATTCTCAATTTGTTGACTGGCAGACAAGATGGCAGCTATGAGTGTTTGGTGGCATTTCTACTTCTTGCTCCTTAACATTAAATTAGACCTTTGAAGTTACTGAATTTTGACATTGAACAGCAGAATCTTATACTGAAAGATGAGGATTTCAGATCAGCTGAAGAAATATTTATCTTAAAGGCACATCTCCTTTTCTATTGCAGGTGTTCTCAAACTGTGCTTCTCCAGGTGTTTTGGTCTTCAGCTCCCACAAATTCCAATCAGCTTGCCAGTTGTTGGGAATTTGGGGATGTGAAGACCAAAACATCTGGAGAAACACAGTTTGAGAAACTCTGGTCTATTGGGCAAAGGCTACCCAACTTAGTTTCTATTGTATCTTTTAAATCTATTCCAGCCTTTAATATGAAATATGTGTAGGTTCACACTATTTTTGTTTTCTACCAACTAAGAACCTGCATATTTCACCTGCCATTGGTTGTTTTACATTGTTTAAAATATGTTTGTTCCTCCATCTCAGCAAGTATTTGGGGAAATCCTTGGTACAATGTAAAATGATCATTCATCTCAATTTGAATATCTGCAGCTTCCTTCCAAGTTTTTGAATTGAATTTGGACGCAAATTATTTTTAATGGATAGTGAATATTTACTACCCAAGCAAGTCACATGAATATAGATAATCCGCAGCAGTACACTCATATCTAGCCATTTAAGAAAGAAAACCAATGACAGCTATCGAAGCAAATGAGGGCACTTTCCCCTTGGCCAAAAGCAAAACACACCACAAAAAAGACCCTCAAAGGCCTTTTAAACTCCTCAATTCCATTTCCTACCTGATCACACATCCTGGAATCTGCTCTCCCAGCTAATTTGCAGCCTTTCAATTCATGTGGAAAAATTTATGATTACATAAAATCTATGCTGAAAAACGCAGAGCACATATTTCATTTTACATCAGCCCCCAGAGGGAGGGTTAAAACAGTTCTGCTGAGAATAGCTGCTGCTGTTGCTTCATTTTCAAATGACATCCAACTGTTAAAGGAAGAAGGAAAGATATTTGAAGTTACTTGTCACGCAGAGATAAAAAGGAGGCAGCATAATCCTGCTATGTCTTGATAACATTAATTAGCACCAGAGCAGAGGGATTTGATTGGGTTTTGTAAAAAAAAGACTTTATTGGATTTAACACTTACGTGCAAAAACACTTCCATATCCCAGGTTTTTCTTCTTTTTTTAAAAGGCTGTGATTTTAAAGAAACCATTGTCAAATGTCAATTTCATTCGTAGAGGTATATCACTCTTCAATTAATCCTGCTCAATATGCAAACATAATCAAAATAAGGTTGCATCCTGTACCTTCCAAAGGTGTACATAAACTATAGGCTTTCATTCCTTTTCCATTTTGTGACTATGAGGCAATACTACCCACATTTGCTATGTTGTGCTGTCATGAAGTGTTTCAAAATCCACATCCTGTTAATGTCAAAGAGGCATGGCATTTTCCCACCACATCCATGTTTGTGGTTCTTGACCATCCAAAATAAAACCTCAAACAAAGGTGCCAGACTTCCCTTGAACCATCCCAATTCTCCAAAGGCAAAAGGATATTGTTATCATAATGGGCATCCTGCTTCTCCAAGCTATGAGAAGATCCAGGAATGCAGCACTTACTAAAGTTAGGTGTCCTTTGGAAAGATATCTCTGGGGGCCTTTGCATACAGTAACTTTATCCCAGGAGCTTCTGCAGCAAACAGGAGGGTGGCCAGATGCCATTCCCTTTCAATGCGGAAGCAATCACTACAAAAGGCAAAAGCTGCAAGATTTCCAGGTGCGGGATTATCACAGTTTTTAGCTGAATATTCACATCTGCGCATGCCTGTATGTCCCTGCAATCAGAAATCATGGGATTTTTAAAATCTAGGATTGTTCCCAGGTTTTAGATGTTTGTTCCCGATTGGTCAGTTCCTAAAAAGGTGACAATTGAGTGGAACACAAAAACATTATTTGTGAGCCAGAAACTTTATGAAACATGGGGAGGGCACATTTTCTCTGGCCAGGACAAAGTTGTGCTTCCCTAGTCAATATTGTACATCTTTACACGAGAAAAGCAATCAGTAACAGCCATGTATAACCCAGGAACACCACCCTGTTGTTTGATGCCAGAAGTACACAATGAAATCTGTCTGGACAGATGGCCAGGCAGCCAGGCTCTAAAAAGTGTCAATAATGACAAAGTTTGGTTCCTGGCTTGAAAGTTCATGTTCCTGTATGATTGTATAGTGATGACTTGGGCAGAAATGGCCCTACCATGTAAACTTTGTTTGTGTGGCAGATACTTCATGAAATGTCTGGAGGGCACAGTTTCTTTGGCCAGGACAAAGAATGGAACTTTTGCAGTGATTCGCTGTGGTCATTCTCTGCATATCCATATATCCACATCTTAAAGTGGATATACGGATGTCAAAGTTTCCAGCAGAAGTCCCGCAGTGGGAGCCTCTAAATCTCAGAACAAAGCATCAAGTCTGGACAATGTAGGTAGAAATCCCGGGACCAACAAGTCTATATGTGGACCTCTTCTGAAGTATTATGATTTTTGCCCCTATTTAAAACACATGATTTAGTGCTGTCTGGAAGTGCCCTGGTGCATGATAGTATTTTGGAACATTTCTGATTACTTATAGCAAGATTGCATAGCTGTGGCTCTCCAGATATTTTATTTTGAATGACAGCTCCCATCCACCTGAACCAACATAGCCAAATGGAGTATTATTTGGGGTATCTATAATGGAAAATATATGGAGGGAATCCCAATTTACAGGAAGAAATGCACTAGCTGAAACAGTTTAAATGTCACAACAGAGAGTCAACGTTCACTCTGCCTCATCAGATTCATAGGGAAATAAGTAGTCACAAACACTTTCAAATCTAACTCAAACACCATTAGTTTAACAACACCCCTCCCACACCTCCCCAGCCAGGATATTTTAGGAATTTTGTATTAAGAAAGCCATTCAAGGTTTAAAATGTTTGGTTAGACATTACTGCTTTGTTCATGAATCCTGGGGCTTTTCTATGCTGGCCAGAAAACCTAGACTCATCATGAATCCATCACAGACTTCCAGGGGGTCTCCTGGGTTTTGTTGCCTTTATCACCCTGTACTTTAAAGTGTAGTTATAGAGTGTGCATTCCACTTTAAATCCTGTGGCTTTTTCCGGCAGAATTCTGGGTCTATAGCGAGGCTGGAGCTACACTGCTCTATATCCCAGAATCAGATATCAACAGAATTATATGAGTCCACACTGCCAGAAAATCTAGGATAAGAAGATATCAGATACAGGGATATGGGGCAATGTAGATCCAACCTAAGACTCAGGACCTTCTGGCTGAGAATTCTAAAGGCCTCTTCCTTAATTACGAACCCCAGAATTCTGCAGGAAGAAGCCACATAATTTAGTGGGATGCACACTCTATACCTTCTCTATAAATTGTAGTGTGTGCCCTGCATTAGGCAAAGTCGGGGAATATTTTGAAGTTTGGTAGAAAATCCAGAATATCCCAGAGCCTTGCAGCAGCCTGGATAACTTCATTGGGTATATTTTGAACTGATTTTGATCCTTTCTAATCATCCCATCCAGATGCAGAGAAACTGCCCCCCCCCTTCTTAACTATGATTATTATAAATGAACAAAGTTATAACCTCGTGAAAATGAGCATATGTGAACCTTAGGATGCAGCTACACTGTTTTAATGCAGTTTGACATCACTTTAACTACCATGACTCAATACTATGGAATTATGGAAGTTTGTAGTTCTTTAAGGTCTTTAGCCTTCTCTGCTGAAGAGTACGAGTGCCCTGTCAGAACTACAAACTCCCATAATTCCATAGTATTGAGCCATGGCAATTAAAGTGATGTCAAACTGCATTAAAACAGTGTAGCTGCATCCTAAGGTTCATATATGCTCATTTTCACAAGGTTGTAACTTGTGTTATGATTTCATTTGAATGAAAGAGGAACTTTTTTCCAGCCAAATAACCAAGAGAAAAGAAAATTGGATGCATACCAGTTTTACCTTCATGGAAATGGCACACATATGTTGGGGCTAGTTTGTCTTTCATAAAAGGAAACCTCAAAGAAGATTTTACAATGACACCCCCACCAACCATGGCAAGTGATGTACTATTTCACACAAATCTCATTATTCTGAGCTTTGAAATTTCTAGACTACATTGATATATGTTCAGGACATACAGACCATCTATCCCCCTCTCTCTCTCTCTCTCTCTCTCTTTCCCTATTTGTGTGTGCACACATGTGCACATGCTATCAAACCTAAATGTTTTATCTTCATAATCAAACTATGTGGATGTCTAACCCATCAACCCTATTACAATGCAGACGAGTTTGTTCCTCAGACTTAAATCTTAACCTTAACTCTTCCTAATGCCTTGGTCTTAGAGAGTGATGGTTTTTGTGATATGTTTTATTTTATTGCATTATATTTTAACTCAGTATTCTCTGGGCTTGTCCCTTTGTAAGCCGTCCTGAGTCCCTTCGGGGAGATGGAGGCGGAGTATAAAAATAAATTTGTTGTTGTTGTTGTTGTTGTTGTTATTGGGTCAGGAGGGTGTCAAGAATATTTCAAATGGAGGGAGACTGCATCATCTAGCTGTTGAGCTAATCTGCACAGAGCCCTTATTGTGTATTAACATTTCTTTAATGTATATTTAATGATCACTGCTACTGGAGTATCTGAAATTCACATCAACCAGCTATGAGCAGATGCACCCAGATACACTCTGGATTAAAAAGGAGATTTTTCCACATCATGCTCATCAGTAAACCCAAAAAAATTGGAGTGGTGTGCCAAAATCCTTATCAGGTATCAATATTCACAGTGACCCACATATTCTATTGATTTGGGGCACACACACACACACACACACACACACACACACATATATATATATATATATATATGTATTTTGCTCCTAAACACCTATTCAATTCTTTAATTCCCCCCCCCTCTTCTGCAGTAGCTAATATATCCTTACATCATTCTTCATTCTTCCTTCTTTTCATCTGTATTAAGCAATACATTTCCCTCTTGCATTGGGAGTATTGATGAGAGAAGCAAAATACTTAGAAACAGTAAGATATTTAGCCATTCTGGCTATGTTATAAATATGTTGTATGATGTATGCTGAAGATAGACGCTTTTGAACTGTGGTGTTGGAGGAAAATTCTGAGAGTGCCTTGGACTATAAGAAGATCAAACCAGTCATACTCCAAAAAATAATGCCCAGTTGCTCACAGGGGGAGGATATTAGAGGCAAAGATGAAGTACTTTGGCTGCATAATAAGAAGACAGGAAAGCTTGGAGAAGATAATGATGATTGGGAAAATGGAAGGAAAAAGGAAGAGGGGCTTTGCAGTCACACCTGGGCCTAAAGGGAGTGACTAGGTGAATTGATGTAAAGGTCCTATGCCCAGGGGACACGGATGCCTTCCTCTATGGGAGAGAATCCCAAAAACTCCACAGACCAAAGTTTATTGAGAAAGTTAACTGGATTTATTTTCTGCAAGGCACAAAGCTGTAGGTGCCTGACTCTAGATTAGTTACAAAGTCCAAAGATTTGCAGAACTCAAAAACAGACTTACAGTCTCTTTCTTCAGCCTGTGGACGATGGATGGTGATTGCCTCTCCTTCTCTTTGTCTCTGGTCAGCAGCCACAGATGGTAGACAGACCTCCGCCACTGGATTCCTATAAGGTGAAGGGCGAGTCATTCCTATTTTGAGTCCAGGGCTGTCGAAGGTGGTATGGATGGATGGACTCTGGCAGGATTTATATAGTAAAAGAAGGTGGCAGGCTGGAGCTGACCGCTCCACAAAACTCAGCCATCCGTCCCTGGCAATCACTGAGGCAAACAGAGTGGTTTCCCCCCTTTTATAACCTTTAAAATATGTAGGGGGAAAATTGAGGGGGAAAATCTAAGGTACTGATTGGATGGGACTCTGGGGTGATCTTTGGAGGGAATAGTCTAGGGAGCTGAGTGGATGGAGACTCTGGGGTGATTTTTGGAGGCAAAATCCTAGGTGGTGATTGGGGAAGGCTATGAGGTGATTTCTGGAAGGAAAACTAAGACGATGAGCCCCTCTCACCCAGGAAAAAACAACAACCCAGCCCAAAAAAACTGCAAAGAGGCCTGTTAACATTGACAAGGCCTAACAAACATACACAAGATGCAAGCCTACACTTTCAATATGAATAGGCCAAGCTTTGTGCAGGCCGCAACAGGGGCCAACCTAGAGCACGATGGATGGATGTAATCCTTGAAGTGATTGGCTTGACTCTGAAGGAGCTGGGGGTGGCCACAGCCGACAGGGAGCTCTGGCATGGGCTGGTCCATTAGGTCACGAAGAGTCAGAAGCGACTGAATGAATAAGCAAAAACAAATGTTATACAGTGTTCCCTCACTGCTTCATGGTTCGCTAACTGTGGACTTGCTGTTTTGCGGCTTTTCCAAAAAAAAAATTTAATACAAGTAGTGAGGGAACACTATATATAACAGACTTGAGTTGCATTGTAGACTTATTCCTCCGGGGCCGGAGAGGAGCTTCAGCGGTGGCTTCTTCCTCTGGGTCTAAAGAGGGGCGCCAAGGCAGCTTCTGGTGGGGCCAGAGAGAGCTGCCAAGGCAGCTTCCACCACGGCCATAGAAGGCCACCAAGGCAGCTTCCTCCAGGGCCAGAGAGAGCTGCAAGGCAGCTTCTGCCATGGCTTCTTCCTGATTGCGCTTCCTTGGGTGACCGGGTGAGACCGGGTGAGAGTCCCATGCCAGTAGGGAAGCAGGGAGGGAGAAGGGGGGCTCAGCAAGGGGGAAAGAGGAGAGAGAGAGAGAGAGGAGAGAGAGAGAGGAGTGGGCTGAGCTATACTTTACAGTATATAGTATAGTGTCCTTACATTGCAGTTTTTCACTTATCATGGGGGTTCCTGGAACGGAACCCCTGCGATAGGTGAGGGAACACTGTATCTATTTTTGGAATTATTCTGAAACTCTTAAAACACTTCTTTCCAGAGCCTGGACTATTAACTTCTTTAGAACAGAGCTTTCCAAAATCACATTTAGAAGTTACTCCACCTGCTTTTCCCAAGGCCCTTTCTCCTTCTCTGCTATTGCAGACTTTACAATTGCTCCAACAGCTCTAAAAAGGCTCTAAAAGCTACATTGTTATTTGATACAGTGTTTCAAAATGCCATTAATCATTACATGAGGATGAGATCAAAGAACTCTTTACAGAAATTTTTGCACTAATACTTACTATCACATTCCTTACTGATACTTTCTTGAGGGAGGCAAACCCTCGGGGTTGATAAGAGAATGGCATAAAACTTCAACATTTCCTGTCAAAGTACCTATAAAATGCCCTGTAAAAGGGAGGCTTGCAAATAACAAGAAACTCATTATAGAGTAGGAAGCCTGCAGATCTTTCGGCTTCCAGAGGCACCCACTTATCCCAAAAAGTCCGTTAAGAGAAAATACTTTTTAAAAAGGTAAAACAAACCTCTAGCTTTAATTAAATGTAAGGCTGTCAGACTGAGATTCATTCATACCATAAGAGGGAAGTGAGGTTGTGCATCTTGAAAGGTCATATCCCTTTTATTTAAAAAAAATCCAGTTTCTTCCTTTCAATAAATGCATCCGGAATAGCAGTGAACTGCAAAGAGGCCTGAAGGTAGCCTGAAAAAGAAGTAGCGGCTACCATACCACAGGTGTGAACCTTCAATTAAAAATCACCTTGTTTTTCTGTCTTCACTAATGAAATTTAGGTCTTCAGATATGACAGGCAGAGAAGTCGCCTTGCAAAGGATTTTTTTGGTGCATGCACACACATCCTTAACAGGAGCTGAGATGGTGTGCTTGCAATGTAGGCATCAAGGAATGGGTTTCTGAGCGAGGCAGCAGCAATACAGGAAGAGGCAAAGGGCAGTTGGCCCTCTGTATCCATGGATTCTGCATCCACGAATTCTGCATCCATGAATTCAACCAACCACTGCTTGAAAATATTCAATAAAAAGTCAAAAATCATACTTTGATTTTCCATTTTATAGAAGGGACACCATTTTACTATGTCATTGTATATAATGAGACTTGGGCATCCATGAGTTTTGGTATCCCCAGAGGGTCCTGGAACCAAAACCCAGTGGATACCAAAGGCCCACTGTAATGAAGTTCTGACGAAAGAAGACGATGCCCTGAACATGCTCTATTGCAAGTAGATTGTAGCCATTTTGTCATGAGGAGGCCTAGTCCTTTTAAAAGTGTCAAGTACATCTAAACTTGGCACAAATTTAACTGCCTTGGGTCAAGTCTAATGGATCCTGAGGGTTGTACTTTTTCAAGGACTAAATTACAAAGCCCATGATTCCATAGCATTGCACCAGGGTGGTTAAAGTGGTGTTAAACTGCATTAATTGTTCCGTTCAGTGTCCCCTTCAAGGTAAAAAGAGCCTTATTGGGTCCCCCCCCCTTTTTATTTCAGCAATCAATCTACTGGCTCTTCGAAAATGTGTTGAAGGATGGTATGAAGCAAGGTGAGGGAAACAAGGATTGTCTGTATTGGGGAAAGTGAAAAGGGGGGAGTATAAGTAAAATTAGAAATGTTAAAATATATGAGAAGTAAAGTAGAACTTATACTTTTAATAATAGCAGTAAAAAAACAGTAGTCTATGTGTGGCATGTGATTCTTCCTCAATGTAAAGTACTCAATGTAAAGTTGAACTTATACTTTTAATAATAGCAGTAAGAAAACAGTAGTCTGTGTGTGGCATGTGATTCTTCCTTTTCTTTTCATCAAAAGGCAAGGCAGTCAAAACTATGTCACAATAAAACCTTTCACAGTGCATCTTGAAATGTCCCACAGAAATAACATTGAAAACCTTACCACAGTATTACAACTTAATTGGCAGTAAGTTCGCTCCTTCTTTTCTTTTTTTTGCAATATAATTGTAACTTGTAGTTAGTATTGCAGTTGCCTTTGGAGATTTATGTATCCATATAAAGTTATGTTAGTAATTTGATTTACTTTCCTTCTGTGTACCATATAGCGTCTTGGTGGAACAAGAGATCCTTGCCAAATAAATGTGTGGAACGGCACCACACCAGCACATACAATTTTGTACCTATGATTTGATTGATTTTTCTCATGTTTGAGGAATGTCTAATGGGCAGGAATTCACTTCTGAACATAGGTCTTTCTAAGGGGATTTATATCTGCATGAAACAGAATAGAAGTTTCATAGCGCCATTATTATTATTATTATTATTATTTACAATATTTATATTCTGTCCTTCTCACCATGAAGGGGACTCAGGGTGGATCACAGAACATACATATGTAGCAAACATTCAATGTAATTTTATACACACGAAGACAGATAATTATTCATAGATAGAGGTATATATATTGGCTTTCTCCATGTTTTGGCATCTTGGAGGCTTTGTGCTCAGTTCCGGCCACGGGGTGGGGGTGCTGTTGCTTCATCTTCTTGCCAAAGATCTTTGTTCATAACTTCCTCCTTTTTATTGAATCACCAGCATTCCTTATGGGTGCCTCAGAAAACCTGTCTAACTACTTTGGGAAGCTTTCTAGGTTCCAAAAAAGGCTTTACATTCATTTAAAGTTCCAAAAGTGAGAGCTTAGAACACTGGATGGGGTGTTAATGTTTTCCCTTCTTTTTCTATTTCCCTTCTCCTGACGTTCCCTTGTACTTCCAATGTGTTAATATCTAACCAGCTCTGAACTAAGAAATTAAGATCCTTCTGTTTCCACTTTCTAAACCAGGCTATTAGAAAAGGTCAGAAGCAGGGCAGACAGTTCCTCATGCTCTAAGAGAGAGAGAGAGAGAGAGAGAGAGAGAGAGAGAGGGAGAGATGTCCTCTTTTACAGATATGTTTTCCAAACCAAGACACAGCATAGTGTGAGTCCTATCACAAATTTATGTTTCAATTCTGCCTGCCAACCTTCGTGCTCTAAAACAGAAAACACTTAAATAATTCCTCACCACCATACTCCTAAATCATCATATACCATTGCAATCCCTCTTGATGCAGTCTTGGACAAGTCTAATAAATGAATGGCAATCAATATGTACACTAGGACTGAAGAAACATCTCACTCTATGCATGGTTATCGAGTGAAGGGAGTTAAAATGTGCAAGATATCAGTGTTTAATGAGTTTTGTGGTGACCAGAAATGTAAGCAGAACATATCTGCTGTTTACAAGACTTCACTTTAGCAGCATTTTGTAGGTTGTTTGTGTGTGTGTGTGTGTGTGTGATTCATTCCATGCTGACTCCTCAGCTGCTTTGCTGCAGGCTATATTGCTTGCGTGAGAATTGACAACTTGTTCTCAGCACACAGCTCATTGATGAAGTTGCAAAAACAACCTGAAGGGAGGAGGCTATTCCAAATGTAATCATTATTTTCCAGAACTTGTAATCTTTGGGGAAGTGATGATCTGCCATTGCATTTTAATTTACAGGATTTGCAACGTATCTGTCTTACATGGCTGACAGATACTGAGATTTCACAGGTGGGAAGCAAGCTTTGCACCAAATGTCTGCAAAATATTTCAGCTGTCAGACTTCTTCCACAGCTCGACTAAGATGGAAACATTCCCTGTTCACCCTCATCATGCCTCATGAGTAAATATAACATTGTTTGTGATGCACAAGACAAAATGCCTTTAATTCCCTCAGATCACTCGCATCTCCAAGAATTATGGCCATGCCGTAGAAAGAAATCAAATAAACGGTGAGAAGAGGTGATGACAATGGGCCTCCCATTTCTCACAAGCCAGTCTAAGATGGATGGGAACCAGAAAAGAGCAGAAATGGGGAAAACACATTTCAAAAATCCAAAGCCATTGAGACATGTAAAGGACATGACATGGGCCAGCTATGGATTTCACAATTTTCAGGCTGTTGTTTACAAGTACAATGCTTCCTGCATAAACTATTGAAACTTCTAGTACCTTAAAGATACCTTATTACTTTAGCAGACCAAGGCTGATGTTTGGTTTGATTTCCAGCATGCAGGGGGGGATGCTGCTCAGAGAATCTTATCTCATCGTATTTGGCACTAAAACTAAACTACAATACTTTAATAGAAATGTAGAATAGAAATTCCTCCCAGAAAGAAGCAGCATTGAAGAGCAATAATTATATGGAATAAAGATGGAAAGCTTTCAGCTTTGACAGTGGATGCTTATCCCATATTGTGTGTATGGGTAAAGAGACATTAAATGGTTAGGATCTTGAAGTGAGCCTAATTGCACACAGCTGTGTTGAAAATGGAAGCAATTAGATGAACATATCTTGGGTATGTTCTGAAAGGAGCGCACTCTCGAAATGTCTTTTGTTTTGGATACCCCAAGATAAAACCGAGAGATAGATCTAAAAACTTCAGAAAGATTCGTAGCCTTAATAATGGCCCATTTTGAAAGCTTACAGTTCAAAAGCCTTGAATAGCTGTTGTTGATATTATTGAAAGGGGGGGATTGTGGTGGGAATGGTAGATGAGCAATCATCATCAAAGAGAGAACGCCTTAAAGGAGAACATCTGATATCTGTGATAATATCTGAAACTGGGTCAAAATACTTAGGTACATGTTGAGCAGCAACTTCAGAGAAGTGGAGGCATTGTGGCACCACACGGCTAGTGTCTGTTACTCAGTGCCTGGAGTGACACTGGAGTGACACTAGGCAGAGCAACAAGGCAAGAAAGAAAGAAAGAAAGAAAGAAAGAAAGAAAGAAAGAAAGAAAGAAAGAAAGAAAGAAAGAAAGAAAGAAAGAGGATTCCTCATCTCCCATCTCCCCTTTCTCCCTCCTGCATCATTCTGGGAGCCCAAGTTATGTCACTCCAGGCAATGAGTATCTTGTGGCATCTAATGGTTGCCAATCTGTGCACTGATGTGAGTCACCTTTGGACAGAAAAGAATGGGATAAAAATGCTGCAAATAAATGACCAACATTAGCCACCTTTGTCCCACTGGCTGCTACAACAACAAGAACAGGAGGGAGATGGTAAGGATGGCCGTTTGGCAGTGCCAGACCAAGTTTGGTGCCACTGGATGGCCAGGACTCCCTCCCACCTCTGCATCAGCTGGGGGGTTCCCAGTCAAAACCATCCTGGGACCAATGTGGCATTGCTACTCTGGGTGGGCCTCAAGATAAATAGTCCATGTAGAGCTGCCCCAGGACTGCTGCTTTGACACAGTAAGGCATCACATGGAAGTCTCACATTTGGTCCTGAAATCTCAAGGCCTGCCTGCCCTGGACAATCCACTAGCAACACCTTAAAAACAAACATGTTTTGGTAAAGTCAGCTTTTCATGTGCCACAAGATACTTCGTCATTTTCTTGGAGGTTATCTTCTGAAGAATGTTCAGAAGATAACCTAAGTAGGGGAAGAACTCTTGACATGAATTCGTGGCTTTTTCTTCGCGAATGTAGATTCAGGAAGGACTCATCTCATGCTTTCTACAAGTGTGTCGATGATTCGGAGGTTGGATGTGTCCTTTGAGCCTGTACAATGGATTTTTCTGGTAGAGCGCAGCGTGCACAGAACTGGTCTCACCCTTTAAATCAAAGGTTCATCTGCCAGGGCCTAGCAAGCTGGGATGGTGGCAGCGATGTCCTCAGGTCGTAGGTTTGGTTCGAGTTTCCTTCTCTAGATAGTTGAC
Source organism: Anolis apletophallus (assembly GCA_030556195.1). Classification (NCBI taxonomy): domain Eukaryota; kingdom Metazoa; phylum Chordata; class Lepidosauria; order Squamata; family Anolidae; genus Anolis; species Anolis apletophallus. Next base: position 59,744,120 of record JARBWK010000007.1, on the reverse strand, counting down.
CTTACAAGGTTAAACGAGCACCATCTGCCTGGGTTTGAAATCTGAGTTTTCCTTCTCCTACGATGGTTGCCAAAAGGCTAGAGAACCCATCCTGCCCTTTGAAGCTCTTTGTCATACCCTTCGGTTATTATGACCTGTCTGGCATGGGAGGCCCTACCGGTGACTATTATGCCACTGCCAGCATAGCTCACAACTTCATTAGGGTACACAAGCCTCTCCCCCACAACAAGGGGGCGCGAACAGAGAGGTGACATGAATTAACAAGAAGATAACAAACGGTTGATCTTCTGACCAGACATTTGCGTGGACCTACTTTTTTCCCTTGCTGATCCATAATTGGATTTGAAGCAGGCATGCAAAATGTGTCTCCCTAGAACAGCCTAAATATCATTTAAGGCAACAAAGTGTTCTAATCTTAAAAGCTGTGAGCAAGGTCAACCCTGGTTACTGCTTAGATGGGAAACCACCAACGAATACCAGTTGCTGTAAGCTACCCTATATACTAAAAAATTCAACAACAAAAAAACCCTGAATCAACTTATTTGCAGGTCAGTGTACTTCAACTGTTATTTTAAAAAAAGGAGCCACCCTCTTCTCTGACTCAAATGGTGAAAGGCAAGAAATTAGTCCATCCCAGGAGAACCTTGAAGAAGCATTGACCCGCTCTACTCTCTTCGCCTTAGCACTGTGTCTGGCCTTTGTAAATGCCTAAACAGGAACACAATGGCAAGCAGGGACAGCTGATCCCTGAGGCATCATTGGTGCTTTTTTCTCTTTGTGGAATAGTCCTTGGTTTATCCATGGGTCATATCAAAATATGTAATTATGGCTTCAAAACCTGCATGAGGTTGACTTGTACACAAGTATTTTGTTGTGGTTTTTTATTCGTTCAGTTGCTTCTGACGCTTCGTGAACTCATGGACCAGCCCACGCCTAATGTTGCACCTCAGAACCCAGGCAGTCCCCCCCCCCCTAGATCACACACACACAGGCAAATGCAATGATGTATTTTTATTTAGAATCAAGCTACACGTGGCTTCAGATCTGACAAAAGTTTTCCCAGGCCAGGTAGATATAGAAACTAACTCTTGTGTGCCCACCACACTCCCTTCCTCTAATCTCTCCTGGAAGCTGAGATAGAATCCCTCCTGTTGAATTCCTTCTCATTAGCATGCCCAGCTGCATCGCTATCAGAATGGGAACGAGAAAACTCCCTATCTCCCATCTCACCATCTGGGAAGGGAGTCGCCACTCTTTCCTGAGACCCAAGGCCGCCTGGCCTTTCATATTCATCAGAGTCTAATTCCATGTAATCTTCACTAAATTCATCTGCGGTCCCATAACCCTCCAGCCATGTATTATCCCATTGCAGGCTCTCTTCTGAAGTGTCAAAGGCATCAGGCCACCCATCATCCTCTATCTCCCCAGGGTCAACTGGTGCCTGGTCCGGAGCCCCCAGGGTCTGCCCAAGTCCACCAGGCTGAAACCCTACACCTGAGCTCCTTGTTGGCCGTGGCCACTCCCAGCTCCTTTAGAGTCAAGCCAGTCACTTCAAGGATAGCATCCATCCATCTTGTCCTTGGTCAGCCCCTCTTCCTTTTTCCTTCCTTTCCCCTCTGCATAATTGTCTTCTCTAAGCTCTCCTGTCTTCTCATTATGTGGCCAAAATACTTCATATTTGCCTTTAATATGGTATATTTCAGAGGAACACACCTATGAGTATCCCATGTCTATACAATTAATGGGGTCACAGTATGTTGACAGCCAACTTGAAGGCACATACATAGAGAGTACCATATGGTTTGTTCTTTCTTTTATCCTGGATCCACCTCCATGTTCATAGAAGGAAGCTGGGCTATTTATCCAGCACCTTCATGTGGCCAGGAAATAATAATACGTGCTGCTTAGGAAGTTTTAGAAGCTTTGGAATTTTGCATCTATTCTCATGCAGTAAACAAACTAGGCTGACATTACTCAAGTACATCTGCTGCAAAGCCAAAGTTGTATATGGAAAGATCCTGATACGTGTGCATGTTAAATACATCATATCTTCTGTGACAATCAGCAGCTTATGGCCTGGATCTCAATAAAAGCTTTTAGGTAAGGAAGGACATGAACTTTTCCAGAGATATATTTTTCATAGAAAGTAATAATCACTTAGAGAGCTTTTTAAGGGTTTCCTCAATGAACCCATATTACTTCAAGGATATCAGAAGCTAGTATTATATCAACAGCAACAAAAGCAACAAGAACAATCTAAAGTCATGCAAGGCTGAGATTGTGGATTTTAGCTTTCAGATGAGTGGATAACATTTATGTACATGAAGCTGTTGTATTTCTCATTCTTGAAATAATATGTGCACCATGGCATATCATTTTGCTGACAAGCAATTGGCAGGTAGCTTTTACAATAGCAAGATGGGTTCACAGCATTGAATGTGTTGATTGCTCATGTCAATCCCTTTGTAATTTTAAACTAGTAGTAATTAGGGCTATAAATCTCTCTAAAGTATAATTAGATTACTATTTATACCAATTGTCGTTAACAGCAGCCTGAGACAATTACTTTTGGGGTTCCATGGCTGACAAAAATGCATTTAAAATAATAATTGCAGTGTTTCAAGCAATCTATATAATGGAGATACATAACGCATAATATGGAGTAAATTAGACAGTGTCTCAGACCCAATGAGATGAAATGACTGTTGTGCTCATATAGGTATTAATCATTCATCCTGGAAAGAAGTGACGAGTGGAGTGTCACAGGATTCCATCCTGGGCCCGGTTCTGTTCAACATCTTTATTAATGACTTAGAATAGATGAAGGGTTAGAAGACATGATCATCAAGTTTGCAGATGACACCAAATTGGGAGGAATAGTCAATACTACAGAAGACAGGAGTAGAATTCAAAACCATTTTAACAGATTAAAGAGATGGGCCAAAACTAACAAAATGAAGATCAACAGCAGGGGTGCTCATTAGGTAGATCGCAATCGACTGGTCGATCCCAGGACCGAAGAAGGTCGGTCCCCGCTGGATGGGGCACTTCTGAGGGGGCAGAGCCAGGCCGCACAAAACCCTGCCCCCTTTCCCCAGCTCTAGAATGCGGAACAATGGCTTCAAACTACAGGAAATGTAGTTCCACCTAAACATTAGAAAGAACTTCCTAACTGTGAGAGCTGTTTATCAGTGGAACTATCTGCCCCAGGGTGTTGTGGATGCTTTTAAACAGATGCTGGATGGCCATTTATTTATTTATTTATTTATTTATTTATTTATTTAGAATATTTATACCCTGCCCTTCTCGACCCCTGGGGGGAACACAGGGCGGCTTCCATTCAGTAGCAATTTAATGCCTCCATACAATAAAATACATAACAAAACCAATAATTAAATATAGTTTAAAATATTTGATCAATGCAATTTTAAAATTTACTAAAAATATCAAACTGCTGACTGTCAGGTGTGCTTTGATTGCGATTTTCCTGCTTTTTGGCAGGGGGTTGGGCTGGATGGGCCATGAGGTCTAATCCAACTCTATGATTCTATGATTTCTAAATGAACTCTTTTCCATGTTCAAAAAGACCATGAGACCCCTTCATCGAATAGCACTCTGGGGCTCCATTTTCCTTTGAAATCTATGCTGCATTTATCAACAACGATCTGCAAGTCAGAAGCATCAGAGCCAGAAGGAAGGAGATGCTTTGAGGATTTGGGAGGCGCAATAAGGTGCTGAAGGACAGAGCTGTGACAGTGAGCTGGCCTCCCTTGCATTTCTTAGTTTGGCTCACAGTCCACAAGTATGTCTTCTCACTCCTGGCAAAATAAATTTCTCCTGTTCTGTGGCACAGGACAGTGTGATCCTGACCTTTACTTGAAGCCACAAAATCCTTTTAATTAATATTGGCCTAATCTCAAACACAAAATTGCCAGGACTGTAATGCATACAGTTATTCCTCCATATCCGCAGGTTTGACTTTTGTGGATTTGATAATTTGCGAATTTTATTGATAAGCTCTCTCTGGGAATCTCTAGATCCTCCAGCATGACTCTATGATCAACTTACACCATAAGTTTACCATAGAAAGCACTTGTGTGGGCATTTGTAGCTTCTCCAGCATAATGCTGTGGTCTGCTTCTGCCTGATGTTGAACATAGTGTCACTGGACATCTTAGAGATAAAGAGGCATTCACCCAGGTCTTTAAAAAGTGGGACTATTTTCACTTTTTGCAGGGGTTCGACATGCCAAACCCCAGTGAATGTTGAGGATGGTTGTACAGTTATCTTAATCACAAAAGGCAAGGCAACTAAGAGAAATAAGAATGGTATGCATTCTTTTTTAAAAATAAGTGTTTTTATTGATTAAAATACAACAATCACAACATAGAATGGTATGCATTCTTATGAAATTTAATGTAATACTAATTGCTGCTGCTCAGTAAAAATCAAATCCTCCAAAATGCTTGGAAACTGTTTAAAAATACTTTAAAACAAGTCAACTAAAATGCATTCCTAAAATAAGAAAGAGGCCGGGAAAGTCCAAGAGGACATCGGCATGGCTTACAAATGAAGTAAAAGATGATTGGAAAGAAGAAAAACAGCATCTGAGAGTTGGTTTGTACGTAGAATTTTTTAAAAAGGCAGGCAAAAAAGGCTTTTGACAAAGTCCTCACCAAAGGCTCCTAAATAAGCTCTTCAGCCATGGAATCAGAGGACAGGTCTTGTCCTGGATTGGAACCTGAAACATGTAGATCTTAAGTTTCTAGAACTTCCTGCCCTTTCATGGGTCCTAATTTCCCAGGAGAAAAGAAATGATTATAAAGTGATAATTCCTGCATAAGAAAATGAGATCAAACCTTAGGTTTACAACTCAGAAAATCTTTAGAATAGGGTGCCAGCTTTGTTGAGCATTTAAATTTCCATCGGTCATGTTCTTGTGCCTCTTTCCTCAGCTTTTCTAAGACCTAGAATTGTCTCTAGTTGTCTGTCATTTGTGAGCATACTTGTAGGTGTGCATGTCTTGAATGAATATTATTTATAACCTTCTAAGGTCTGCCACAGAACGCTTTGACCTAGAATTGTCTCTAGTTGTCTGTCATCCATTCAGTCTTGAATGATATTATTTATAACAAGGTTAATCTCCATTCAGCATATTACAATTATAGTTTTTCTATATTAAAACACTTGAAGTGTATTTGTTCCTGTAGTATATATTTATATCTCCAGTAATTTTAGCTTAGGTGGAAATGGTACGTCAAAGATCAATGTTATGGCACCACCTATTATGCCAATTTTTTTTTTAAAAAAAGAAGGGCCGCCACAAGGATACACCTAGTCACGGACCTCCCAGAATTATTATAAGCTACAGGAAGTCTGGGTAGCTCAATGAAAGTCAGATTTGTAATGGTCAAAAGAAAAGGCACACCCATGAAAAATAAAATATAGCAGCTCCAAAGTGCTGCTGGCATTCATTATTTAATTCCAAAAGGCAGGGGGTAAGTGGACAGTCATTAATAAAGCATTGCTGTTTTGTGCCTTTTCAACTCAAACCATACACCAAACTGGACCTTGAAAAAAGCACTAATGGGCCTAAAATATTAAGAATGTTAAATGAGCTTTAGGCATAAGGGACAAGGATTTTTTTTTAAAAAAAACTTCTCATTGAGAGGTGGCAATTGGGGGGTGTCAAAATATATGGCACATTACACTAGCTAGCAGTTTATGACAATTCTTCTATTTTGGTTATCCAATAAACACATGCCTTTGTTTATAAAACCAAGATAGAGTTTCCTGGTTATGAAACCAAGATTTGTTCAATAAAACACTTCTCCAAGCATATAATCTTTTAACTGCTGACACTACTAGGAACTGTATACTTGACTCCAAGGAGGAAGGATCAGCACTCAATTTATATTTATTTGTATTTGTAATAAGCTGCCAGAATTTTTTAATATGCCAGAATATTATATATGCATGAGGCCCCCAAGGCATTATGGGGAAACTGAGATTTGCTGTTTCAAACATATCTTCAGGGTTTCAGGCTGGGTGCCACTGTCTGTCCCTGCTGCTGCTATTGCTGACTGTGACCTCTTGGAAACTGGACATCAAACTCATGCATCCCAGGGATCCCTCAAATGTGTTGGTGCTTATACTTTTCAATGTGAATTAGTAGTACTCAAGCCTACCAGTGCTGGTCTTAAAAGCACCTGGGACAGCCAGAGCCTTTGAATCACCAACCGTCAGATGTGTTGATGAATGAAGTGTGTGAGTGTGTTGCTCCCTTTTAGCCAATCTGTCTGTCTCTGACACTTTCAAGAGACATCGATTAAACATGAACAAACCTTTCTTGGGCCTCTGCACTGAGGTCACAACGTTATGGTCCAGATGCTCTGAAATTCTCCTTAGGTGGTTTCACCACAGGCCTGCTTCCCATCAACTACCGTGTTTCCCAAAAAAGACACCCCTGATTGTAAGACGATCGGGGGTCGGGGGGTCGGCTAATATAAGCCGCACCGAAAGTAAGCCATACCTTGTCCCGCCACCCGCGCCGCCGCGGCCGCAACCAGCCCATCGGCGCGGCACACCTCCGTGGCACACCTTTCCGCCAGGCCTCCAAGCAAGGGAGGGAAAGAGAGCCAGAGGCGTGGCGAGGAAGCGCCGTGTCAGAGTGACGCGCCACCCGCCACGCCCTGGCTCCTTCCCCTCCCTTTTCGTCAAGCAAGGGGGGAAGGAGCCAGGGGCGGGCGGGCGCGCTCTCTGGCGCGTCGCTGCCTCGTCCGCCCTGGCTCCTTCCCCCCTGCTTGGGCGAAAGGGAGGGGAAGGAGCCAGGGGCGTGGGGAGGCGCACGTCTCTCTGGCGGCGTCGGCTGCCTGTCCGCCCCTGGCTCTTCCCCCTCCCCTGCTTGGCGAAAGGGAAGGAGCCAGGGCGTGGCGAGGAAGCGCGTCACTCTGGCGCGTCACTGCCTCGTCCGGCCCTGGCTCCTTTCCCCCCCCTTGCTGACTAAAGGGAGAGGGAAGGAGCCAGGGGCGTGGCGAGGAAGCGCGTCTCTCTGACTCGTGTCGCTGCCTCGTCCGCCCTGGCTCTCTTTCCCTCCCTGCTTGGACGAAAGGGAGGGAGGAGCCAGGGGCGTGGCGAGGAAGCGCGCGTCACTCTGACGCGTCACTGCCCGTCCGCCCTGAGCTCTTTCCCTCCCCTTGCTTGGACGAAAGGGAGGGGGGAGCCAGGGCGTGGCGAGGAAGCGCGGCGTCCACTCTGACGCGTAAGCTGCCTCGTCCCGCCCCTGGCTCCTTTCCCCTCCCTTGCTTGGACGGAAGGGAGGGAAGGAGCCAGGGCGTGGCGGGAAGCGCGCGTCACTCTGGCGTCGCTGCCTCGTCCGCCCTGGCTCCTTTCCCCTCCCTTGCTAGGACGAAAGGGAGGGGAAGGAGCCAGGGGCGTGGCGGAAGCGCGTCACCTGACGTCGCTGCCTCGTCCCGCCCCTGAGCTCCTTCCCCTCCCTTGCTTGACGAAAGGGAGGGAAGGAGCCCGGGGGCGTGGCGAGGAAGCGTCACTCTGACGCGTCGCTGCCTTCGTCCCGCCCTGAGCTCCTTTCCTCCCCCTTGCTAGACGAAAGCGGGAGGGGAAGGAGCCAGGGGCGTGACGAGCGCCGGCGTCACTCTGACGCGGCGCTTCCTCGCCACGCCTCTGGCTCCTTCCCTCCCCCTGCTTGGACGAAAGGGAGGGGAAAAGGTCAGGGGCGTGATGAGGCGGCAGCGTCACTCTGACGCGCGGCTTCCTCGCCACGCCTCTGGCTCTCTTTCCCCTCCCCTTGCTTGGAGGCCTGGCGGAAAGGTGTGCCGCGGAGGTGTGCCGCGGCCGATGGGGCGATTCTTGGCGGCGTGACGGCGGCGGCGTGGGCGTGGCGACGGGCACGTCTTGGGTTATATAAGACGTACCAAAGTAAGCCGTAAGGGACTTTCGGGGGGAGAAAGTAAGGCGCTGTCTTACTTTCGGGAAACACGGTATATCTGCAGAAATAAAGTGCCTTGCTTTTTGTTTGGACTTTTAAAGGTCCAGTCACACAAATCACCCACAAGAAGGCCTTTCAGTCTCAATGGAGTATTAATACTAGCTCAGATGATGCATTTTCCACATGTGTGTGTGCATGGGGAAGCAATGCCAAGGGAGAACATCCAAGCCAGCTTCTAAAAGACACTTTATGTAGAACCAGGGAAAGAGAGCAAGTCACAGTTCAATTTGTGGCTCTGGAGACCTACTCTTCAGTACTATCCTCTTAAAATAAAACCTTATTGTCGATCAAGGACCTCATCACAAAGGCCCATGGATTCGTCATGCATTGGCGCTGAATACATGGGGTCCTGGCAAGATGTGTGGAGAAACTGTTGCACCACACCCTGCATCACCCACCTTATCTTGACCCCCATCCCACAGGGGAAGCATCATCACCTGGCTTCCCTCCTGCCCCCCGCCCCCCAAACACACACTGTTCCTAAGGCAGCACATGAAGCCTCTCGTGTTCCTGAAGTAGCAGCGTACGCTGCTTGCTCTCCTCATTTGGGCTCCAAAGTGGAGAGCAAGTGGTGTACAATGGGCAAATCAGCCCGTCTGATGAGCGTGCAAGTTAGCAATTTGTGGCAGAGTGATGCTACTACAGTAGAAACCAGCATAACCCATTAAGGAGATATATTTTGAGGTTCAAAGTATTTGTAGCATGAAACAAATACCGTTAGCTTTATGAGATAGCCATACCACACAGAGTTGTGGAATAATCTTAGAGAAGCAACATTCAAGAGAAATTCATTTGGCAAATGCATACAGAGAAACACCATGTAACAAAACCTCTAATAAAGGAGCTCCTTTTTACAGAGACTTTATGGGGACTCTTGTCTTGTCTTCTGTACAGCTTGAAGGTTTTGGGGGGTTTTTTGGTTGGTTGGTCTTTACAGCATTAGCAAGAAGGACAGACTTTAATTACTGAGTTGCAGCAGGATGACTGACAAGAAAGCTGGGATTGGACTTGATGTATTCCACTATAGGCAATCCTACTGTAGCTGTGTGTAATTATATACAACAAGCAAGGTAAACAGCTACCTCCACTATTGCTTACTGAGCATATATGAACATCAAAACTGAAAGAAAAGGGGAGAGATTAATCTGTTTCACCAACTACTGTGGCATATTGAAAGGGTGTAAATGTATCTGTTTCGCCACAAAAAGTGGAAATCAAAAGAAAAGTGAGGACTGTCAGTGGAAAGAAATCATCCTAGTATGCAGTTTGAAAGAAGCTTTCAAGCCATCTATAAAAGATGGATACATTGTTGTTTATTTATGTATGGCTTCCATTGCAAGCATGCTTGGTGGGGACTCAAGGGAGGTCCATCCCAGTGACTGCCCCTTAACTGTGTACCTTGTTCACAGGGAGGCCATAATGTCCTCCTCCTTGTTTTTTTCTGTCAACAAGCTAAAATGTTATTCGGATAGTAGGGTTATAAAACAAAAAAGTTGTTAAAGAATAGGCTAGTTTTTGAGTTGTTTACCTTTGTAATTGTATTTTATTCCTTTATTGATTTGTTGAATTCTTTTAATACTGAAAATAATTTAATTCAATTTTAATGCTACTTTTCACATGTTTTTAATTGTATTGGTCTTTGAAATATATGAGCACATTTCAACCCCAAATTTTGGGGTAAAGTGAGTACATGATCTATCTCTCTAACTCAATCAAAAAGAGTAGATATTTTTTCATGTCTGTTTGATTTGAGAAAGCTGTTTAGGTAAGATCTCCATCTTAATTTCCAAACAGGAAAAATATTCACAGTGTGTTTTTGAATGACAAGCTATGAGAAACTATAGTTGGTACTAAATGTATAAATGCTTAATGACATCATAAAGTACTGTCCCTAGCTTTTGGTCTAAGAACCTCAAAACCTACGGTAATCCTGAATTACCAATCTGAATTATAGGATCATAGGATCTTAGACACTAGAAGGACTACCTTGTACAACTCCCTGAATGGCAGGACTCAAGTGTATCTGTGAGAAGATGGTGTGGTCTGAGTTCCTCTTCCCCAGATCTAGAATCTGGCTGGTGGCGAATCCCTTTTGATATATAGACTACTAATGATTGTGCATACCTTTCCAACAACCGAAGGAGAACTTTTGCCTTCTGTTGTAGAGGGAAGTATGATCCTCTACAACAGTGTTTCCCAACCAGTGTGCCATGGCACACTAGTGTGCCATGAGAGATCATCAGGTGTGCCATGGGAAATTGGAACCTCCAATGCCCTTTCTTCCCCATCCTGCCGAACACGTTTTCTTCTCCACTCAGGCTCCCTTCTTCCCAGCCTCGCTCTGCTCGCTTTGCCTCACTTTGCTCTGGGGCGAGTCTGCGCAGTAGCGCCCGCACGGGTCACGTCTTCCTTCCTCCCCCCTCCCCTCCTGAACATGCTCACGCTGCCCCCTCAGATCAAAATGGCAGCAGAAGCAGCAGTGTAGAAGAAAAAGTGTTCGGCAGGAGGGGGAAGAAAGGGCGTGAAGGGGGAGGAAGAGGTCTCTGTCGAAAGTTGGCATGGGCAAACTTGGACCTTCCAGGTGTTTTGGACTCCAACTCCTATCATTCCTAGCAGCCTCAGGCTCTTTTCCTTTTTCTCCCTCAGCCACTTAAGCAGGAAAGGGCCTCAGGCTGTTAGGAATGATGGGAGTTGAAGTCCAAAGCATCCAGAGGGCCAAAGTTTTCCCATGCCTGTTTTAGGAACCTTAAAGTGGTGAGCCTCCTTCCAACATTGTGATTTTGGATAGAAAAAAAACAACAACATAACATAACATTGTTTGAGTCCAGAGTGCTCTCTGGGTGTAGGTGAACTACAACTTCCAAACTCAAGGTCAATTCCCAAGCAAACCCTTTCAGTACTTTCTGTAAGTAATGAGAGTTCAATATGCCAAGTTTGGTTCAATTCCATTGTTGCAAGAGTTCAGGATGCTCTTTGATTTTGTGTTAACTATAAATCCCAGAAACTGTAACCCCCAAATGTCAAGGTCTATTTTCCCCAAACTCCATCTGTGTTCACATTTGGGTATATTGAGTATTCATGCCATGTTTGGTCCTGATCCAACATTGTTTCAATCCACAGTGTTCTCTGGATATAGGTGAACTACTCCAAAACCCAAGGAGCCCACCAAACTCTTATAGTATTTTCTCTTGGTTATGGGAGTTTTGTGTGGGAAGTTTGTGTCTTTCCACCATTCCTGCCAGGATATCTATGTTGTGTTCATCGAAACAGGTCCAGGTTTCGCACTGAGTGTATAAATACATTTAAAAACATATTAACTATATACTGTGTTAGAGTGTCATTTTGGTTGGTGGTGTGCCCCAGGATTTTGTAAATGTAAAAACTGTGCCGCGGCTCAAAAAAGGTTGAAAAACACTGCTCTACAACATGTGTGTTGGAGCAAATGCACTGCCTCTTTGTGTAAGGATATAGGGGTGAAAAGGAGGACTTTTAACTTGTTGAAAATGCTGGGGAAAGTCCTCAACTGAAAATGTAGGGTATTGTAAAGAAAATTAAGATTCTTCCTGCAACCAAGAAAAACAACATGTAGATAAGCTTCCATCAGATTAATAGACAAAAGGTATCCTGATGGACAGCCTACTAGAAAATCTAAAGTAACTCTACCCCACATTTTCTGTATATAATAAGCCTGTTTAGAGATTTGAGATAGAAGATGAATTGAAAATGTGATTACATCTTGACCATGAAAGCGCATATTAGTGTGTGCATGTGTATTTTTATTTGAGCACATGTTGAAGCCTATGTTTTATAGAGGGAGTGGGAGCAGATGTGAGCCACCTTAATAAAAATCTGTTGAGCTTTTCTTCCTGGCCTTTGTCTGTTGGCTTAGAATTCACTAGTCTATATTCTACTATTGGACACAGAAATAAAAAAACAACCAAGTTGATACATGTTTAAATCTAGATTCCAAAGTAAGCATTTAATTAACAGCAATAGGAACACAAATAGTATTTAATCAGACAGCTGAACAGGAATCAAATAAAAGATGTAATAATGTAAAATGAGAACAGAGCTTGTGTGCATGTGCATGCACATAAACACACACACATCTATGCATCCCTGAATTTTACTTAATTTGCTTGAGTAATATCACATTCCATTTTATTGTGACAGAGTTGTTTCCAGTTTCCTGTACATTTAAATTGGAAATATTTGTTTTCAGCCACAGGGTTATAAATAATAAAAAGGGCATCTCAACACATTGAGATTATTTTGATTCAAATATGCAGAAAGATGAATGGACAGAAAGATAGGTGGACAGATTTGCAGGACAATAGCCTTTTAGATGGCTTATAAATATAGTACAGTGACAAATATTCCAGTAATAAAATAAAAATAATATAAAACGTAATGTACATCTAGGGATGAGTATCTTCACTCACACTATTGTCTGCAAGAATAAGAAGCCTGTAAATTGTTTTCCTCATCCATGTATGTGCTTGCCCATTCATGTCTCTTTGCATTTATACATAGAATTAAAGAATTTATATTTGCAAGATCATTTTCGTGCTAATTGTGCAAACAATTTTTGTACAAACTATGGTTGCTGAAGTCCTGTTGCAAGACCTTTATAAAGTAAAAGCCAAAGATAGTCAGTTTCCTTTTGGGGGAATGGGGTCACTAAGCCTGTGTTTCTATATGCTTTGGTTCACATGGCTTGGTAAGGGGTTGGGCTGGATAGTCCTTGTAGTCTCCTCCAGCCAGCCCTATGATTCTAAGAAATGAGGCTTATGCATATTGTGAAAATCTTTTGGAAGGAAAAGTGTTTGTTATCTTGCTCTACTGTTGACTTTCAAAAGTTACTGGTTTCTCACTGGTAACTTTTGAACAAACAACGTTATTAATAGCTTCATACCCCCTGCGTATCATACCCAGCCTGTTATCAGAAGCAACAAGTAGAACTCAACCAACCCTTTCAAACATTCAGCACAGCATAAAGAGCCAACAACCAGAAGTCTAAATTTGGAGTTGGAATCACATGGCCTTCCAAAGGATGAATTGTAACTCTAAGCATTCCTTACCATACTATGCTAGCTAAAACTATGATGACTTGTAGTGTATCAATATAGGGAGGATGACACCATTTTTATCCCTGGTATAAATCAATCTTAAAAGGCAAGCACAGGCAAGGCTTCCAAGGAAGGCAGAAGCTGAACCTGCATACAACCAAGAGCTTTCAGGCTCACAGCTGCCAAATTGTAAACATTGCAAAAGTTAGGTAGAGATGCACAGGTTTATACTCTGATGGTCCATTCAGACAGGGCTTTAAACACGGGAGTTCCTATTACAAAAAAATGAGGTGGCTAAACAAAGTCAGTGCTAAAATGTGCGCTGATTCGGACCAATTGATGGAAACCTCTGGATAAAAAGTTCCCCTTTTATCCCATTTCTGGCTGAAATATATGCATCTTCCTATGTCTGTGTGCCCCGGAAATATATGCACGCATGCAAATATGCTTGTATTTATTATATGCATATATACAGATCAGCGCATAACCATATACTGTATATATATATAAAACTTCTGCCGGATGTCCCCCCTTTTGCCCTCCTGTTTATCCTGAGACACAGAAGGGCTGTGAGGATGGTGGGGAAAGAAATCCTGGGACTGGCAGGTCTGCGTGGGGACCTGCTCTGAGGTCTCTGGTTTTTAAAAAAATATTCGGAGATATGGGGCTGTGTGGAAAGGCCCTGGGATCAGTGTTAGTCCGCTCCCCTGTTGAGAAATTAATCGATCCTGTGGTCCATGTCATGCCAGTTATTACTCATGTGATAGGATTAGTGAAATCATCAGGCATGTGCTTCTCAACTGAATAGGGAGCAGATCCAATTGAACCCAGTAAATAATTAATGGTAAGTGAGGTTGTGGGTATTTTCATAGTCTCTACAAAGCTCCAAAATTGCAACAAATACATAACTACTGGTTGCATATTCATAATAAATAAATAACTGCCCAAGGGGATTGCAACCAAACCTTTATTGAAAAGTCATGTATAGAGTCGTTGCTGAATTCTTGTTATTGCGGAATGTTTGCTTTTATTTATTGGAACTGTCAAGTCTATTGTGGTACTTTTATGGTATTGAATGTTTGCCTATTATGTTGTGAACTTTCCTGAGTCCCCATGGGGAGATAGGGCAGGATAGAAATAAAGTTTTACTTATTTACTGAACTTCAAGTTCCTAGTTTTTTCTCCCATCATAGTTGCACTGGATAGCATCAGGTTCAAAAACACAGCACTGGCAATCATATTTGCTGAGCTTAGTAGTGGACAGGAAACATACAGCATATCCAAAGCAAGAACTACATTATGCTCTTCCTCTGCTACTAATAGATTAGGGATAACATCAGTTTCCTAGTATTTATGGCCTCCATAAACCTTGCTTGCAGCGCCACTCTTAGCATTATATCTGGATGATGTGTGTTTTACTTTATTGAAAGAGTATCTAAAAGCCATGCACTGTAGTTTATAACTGGCCTCTAGATGATGCTAGGATGCTTTATACATAGCTCTGCTGAAGCGCAAATTTATTTTGAAAGGGCCTTAAACTGCCTCAAATTATTTGATAGGCACTGTCTATAGAATCAGTGGCTCATTGTCTACATTTACAAAACAAACAGGTCTATAGAAAAGATCCCCTCTGAAATGGTTGAGTATTCAGTCTTATTATCTGCCTGGGATTCAAATTTGACTGTTACAATAATGGGATTTCTATAAACAAATTCCCCTTGTGATTATTTTGGGAATGTCAGGAGTTCTGTGATCTTGATGAAGTGAATGTATATATGGAAATTAATGGGGGGAAAGTGTGCTAATAGAGAACATGGAGTTTTATGAAAATGTATTTTGGTTTGTTTCAGTGCAAGAATCCATGGAAACATATTCTGGAGAATGGAGATCCTGTGCAATAGTCTCAATCCATAAGAAGAAGAGGAATGCTTCAATGTCTCATGTTCCTTCCTTGTATGACTGACAAGGAATGAATAAGGAATTAAAATAGGAATAATAATAATAATAATGACACTATATTTTGCTCTCTCTCTCTGTGGATTACAACATACACAGATAGGCTAACATTCAATGCCTTTAATACAGTGGAATAACAATGGCATACAAATATTTATTTATTTATTTATTATTCGGTTTTATATTCCGCTCCTCCCTGTAGGCTTGGGGCGGATCACAACAGCAATCAACAAAGCAATAAAACAACAGTAATAAAAGACCACGAGGGTTACAGGTTCTTAAAACTCATGAACATGGTCATGCAATGCATTTCGGGTTATCCAAAAGCAAGTCTGAAATATACAGAACCAAGATAAAGGTTTCCCCTTTCATATCCAGCTTTCTGGAGGTGGTGCTCAACTCTGGCCATAGGAGGTGCTCTTGTTCCATTTCCAAGGTGAGGAACCTGTTGTTCGTAGACACCTTCTGGTTGTGTTGCTGGCATGGACACCTTTATTACCTTCCTACTGAAGTGGTACCTATTGATTTACTCACATTTCATGTTTTCAAACTGCTAGGTTGCCAGGAGCTGGGGCTAACAACAGGAGCTCATCCCAACCTGCGGCTTTGAACTGTCAACCTTAGTCAGCAGATTCAACAGTTCAATGGAATAACCCATTGCACCACTATAGCCTCAGTTAGGAACCTGGTTACCCACATAAAACATGAGGCGGAAGGTACCCACTTTTCCCCTATTACACTTAGTTCACATATTTCTATAATACCAATGCATGATTTACTACAGCTCAGTCTATGTGCATGTTTCTTTACCCCTAATAACATGATTTTGGTCAATTTTTTTACAATTTTATTTTTGCGATCAAGCTAAGCAAATACAGGAATCAATTATGTGCTCAGTCCCAATTACCTCTAAAGGGAATAAGGCAAGAAACAAAGGTTGAGCAGTCATAGCCTCCAGTGAAAGAAAGTTTCCTTCCTTTTCCTGGTGGGTAGAGAAAAAAAGGCTGACCTGTGACACTTCCCACCCATCAATGCTAAAAATAAAAGAATATGAAAGCTAAACTGCATTCATGTTCCAGCACACCAGAATAAGATTGGATGCAAGAGCTCAGGAAAAGAGGAAATGATGAAAAACAAATATCCTGTTCAAGGCATCTCAGGAGGGCTTGCTAAAAGCACTTCTCTCTACCTCATCTCACTTTCTAAAAGCAATTCCACCAAAAGAGAAGGAAAAATATATTTTTCCAGACCCAAATAGAGAACTGCTCTCTTCTGCATCCTACCATTGCCTGTTTATAGGTCCAGGTTTTCTACATGATGATGTTGAAGGTTTGGAACGTCTTTCCTCAGGAAGCAGACTGAGAGTTCTTGCTTTTATGACTTTTGTTTGGGAGGCTTGTGAAGATAGTCTATAGCAGTGGTTCCCAAACTTTTTTGGCCTACCGCCCCCTTTTCAGAAAAAAATTTACTCACCGCCCCCCTAGAAATTATTTTTTAAAAAAATGTAATAGCAATTTAACAGAAAGCTATATGTATTAATGCAGTGGTTTTCAACCTTTCTAATGCTGTGAGCCCTAAATAAGGTTCCCCATGTTGTGGTGACCTCATCCATATTTTCGTTGCTACTTCATAAATAATTTTGCTACTCTTATAAATTATAATGCAAATATCTAATATGCTTGCCGTGCCGCCGCCGGAGAGGGTTATGAGGGGACAGGCAGCCGCGGCCTATGGGGAAGAAGAAGCGAGGCCTGCTCTCCCCATGGAAGCCCTGGGCTCTCCTGCTCCCTCCACCACCTCCGCCGCTGCCTCCGCCAGGGAAGGCCATGCTTTCTTCCGCAGTGGCGGGAGGCTCTGCCAGAGGATGCGGAGGCCTTTACACTGCAGTCTTCAAACTGCACTGCATGTGGAGGTCAAAGCAAAGGGGTGGGACCAAAGAAGAGGGTTGTGCGACCCCTCCTAAATGACCAATTGTTCACCGCCCCCTTAAATGGGTTCACCGCCCCCAAAATTCCCCTGAGCCTCCCACCGTCCCCTTGGATTGCCTCACCGCCCACCAGGGGGCGGTACCACCCACTTTGAGAATCAGTGGTCTATAGAATTCCAATTTTTATGACAACTGAAGTTATTCCTTCTACTTTTTAGTTTTGAACAGTTAGTTTTGTCTTAACAGCATTATAAGTATCACACTTTGATAGAACTTGCTCATGGCTGCACTGTATTGCTTTATTTTGTATTTTAATTTTAATTTTGCATTTTAAGGGCACCTTTGTGTCAAAAGGACCATAAACATAATACGGGAACAGAATACAACAAGTTTTTCAAGGAGCATAAAACTTGGTACATAAACTAGTGTAAAGGCTGTCATCAGACAACTTCCAGTCATTTTCTATTCATGTATTTCTAGGCCATATCACAATAAATAAATCAATACATTAAATGCTACTTGTCTTTGGAGAATAATAGATGACCAAAAAGAGATTGGTTTAATACTCTGATCCTCTTTTGAACTCATTACTACTTTTAACATTTGTGTGAGGAGCTGCAGTAAATATCTACTTTGATAACTTTCTTTAACCATACAGCCTATTGGATGCACTTACAAATGTTGTTGGCACAATATTGAGGACATTCCCATGATACTGAAATGCCTTACAACTGAGCTAGTTAACCTAACTGAAGCTATAAACAAACATTTGGCAGAAATCTCTCCAAGATTATTGGTGGATTACATTTGCTTTTAGCTGAACATCAAGGAATCAAGGACAATCATGAGATGTGTCAGCACAAGCCGGCCTTAAAACCACCACCAAAAATTCATACATTAAAGGATTATTAAGTCATCTAACCTGGTCTTGGTTCCATGTAGTTTTCTGCTATTTTGAAAGCCATCTTGGTAATATCAAGTCTATGTTCTAAGCAATTATAGTGATACAGTACAGAACATATTTTCAAGAAGCAGGGATTTTTTAGGAGAGGGGGCCACATTTCTGGACAACAACTTTCAGAATCTTGCAGGCAACATTCTTGAAGTATATTTTCCTAATTTTGGGCCACATGCATTATCCATATATTATGCATTACATGAGTATGAGTTTAAAATCCTCTGGGGAGAACTTTTGCTCAGTCCCATCATCCAAAGTGGTAAGGTCACTGGGAAGACTCTTCTCTATGGCTGATCCTAATTGTCCCCCTCTTTGTTCTATTTCCTCTGGCAGGCAAATATCTTTTTTATTAGGTAGGCCTTTGGCTCTCAGCTCATATTGTATCTTATTTAATTGTCTTTTAAACCTGTTAACTACTCATTTTTAATTCATATACCTTGTTTTAACACATGTATGAGACCCCATGGGCCCAAAGGCAAATTTAAATTGAATTGAATAAATAAATAAATAAATCCTTAAGGGTAAAAGTAAATGTTTTCCCCTGACATTAAGTCCAGTGGTGTCCAACTCTGGGGGTTGGTGCTCATCTCCATTTCTAAGCTAAAGAGCCGGTTTTGTCCATAGTTGCCTTCAAGGTCATGCCAGCATTATTACATGGAGTGCCATAACCTTCCCACCCAAGTGGTACCTATTGATCTACTCACATTTGCATGTTTTCAAACTGCTAGGTTAGCAGAAGCTGGGGCTAACAGTGGGAGCTCACCCCACTCCCTGGATTTGAACCACCAACCTTCCAGTCAACAAGTTCAGCAGCAGAGTGCTTTAACCCACTGTGCCACCTTTTAAAAATCTTTTTTAAAACCTTACTTTTAAAAAAACTTGCAAATTAAGTTTTTATTTTCATTCATCGAAACAATTTATTGAGACCTTGAAAATGGGATTGCAGAGAGATATAAAGTATGCCATTTGCCTAGATATATTGCTAGGAATTATTATATTTGATAGCATGGGTAGTCTTGTAGAGCCAGAAAAAAATATGAAGGTATACTCTTCTATTTCCTGCAGGTGTAAGTCTACTTTCCCCAACGTAAGTCCCATCATAAATTCCAGACCCGATGTATATATTTTTGAAAAAATACATACCAACCTTGCACTACACACAATGCTCAAGCAACGGGAAAAGAACCTTAGGAAAGTAGCATCCAGGGATGAATTGTCTACACAGGAGAATGGGTGGAAAAATATAGATAGATGACAGATAGGAAAGAGTTTTCTAGTAAGAATATATTTATAATAGAATATACACATAGATAATATCTATCGATTGTCCCTCTTCCCAAATGTTGCCATTAAACATGACCTGCACATACTGTAGATAAATGTTAAGGTTAAAGGAAAGGTTATTTTGAGAAATGAGGCCACATTTTCCTGGTTAGCACAGTTTATATGCAGTATGTAGCTGTTATTTTGTTAGCACAGTTTATATGCAGCATGTATTGGAATAGAAATTGAAAGAGATTATCTTATACTTTCATGGTGCATCCAAATGTCACACAAACAGCTTGTCTAGACATATGGATTGGATGCTCCATACAGTGCTTCACAGCACAGCAAGTCAACAAAGCCTCCTTTTTAAAAAGGAGGTGTGCAAGAAACGTATTAACAGTGCAAGCAACTGAGGACAGCCATTTCTACAGCTTCTGACAGATTTTCAGGCAGTTTTCCAAAATCCATGTAGAAGCTGCTTTTTAACATAGGCAAGTAAATATCAATTCAAAACAGTGGCCCAGATCCTATGTGAGAGAAGGCAGTTCTTTGGTAAATACCAGTAGCTATACTATTTGCCAACACAACACCCCAAGCTAACTTTTCGTTGTGGCAACCCCCTTCCTCCCAATATGGCCATTTTTATATCAATGGGAGCAGGTATTTTTCTTTAGCTAGACACACACAAACAGACATCCACGTGGACTTCCCTAGGGTTCTCTGGAGATCTTCAGAGAAGGAAAATAAAGGATTATTTCTGTGCTGCTCCCGCATCTCCACTGATATGGAAACAGTAATCAGGAATGAGGGGTGTCATAGTGAAATGGTGGAGCAGTTAGGATTATGGTCATTGCATGGTCAGAAGAGAATCCCAACCTCTGCCTTGACCCAAAAAATGGCTGTAAATTGGATGTGTGCTCTCATAACTTACAAAGAGAATTCTTCTGTCTCTAGGGCCTGTAAAACTGGCTTTGTGAGATGGACATGAAAGCTTTGGGCCCTGAAGGCAGAGAAAAGCCTTCCCATACACAGAAACCCGAAAGTCTTTGAGAAATGAGTTTCAGACTTAAAATAGTGAACTCAAACAGGTTTATTGAATAACAACCAGTGAAAAACAACTGGTGGCCCAAAAACGCTTAGTTGGTTGCTAAGAAAGTGTCCTGTGATAAAAGGGATCTATCACTTGCCTCTTTGTTTGCAGAATGATGGTGCTTGCTTCGATTTCAGGTTTCCTGTTGCCCTCTGGTTTTTGTAGGCCCACGGAGTCCTGTAAAACCCCCAAAATTTGCAGTCTATGTTGAGGACAGGTCCTCCTTTGCACTGCAGGCTTGGTTTGAGAGCGCAGGGCTGGCTTTGTAGGTGGACAAAGGTGCTTTGTCTCAGCATGGATGGATTTCCATGCACATCCATGCGGCTTCTTTCTTGGAAAAGCCAAAAAGAGGAAGTCCTGCCTTTCAGGTGACCTCAGAAAAAGGAGGAGTTAGGGTGGTGACATCACCTTGGCACCAAACACAGTCCCTCCCACCAAGCCCACATGGCTGAGGACAAAGGAATGCAGGTAAAGGTAACCAAGTCCATGATGCAGTACTAAACAAGCCCCATGGGGCATAACAAGAATTATTGAAGATATTCATCAAACTCAACAACTACTGTGAGGAGTGCAAAGAGCAAGTCTGTGATAAACAAGGGAAGTTGGGGTGTTGGAGTTTTTAAGTATGTCATTTCTTAAGTGAATGTAAGCAAATATAAGAATCAGGCCCAAGCATGATGTAAGTGATGAGAACCAAGCCACTTGGTTAGTCTTATGTAATTTCCACCCAGGGTGGAGTAATTGTAGAAGTACTAAAGAACTGCAAAGCTTCTATGTAGTTTGAGGGTTGGTGTTGTTGGACAGTCTGTGTTTGGGGGGGGGAGGGTGTTTAAGAGAAAGCTGCAACGTTCCTGAAGAAGGAGGAGAAAGCTTTTGCAAACAAGAAGGCTTCACCTGCTTGGTGTTGCTGGCAGAAAGGTTTGAGAGGAGTTCCAGTATTCTGCTGTATTGTATATATTCTTTTGTATAAAGTCCTTTACTACTATAAAGACAATTAGTGTATGTCTACTTCTTAAACCTGAGAGGAGAGTTTCTGCTGAAAAGGGGGTGGTTTTCTATTGCTGTATACAGGACCCTTTTAATTACACCACAACATGGGGAGGATGGTGGAAGATGTCATTGTGCCAGAAGATTGAAATATCATCTCATTTTCACCCAGTGTTCCCTGACTCCACCAGACTTGCTAGATGAACTTTCGTCCAGAGAACTGAATCTTAATGGAACACAGATCTGAAGGAAAGGGAGGAGGCCAGCGCCACTGTTTCCTGTATGTGAACTATACAGGAAACAACACTATCTTCTTCCCCACGAGCACAGTTTAGTTAGCATTATGTATAGTTTGTTTGGAGGTTAACACTTTGCCATGAGACAGAGAAAAAGCAAAAGTCCATGGAGTCATATTCTATCAACACAATTCATTTGGAAAATGGCTTTGAAGGGCATGCAGCAATACCAAAGAAAGTGGGTGCAGATGTAGTTAGCACATTTAACACAAAACACATGTTGTGCCATCCAAATTGGATGGGGGGACCCCCAACTCAAAATGTAAATGCAAAATCAGAAAAGCATGGAGATTATACTGATCTTGGCTTTTTCTCTTATACATTAAAAGGAGATTTGGCAAGCAAATAAACATTGGTTTACACACCAGAGGTTATAATGTCCTCTCACACACTCACTCTCCTCCTTTTAAAGCTTAGTTTTATCTTATCCTTACAACCATTAGGATATCAGGGACAAGATTTGTGTGTTAATGCATGTCTAATATTTTTCCTACTTTAAAAACATATTCTGCTTTAACAACTTAAAATGTTTTATTTTCACTGAGCTGGCTTTGCTTGTGATGTGTTAGCAATATCATTATAAGCTCACCACAGTTTACAATAGACATAAGGTGATGGGGGTTCAAATAGAAAGACTTACTAAGGAGTAAATGGTCAGATGGAATTCCTTCAAAATAAATATTGTATTTATATACTCACAAAGGTGGCCCAAGGTAATTTTACACGGTAGGCGAAAATTATTTTGCCCCCCCCCCCAACCAAACCTGGAGCAAGCGCGGAGGCGGAGTTTCCAGCATGCATGGAGGTGGAGTCTCCACACATGCTGGAAACTCCGTCTCCATACCGGCTAGTAACTCTGCCTCCGCACCTGCTGAAAACACAGCAGACGCAGAGGCGGAGTTTCCAGCAGGCGGCGGTGCACCCCTGCGGATCTGGCGCTCTTGGTGGGTGCCTATTCCGCCAAGTGCGTTAATCCGCCCCTGTATACTCAAATCTAACACTCTCCCTTTTTGGCTGAATCACCTTGCCAAAATTAGGGTGCACATTCCATTTTTGAAATATTATACTCTTAGTGCTGAGCCAAAGCAAAAGATTAAGCTGCTTCGGGAGCACCTGGAGCTCCTATTTGAGGGATATTGTCTGTAATTTAAATATCATGTCTCAATATTATGTAATCCTGGGATTTATGGTTTGGTGAGGCATCTGCACTCTTTGGCAGAAAAGGCTCAAAGTCTTCTCAAACTACAGCCCCCATGACTCAGGGCCAGTTTAACCATTATGCCACCTATGCAGCCGAGAAGGGCGTCGTCACCTGGGAGGGGCGTTGCCACCTGGGAGAGATGTCGCCACCTGGGGGCACCGCTGGCCCGGCCCGGCCCCGCGCTATGCTGACCCGCTCCGCTGCCGTGCCAGCCGGGCCTTTCTCAGCCGGCCCAGGCCCCCCCCGCCGCCCGGGGTGCTATGGCCACGCCTGCGCATGCGTGGAGATTTTCACGCATGCACAGAAACTTCTACAGCGCCTGTAGAAGCTGTTGCACATGTGCGAAAATCTCCGTGCATGTGTACTGGCTCCAGAGCGTGCCTCCCGCTTTGAAGCCATGTGCATGCATGCAGTAGTGCGCATGCGTGGAGATTGGCGCATGCGCACTGGGCTCCAAAGCGGGAGGGGCGCTCTGGAGCCAGTGTGCATGCGTGAAGATTGGCACATGCGCACTGGGCTCCAGAGCGTGACTCACGCTCGGGAGCCACTGGAGGGGGGGGGCGCAAAAATTTTTTCACTTACCCCCCCCCCAGAATAGGTAGGTCCGCCCCTGCCATGACTCCATAACATTGAACCAAGACACTTATAATGGATTCATTCTACAGCATAGATTCACCCCAAGGTTTTCTTTTCCATTACTGAAAGCTTTGGTGCTCTAACACGTTTGTTTTTAAAGAAGGAATTCTAAGCAGGCAGCAACTGTAATGACAAAATTACAAAAAGTGCACCTTTTCTGCTGCACAGTACATTCATCAGCAAAAAAATATTTTGGTTTCAGGGTTTTGAAATTTTAGGTGTGCATTAGGCTCGAGCAAATATAGGTAAATTAATTATATTAATTATATTATTGCCTGTATTGTCTTGGGGAATTCTCCTGCTTCCAAGCAGGAAATTACAACCACCTAGAGATCATTCATACTGCTACTGGGTGCTTCATCCAGTAGCTCAATGGGAAGTTACTGAGGCTTCAACTGGACATACTCCACTTCTGTTGCTTCTTTTGTATCCCTTGAGAGAAAATAATAATTCTATACCATGCACACACAAAATGACTGAAGGCATTTGAAATGGTGTGAAAAGTAGATCTTTAAAAAGAAAAGCATAATTCTAAAAAAAAAAAGTGTTAGGAGCGACTTGAGAAACTGCTAGTCGCTTCTGGTGTGAGAGAACTGCGTTACCATCCTGTGGGAGGCTTCCCTCATGTTCCCACATGGGAAGCTATTGCTGACAGACCGGTACTCACTCCGTTCCCCAGATTTGAAACGCTGACTTTTTGGCCAACAGTTCAGCTGGCACAAGGATCAAACTCTAACCCATTGCACCACTGGGGGCTCCTTTAAATCTAAATAATAAGCACTCTACATCAGCAAAAGCGAATCTCTTTTACATGAAGACAGTTTCCTTCAGGCACAAGTAAGAGTGGTTACAAGTTGCAAACTAACTTAGGCCATATTCAGCCAAAGTTAAAATAAATATAATTCATTCTGTTCTTCAGAACACAATGAACAACAATGCACTATATCATTCAAAAGAATACATGAACTGATCAAACAATTATAATAGGTGATTAAACTTCTCAAAATAGTTTCCAAGAGGAATTCAATTTTAAAAAATGTTTTGGTAACTTCATATCAAAGATGTTTTTGTTCCCAAAGATTCAGGCAAATAAT